>WEIV01024937.1:1401591-1516591 GCA_013390005.1 Calyptomena viridis | reverse complement strand
TCATTTGCTTCTCCCCCCCCCATGATGTTTTCAATATACTAAAAGAGGAAAAAATATCCAAGGCAAACCCACATAACTGCAGAAAAACTGTTTCTGAGCAAGTCATAATAATGAACAACACATGATCTGAAATGTGATCAGCAAACATATACTTATGCCAAGGAATTTTTGCCATTCACATACCAAGGTTCTGTAAATCAGTAAACCGCGGCAGAGGAGCCCCCGGCATGGAGAAGGGAGGAGCAGGAGCCAGGGGCAGGATGGGCTGCCCAGCAGAACTGTCTTGTTCACAGAGCAGGGACTGGGAACAAGTTTTCCCTCATCCACCTTCCTCCCCTCCCTCCCAGTCCGTGCACCAAAATGTACAGCCTTTAAAGAGGGAAAATACAGTCTGAGCTATCCTCAAAACACAAGCAGACAAATAAGTAGCAAAGGAATGAAATTTCATTGCAATGTGTTTTAAGGGTTTCTTTTTTTCCTTTTTCCCCACCTCCCCATCTTACACAGAACCAAAATGTAAATTACTTTCTGGTCCTAATTGGATTTAATTATTTCTTTAGGAGAGGATGGGTGGGAGGGGGTGGGAATGGCACACAGCTGTCCTAGCAAAACAAAGGAGCCAGAAAAACCTCACTTTCCCCTATGCTGGCTAATAAACAGTGCAGAGGATCTTAGTGCTGGCAAGCAAAGGGAGCGCTGTGTGGACCTGGGGAAGGGGTAAGCGCTGTCGGCAGCCGGGAGCAGTAGGAAAAGGCCAGGCTAGCCGTTAATAAGTGCCCTTAAATCTTAAATGGTGATTGGTGGCTTCCTATTAATTTCTGTAACTGCGCTGTGTTTTAGAGCACTCAGCCTGGCCCTTCCCTTAACCTAAATCCTGTTGCCCAGGCACGTTGTCCTTGCTGTGAGACCCAGCCTGTCGCGGGCCGCAAACCGCTCAGCTGGGAAACACTAGCCTCCCTGTGGCTCTGCGGGGAGGAGGGACAGGGAGTGGATTTGGATCCCCTGCACCTGGTGGGGTGTTCCCTTTGCAAGGGAGCTGTCTGTACTGGGGTACTTGGGTGACAGCACTGGGGTCTGGGTGAGCTGGTGCTACTTCATAAGTTGATGGCACGTTGCGCCCGCGGATCTCAAAGCGCTTTACAGGCTTTAATGAATGTGACCACTAACGTGATTTATAGTGCGATTCATTATTGGTATTGGAGGGACTGTATTCTTATTTTGTCATTTGCTGTTAAAATTAATACACTCCATGCTGGCTATAAAAGTGTATTTGCATTTAATTGCAAGTCAGAATGAATTAGTGGATATGATTTAAACCTGAACTCACTCCTTGAAAAGAAATCTTCAGTGGGGAAAGAAAAATCACACTCTGTGCTGGATTTCTTTAGTGGACATAGGGATGGAGACAGGAGTTTGGGGGAGGAGGGAGCAGGTGGGGGCTTGTCTCTTTTTTTTTTCCTTTTTTTTTTTTTTAATTCTTGAGGTTGCTTTCAGCGAAAAATGCCTTTGCCAGGAGGGGCTTAGGCAAAGTGGTCAAGCACATCTGCTCCTGGGAAGGTAGGGAAGAAAAGAGGTTACTAGTAATAGGGCAGCAGCACAAAGGGAAAATTGTACACTGGAAGCATTAGTCTCCTCGGTCGTGGTGTGGCCAGACTGGTTTAGCAGACAGGATGATAGATTGCTTTGTCAAGGGTCCCAGGGTGTGCCCTGAACTTGAAGCACTTTGTTTATCTTGAATAGAAAGGGAAAAGCACAGACATAATCGATGTCTAGTTTTTTAGGAGGGAGGAAGAGGTAGAGGAGGGAGGGGGGAGAGATGGTGGCGGGGGAGGCCCTGGCTGTGGCTCTCCATTAACAGATGAACTTGGCTGAAGTCCAGAGTTTGATGAGAGAGTGTCACAGCCCCGGAGCCGGCCAGCCTTTTCAATAATTTTCTTTTTTTTTCTTTTTTTTTTTAATACCTGCTGACTGTACATCAAATGCTCCCAGGTTTCTTGTCTAAAGGCAAGAAAAGGGAGAGAGCGGGGAAAAAAGACACAGCTCCATTTTTTCCCTCTGAACCAGTTGAGACCAGTCCCTTGGCCACGCACGCAGGTTCTATCATCTTTCCTGGCTCGCTGTTGGGAAAAAAGAGTTGTTGCTGTGCCAGTAACCTGAGGGCCCAGGACAGGAAAAAAAAAAGGGGATTGGTGTTCTGAGAGGCAAACTAAACTCGAGTGTGAGAGCAGGGAGGACGTGCATGTGGCTGGGTGATTTCAGAGATAGCAGGAGTTAAACTGGGGGGTAAAAAGTATCTGTAAGGCAGTGGCTGCCTGGCTGTGGAGGGCGAACCTTGAGGACAAACCCACCGCAGGTCCGCACAGCCTGTGAACCACAGCACCTTTACGTGGTGCTTCCCACCCATTTAAAGGACTTTATGAGAAACAAAATCTAACTGGTCGCCCAGAGTGAATCCACACTCGGTGTAGTGGCTGCACTTCCAGCCTTTACACAACTGTCACAGAATGCACATCATCGAGGTGCTTTCTTGTAATGCTGTGGTGGTGAGAATAAAGGGACAATCCGAGATCTTTCCTGGGTTACCATTGTTTTTAGTTAAAGTTTGTTGCTTTGCAGGAGGTGGATGTGGTAGGGACGTAGTAAATGAGGCTGTAGGGATGCTAGCTTGGAGCTCACCAGGTTGGATCTTCCCAGGAGCAGCTGGCTGGGGGTTTTGGTGGCCCCAATAACTCGGCAACACGGTCTGAATTCGAAGTTGTTTTTGGTTATTTTTTGTTGTCGTTTCTGATTATGCCGTTTCTGACAGTTGTTCAGCTACTTACTAGTCTTGGCAGGAGGCTGAGCCTGTAGCATCCTGACATTTTTGCTTTTTAACAGGCCAGTCTCATTGTACTGGAACAAACAGCAGCTTAACTATGTTTCACTGTAGCTGATTTGAATAATGTGTACTCTGGTCAAACAAGAAACTCCTCAAAGGAAGATCTCAACGCCTTGTTTCCCATCACACTGATGGACGGTAGATTTCAAAATGCACAGAATGGGCATAGCTGGGAAAACACAGGCTCCCCCCACTGCAAAGCACAGCGTTTTTAGAGGTGTAGAGGGTAAGATGGAGCGGCTTGGGTCACCTGTCTGTCCTGTGTCCCTTTGGTGCGTTCCCAGTGTGATGCCTCTCTGGGAATTACAAGTTTTTCTTGGCACTTGAGGCTCTATCTCACATGGTCATTCCTCCTGGAAAGGGGACAAGTGTAGGCAAGGATGGTCTCTGTTGATGAAAGCTTCATTTGGCCACCTCGCTCCATGTAAGGCATCTAGGTCTAAGAGTCCTAGTTTTTGGGGAGACTGGGGTATCATATGCCATAGTTGAAAATCTCAGCCTTGTCTCCTCTCCTTCCCCTTCACATTCTTAGCTAGCAGCTGGTGATGTGCAGTGCACTGAGCTCTGCTCTGTGGAAGGAAAGTACAAAGGCTGGGAAGAGGCTGTGGGATACAGCTCCATGAGCCTGGGTGGCAGAGCTCTAGGTCTGGAAATCTCCCTCCCAAGACTGCTTTTCTTGCTCTCCACATTGCATGTCATACTGTAACAGGTTTGATTGTGAGCTTCCCAGTGACTTGGCACCCGGGTACTTTTTCCCAGGCGTTTGCCTGCGCACGTGCGCAGCTCCTGTGTGTGACGCCTGCACAGGACTCCCTGTTATCTGCTGATCGAGGTGTTACAGCATCCATTACGTGAGGACCTGAGTGCCTCGGAGATGTTAATGAATACACCCTCACAGTACTGGGGCGAGATAGGCAACCACTGTTGGACAGCATGGCAGAGGTGGGGTGACTCACCCCAGGTAAGGCAGGAGAGCTGTGTCAGAGTGGGGATGAGAGCCCAGTGCCATCCTGGCCACACTGCCCTTCCTCCCTGCAGGTGGCTGGGCAGAGCTGGGAAGAGAAGCAGAGATGTGGTCGCATGTCAAAACCAACCTGCTCTTTACCAAGACCTTTCTTGGTGAGGTGTCCACCTCGCTTTCTTTGGCCTCTTCACTCTCGCCCTGACATTTGGTGTGGGAGGCAGTGTCGTTGTGCGGTGCCATGTCCTTTGAGGGAGATTCACCTGTGCATCTTTGTGAGGGGCAGCAGGCTTTGCAGGGGCTCCCTGCATTTGGGTAAACGGCATCGGTGGCAAAGGTAGGTTGTACGTCCAAGAGACAAGGCAGTGACCTCTGGGTCAAGTACCTGTGTCTGGAGAGCCCGCGATAAATATTGTACAGTGGGAACAATGGGGCTGTAACAGAGCTGGGAGCGAAGAGGCTCCGGCCGAGCAGCCGGCTGGCTGAGAGGCTGCCCGGGCAGCCGTGTAGTATTTCTACTTCAAACTGATTGAAACGTCGACTAAAAATCAATGTCGTTGACTAGTGATAATTTACAGTTTTCTCGGTGCTAAGTAGCCGCGTGGAGGGATGCGCTTGCCACGCCAGGATGAGCGCAGAGTGGTCCGGGCGCGGCACTGAATCAGATGCATTGTAGGTCAGCTCTTTATTTGTTTCATCACGACTTTTACACAGTTGTCATGTAATTTATGGCTGCTTTCACGTTGTCAAACATTTTCATTGCGGCTTCTTCTTAACACACTCCTGACACAAACAGGGCTGCTTTAAAGACACTGTATTGTTTCATAATCTGAGAGGAGGACTATAAAACATCAAATTACACTATCTTCAGGCTAATCTAAATGCACTACAGATTGAAATCAGAGCTCATTTGTCCCTGATGCAAATTATTAAGTTCTAATTATAAATATCCATTTAATTACCCCATACATTTTTATTCTGCAGACCTTCTCAGCAATTCTGTCTGAGATACAGTAGATGTATAGGAGAAAATCTGCAGTAATTAATGTGCATTTCCTAAATAATAAAGAACAAACATGAGCCACTTTGTTCATGGATGACATATCCGCACACACATTTTTAGTTATCCATGTCATGGCGTCAGACGCTGAATGCTAATTCAAAATTAAATGGAAAAGACAAAAATTTCAAGTTTGGGGGTTTATTTCTCTCCTCCCTCTGCCTGTTGTGGAAAGAGCTGAGTCTTTCAGTGCCTTGTGCCCTCCTGTGAGAGGTGGCTCTGGTGAGCATGACATGGTGTCCCTGGCCTCTGTCTGGTGGAGGTGCTGTTCCCGAAGCCCCCTTGTGCTGAAAGCCCCACAAACCCAGATGCACCTTGCAGTAAAACAACCTGGGTGAGCAGTTTTTTGCCATGCCGGCCTCCCAACTTCTTGGTTTCTTGCCCAACAGCAGCTGAGCAGGTTACAAAAGCTCCTCTTGGGCAGCAGTAGGGGATGTTTGAAGTCCTCTCCCTGCTTCTTTACTTGTGCAAAACCCGAGGGCAGGGAAAAGTGTCTGCTGGGGCAGATCCTGCTTGGAAGTTTCCCTGGGGGTAAATCCCAAATGGCTCCCCTGCAGCAAGGAGAGTCACTTTGTAGGCACAGCAGTGTAAATGAGCTTGGGCTCAACCTGTTATGCTTATTTATGTTCAGATTACAGAGCGCCTCATCTACCAGCTGCTGAAGTCTAGGAAAAAACTTGGAGAAGGTGGCAGGCATTGACTTGAGCTTGGATACAAGTGACGCCTGTCAAAAATCACCAGAGGAGTTGTGTGTGTGTTTGTACCCATATACATATGTGGGATAGAAGTCTGACTGTGCAGCATTTAATGTGAGCATTGCCACAGGCTTCATTGCACTCCCTCTTTATACCCATATTTGCATCTGCTTTCTGGATGATAGAGAAGGCTTTCTGGAGAGAATACTTGTGTGCTATCAGTAACTATAAACAGAAATTAGCTTTGAATTTTCTCAGACATATATTCAACTAAAGCCCTATTCATTTAATCAGTTAAGAAGATGAGGGGCTGCAGCAGTGTCCTTAATTCCCAAGTAACTTTGTCCTTATTTATTATAATTGTTTTATCTCAAACTTTGTCGTAGAGTCACATGGCACTAGGAAGAAAATCATAAAAGTGTTAGTAAGAGCCCAAGGTCCTTTGTGTAAAGAAACCAAGCAAACTCCCAGCCTGATTTCTTAAATAGAAGAATAATTACCTTGGCTTTTCTAGAGGCAATATATGTTTTGGAAAGATCAGCTTGTCTTTTGTTTTTTTTGTTTATTTGGGTTTTTTTTTTCCCTCTCAAATCACAGTTACCATACTGCTTTGAAACATAGTTTTATTATGATTCCTCTGTGAAACATGGTTTTTATTGTGATTCCTCTGCAGTCACTGTACAGATAATACTACTTGAGAATTTGCATCTTGTCATATATTTTATGCAGAAACTTAAAACAGCAGCCTAACCTGGCAGTCGAATGGAGAGCAAGGCTTGTGACTGCTTTAATTCCCACATGATCTGCTTTTTTTACCTGAGCAGCTGAGTGTCTTGTGTCTCTCTGCTCATGTTGTTATTGTGTGAAGTAAAAAGTAAACTATGTACCCCACCATCAATACTAGCCTTCCACAGCTTAATAGTATTTATCTATTATTATTATTATTCCCTACAAATGCCTGGGTCGGTGCATTGCTGATGTCTGGTGGGGTGCTCCGGCTGGGACAGGCTCCGCTTGCTAATGGGGTCGCTGGTGTCAGGGTATGATGTATGGATTATGTTTACTGTGGCATGTTTTGTTTGGGAGCGAGGCTGTGGGAGCGGGGCAGATGATGAATGAAGATAGTCCATGGTTTCACGCTCTCCCTGTGGTCGCAGGTCTCCAATACAATAAAGAGCTGCTTGTGGTACAGAGGTATTTTTACGTGCCTGTAGTGGACTTAAAGCTCAGTGTCTGTGGCTGGGCTTGAATGTGTGATAGTCCAGTGCTTTGGTATTTTTGATTAAAACTCTTGTGTGACCTGGATAAACGCTTGGAATTTTTTGTGAAAACGTTGGAGATGTGTGAACCACCCAGTTAAATAATTTGCCTGTCTGAAATACTGGTCTGTTTTTTATCTTTGGGCCTTCATGTATCAGCTGGGTGGTCTTCGTCGCCAAAACACTAACAGCCAAATAGAATCACAGAGTGGTTGGGGTTGGAAGGGACTTTAAAACTCTGGTTCCAACACCGTGCCATTGACAGGGTCACCGTCCACTAGACTGGGTTGCTCAAAGCCCCATCCAACCTTGAACACTTCCAGGGGTGGTGTATGCGTGCGTGCTGTTGGGGACTCCAGTGATGAAAGTCTTCAGAGGCTTCCTTACCCTCCAAGATGCAAGTAAAGCATTAATCCTCTTAAGAATCAAGTTTGCTGTAGTGCCTTTGCACCTGGGCTGCAGAGGTGGGAGTCAGGCATGGCAAGGATGGCCTTCACCCTTGGGCTGTCTGCCTTGTTACTGTGACAGACATATGCTCGGAGCTTCTCGCTGGTCTTTCCCGTAGGTCTCGCTTTCCTTTTTTTTCCCCACTGTGCATCTGCCTAAACGGACAACTGTGGTCTGTATGCAGGTTCTTCTTACTTATTTTATCTCCTGAAAGACTCCAACAAGCTTTTACCCCCCAAGTCTATAGAGAAAACGGCCAGGCAATTTTTGTTTCAATTTAGGCATCTCTCCGGAGCGCTAGTTCCACAGACTGATCAATAGGTTTTATTGTAGACCTCTCTGTCTCTAAAAGCACCGTGACCTTATCCCATCTAAAAATAGCATTTGCTCTTGCTGCCTGCAGAACCTTGACCTGTGACAACCCATTTGGAGCATAACTGACACGTGCAGTCAGCTGTGCATCCAAGACCCTTGCACGCCCTGGGAGAAAGCTCCCCATGCTCCTTGTAGCCCTTGTTGGGAAGAAGGAGAGAGGGAGGAGGGCGGGGGTGGATGAGGTGCCCTGCTCCCTCAGGAATCTCAGAGTGGATGAGGGCCGGTCTTTTCCAGGTTCTGAACAAGTGTTGCTCCAGTGGGAAGTGAGCATCTTTGAGCATCCATGCCCTTCTTTTGGGAAGAGCTTTGCATGCAAACCCAAATACACATTCACATCAGCACCATGTGTCACATCCCTTCTGTGAGATGTGGCTTTGCCATTTCTGCTGGGCAAGTTGCTAAGCCCTGGCTGCTTTGGGAAATGCTGCTCTGGAAAACATGGTCTCCTTCGCTCCTAAACTGGTCTTCCTAAGATTGGACAAAAGAAGGTCACCTAAGTTAAACCAATGCCTGGTCAGTGGGTGTGTTTTACTTGTTAAGACAGTTCCCAAGGACAGGGTGAGGGGGGAGAACTCAGCATGGATTTTGGTGACCTACCTGATGCACTGCAGGGGCTTGAAGTGGCCACCAGGTACTGGCTACAGCAACATCTGTCAGAGAAGAAACCTCTTAATGCACCTGAATCCTCCACCAAAAAGGGCTTGTTTGATGTTTTCCGTGCAGATGAAGAGATATGGGAGAAGAGGAGCCTGTGGACCTTGCCACCCCTCCCTCCTCAGTGTGGCCGTGCTGCCTGGCAAGGGTTAACCCGCCTCCCTGCTGAGCAAGGTCTGGTTCGGAGCCTCTGGGAGATGAAAAGGGAAGCAGCTATGATTGCAGAGCTGTAAAAGGTGGCATTTTGTTCTCCTGCTAACAAAAGCCAGGACTATTGTAGCCTTCCAGCTTGAAAGAGAGGTCACCGGTGGTATTAGTGCAGCTAATCACAGAAGAGGCCGGGTGGGCTCGGGTGCACGGCGTCTGCTGCTGGCGGGGCTGAGACCGGCCACCCCGGGCTGTTCCCAGGCACGGGTTCCTCTTTGGTTACACAAAATGTCCGCTCCCTCTCCCCTAATGCGCAGGCTATTATTAGCTGGTGTCACTCGGTTATCTGAGAGTCGCGCTTTTAGCTGCCATCTAAGTGCTTGACACTTGGGTTTACAGCAGATTAAATTAAATTTTAGGCTGGTTTGGCTTTACTGGGTGTAGACAAAAGGAGCAGCTGCTGTGGAAATGTAATCTGGCACTGGCGAGGGTGGAGAGCCCTAGCTGGTCTTCCCTGGCACCTGGGCTTGGAGGGTCTCAACATTCAACTGACTTGGTAGTAGGCACCTAAAACACCATCCCTTGGCATACAGGCACGTGCATCCCTAGCTCAGTGCTGGGCCATGTCCCTGCCAGCCATAGTGTGTTGAGATGGAGAGCATTTGGATGTGACCAGCTGGCAAGTGCAGACACCACACTGGTGCTTATCTGGTCTGTCCAAACGCTATAGTGCGGAGCCCATGATGAATATTATTTACTTATTGATGAGCTGTTGGTGCAATCCATTCCTTTTTCTGCTGGCCATGTTTTTGCCTTATTCATTTTTTGAAGGGCATTCTTAGACATTGCATCTAATATCACCTGTATCTTTAGAGTTAGATTGATGGGGATCAAAGACACCTCTCAAGATCAAGACATGGCTGGCCCTGCTCCAAAACTGCTTCAATAACCTTCCTCAAGAAGAGAAGAGTAGGAGTCAGCAAGGTCGTTTGTGTCAGGAGATACTTTTCTCTTTAACAGGGTGATGCTGTTCTGGGGCAGTTGGTGCCTTGCCCTCCTGAAATGAGGCATCAGATGAGTCATTGCCCCAAAATCCTGAAGTGCTGGCATTTGTGGGGCTGGGAGCAAGGTTAGCCCAGAGCTGGGGGGAGCAGCCGCTACATGGAACTGGCAGATGTTACAAAAGGTAATGGCTGAAGTAAAACACAGCCTCCTCTCTTGAATTCATTGGCATCTTGTCTTATGGATTTGGGGTCAACGACTGGCATAAGTAAGTGCCATTTTTGCTGTGTATCTCAGCATCAAGTGGCAGGCAGCTCTGGCAGCCTGACTTGCGTTCCTTTCAATCCTGCACCCCATTCATCACCGTTCTTCCCATTTGTTTGTTTGCCTCCTGGTGTGGGAGAGTCTCTGCGACTGTGGTTCGTGTGCAGGGTGCCTTTCAGGGGGGCGTGCGAAGGTGCTGTATGGGCATCTCTATGGACGGAGGTATGAGCTTGGAGGCTTCAGAGCCAACATTTTCATGGGTAAAGGGCAAAGTAGCAACACCTTGGGTTTCTCTGCCCAGCTCCACTTTTGGTTATGTTCCATACAGGACTGATTATCGTACTAAATTCTCCACCTTTTGCAATGAGGTCAAGACAGTGGTGGGAGAAGGTACGGAATGGCGATGCAGGTGCTGTGCAAGCCTTGGCGTGGGAGGCTGATTGTCCCTTCCCGCCCTTGGCAAGTTGAAGACCTCCTTGAGCAGCCCGCAGGGACATGCAGCGAGTCCGGCCGAGTTTTGGTCCTGGTGCTTTCCCTCATTCCCTGGGGGACTTTGAGAGAGTCACAAATAATTCAACTTGGCGTGGTGTTTGTTTAGTTGCAGAGAGAGGATTCTGTCTCAATTTCAGCATGTGGTGGTGTGTTCATATGAAAAACGAGAACCTTTTTGAGTATCTAATGTATTTGCTAGAAACTGTGATTGGGTGAATTTAGGTACAGCTTTGGCAAAAAAAAAATTTGGAAAACTTCTGGTCACTGAACCAAAATCTAAACATCTTTTATTTCATTTCCACACAGCTTTTCCCTCTGAATTTTCTGTTTGGAAATCAAATGGAAAATCTGGTTTATATCCTGCGCTAATTAGGAAATGGAGCTCCTGTGAAAGGAGGTTAGGGTTAAATTATTAATGACTGTGCAACAGTTTGACAGCCCCCATTGAAAAATGGTTATCTGCTCATCTTGTCCTATTGAGAGTTTTGTTTATTGTTATGGCAAGATGGAGGTTTCATATGGATTTCTGGGCACATCTGTAGGCACACCTCATCTGTACATTTTGCAAGCAGAAGTTTTGCAACAAGGTGGATAGTGTGTTTTAATCATCCCGACAGACAAGTAGTATTCTTGCTTTGAAATGTACATTGCTTTTGTATGGAAAGCCTTCCTTGTTCATGGTATTTTGGGAGTCTGAGAGTTAGGAGGAGGATTTTACAGGAGTGCTGCTCTCCATCTTGATGTGTGTTGGCCTGGCTTTGTGGAAGGTGGTGGCTGCTGCTCTTTCCAAGAAGCTCTTGGAAACCTGGTTTCTCATTCCATAACTCTAAAATTCAAATTAGCTGTTTGGGCTGCAGTATGTAAACCCAGTCAAATTCAAATAATGTCTGCATAATTCACACCTCATGTCTGATGGGAGAAAAAGTGTTTCCTTAAATTAACAAAACCCTGTAATTATTTTCTTCTACATGTTGAAATTGGAGAGAAAGGCATCTCCTTGAATTTTATTCTTTCTATGATTTGTTTTTGCTGTTGTTTTCAGAATAATTTAGTCACGTATTTATTAGGAACTGGCAGCATCTGCTAATTTTCAGAGCTATCACAATGATGGCAACATAAAAACTCGAGGCCACAAGTGGGGCCAACACCTTATTTGCAAGCAGTCGCATTTATTTTGGTGCTAACGCTGCTCTGCTCACAGAGGAATATGGTGTTCATCATAATAAGAGTATGAAAATTTGGCCCTAAGCAATCACTTCTGCTGGGTTGGGGTCAGGTTGCGGAGCCTTTACTCATCATGGTAAGTATTTATTAACCTTCAGAGAACAATGGCTGTAATGAGATTACCTGGGTAAGTGCTTATCCCATTGGGAAGGAAGTTTCCTAGCCTGGGCCCACTGGTATTTTAAGAGAGATAAGGAGGGCTCTTGGCTCCACAGGTCACTTTCTTACCTGTGCTGGCAATGGAGGGAGGGCAGCACCGGGACCCCAACCTGGACTGGCTGGGAGTTCTTGCCTTTTGAAGCAGTGGTTTAGGTGGTTTAGCTGTGTGTCGTCTTTCCTGGATTAGCTGTGCTGAGAGGGAGAAAAAGCAAAAAAAAAAAAGCCTGTGTTTGAGTGATGTGAACAAAGTAATTGACTATCAGTATCAAGAATTACTGCACAACCATGCAGGGGACAAGTCAGAACATACCTTGACAAAACCCTGCAACAAAGAGCTGCTCAAACACACCCTTGAGTCTCAGGAGCTGTAAATTGAGCTTCAATTCCAATGAAATACTTTTAGGCTTTGTGTACGTTTTTGTGTGTACTCGCAGCGCTTCAGTGGCACACAGGAGGTGACTGAAGTCCCCAAAAAGAAGCAGAAAGCAGCAGCCAAGCACTGAAATCAGTGGTTCATGTTGATCCACGGCAAAGTCGCATTAGTCTTCACAAATTACATGGGATTTCTCTAATTCCCACCTCATTTTCCCATCCGATTCTATGACTTCTCCAAAAATTTGGGGAGCTGAAACAGCTCCTCAGTCATATTTTAGTTGCTGTTTCTCTCACAAGGGAGAAAAAAAAGGGGGGCATTGTACCCTGCCATGTGAGTGCAGTGATCGTTCTGTGAGCAACTCCACACCCATTTCTTCCTGCAGGTTAAAGACACATTTTTGGCACTGGACACGGTAAGCGTTCCAACATGTTTTTAATCTGTGGCTCTCACATCTTTAAAGGTCTGGTGTCGTGGCTCTGGTTTTGTGTGCGTATTTCAAGGTACCCGAGTAGTGCAAAATGTGGGTAAAATACCGTGACATGAATTTAATCTGTTCGTAGGAGTTTGTTCTGTGTTTGTTCTGCCTGTCCTTCGGTGACACTTTCTATAGCCTCAGCTTTTTCCCTGTGACACTAGATGCCTCTTTTGCATGTCTAGGTGTCTAGCAAAAGGCTAGTGATACTTGTTGTATTTATTCCTAAATGCTGATTGTTCATTTTCTACTCAGTGTGCACTTAAACGATGAAACATGGTTCCAAATCCATGGAACGCTTCCCGTTGACGGAGTTTTTGATCAGACTCCAAATTCTGTTTTAATTCCTTTCCCATTTGCTTGAAATGCAGACTGTACCTATTGATTTTCCCTCTTCTTCCCCAAATAGCATTGCCACAGCCCAAACTCAACCAGCCTTGTGATTTCTAGGACGTTTTTTCTTAGAGGCAGAGCTGTAGGAGCAAATGTCTGGGAGAAACCTTCCAGGTCACTGGGTACAGTCTGTGGCCTTCAACATCCAGAGGTGCAGAGGTGGCCACATCTCGCCTCATTTTGTGTTGTACTCAAACACATTGAGATGAGAACAGTGGCTGGGGTGGAGAAGGGGGCAGGGAGGGGCGAAGAGGAGATGGATGATCCCTCTCTTGTTCTGGGAAGATTCAGCGGTTGCCCTTGGTACTTTTCACCTCCGTGGGGCCATGTAAGGGTTACAGCATTTTAGACATTTCCCAAAGTGTCAGCGTTCGGAGCACCATTAGGAAAAGACTAGATGAATGACCAAAACCTAGGGGCAAAATAAATTAGGCAATTCAAAAGCTGCAAAACAAATCATTTGTGGGGAAAAACGAAAGCTTGTGGTTGTGACACTGCCCCTTCTCCATTCCACTGCAGCAGTGTTTATAAATCAGGGTAACAAAACGGAAGCCCTTACTAGGCCTGTGTGACATTAAAGGTGCATTTAGCTACAGAACGTAATGCTGGCTGCCGTAAAATCAGCTGGATGCTGAAACTATGCTGCAGCTCATGTGGAGATAGCAGCAAGGCTGTGCCTTTGGGACTGGGTCAAACCTTCCATCGGGAAGGGGATCGTGTTTCCCACTCTGCAGAGAGGGACTGTTCAGCTCCATAGGTCCAATCCTGGCTTTTCCCCATCTGTGGCTCTCTAGTTCTGCCTCCTGAGGCATTGCTCCATCCTCTTCTCCCTGCCTAACATCCACTGACCTCCATTCCCTCAGGGATAGACCCAACACATCCCCTTTGAGCAGAGGCGCTGCCTGTCCCCTTGTAACTCCATGTGTAGGTTCCCTGGCCATGCCGAAACCCTCCTGGTTATCCACTGCACACAGGGAAACCTAATTGGCTGGTGTAGGTGCTCCTAAGTGAGTGGTGTTATATTACCCCACATAAATGTCACATTAATGGAACATTATAACCAAAAGATGCTCGTAGATTGCTCTAAACCATTTTACGCATCTGTTACGCTTCCATCACCTTCTCTTCACCCATTTGTTTGTGTTTGGGATAGGAAGGACACTGCCAGGAGAGGACCTGGAGGGAGGCAAGAGTGGGCCAGCACGATAGAGCAGCCCACTTTTTGTCTGGGAGCTGTAGCAGGGCAAACCCCAGCTCCACCAGCCTGTGTTGGAAGAGGCATTGCAAGCTGCAGCTTGGCTTCAGAGGGGTGTTGATAGAAAGTGCTGACTTGTCTGAGCTGTCTCAATGCCTTCCGAAAGTCCGGTGTAGGCAAGGCAGGAGCCCGAGCGTCGGCGCAGCCGAAAGCCCACGGTGCCTCATCTGTGACGGCTTTCTAGATCACACCATGTAACACAGCCCAACAAAGGGCTTTTAAATCCTAGTCAAAAAGACAGACAATAGAAGGTCAGAGTTTAAAAGAGAAAGTGTGCCTCAGACTGATGTAATTCCCCTTCTCCCCCCTTTTCTTAGTGTGAATCCTTTGATATTTGAGCAGGGAAATCCTCTTTATCGGGAAACTCCACCTCCTCTTATCTCACACTCCCTCGAAAATACTATCTGCTCTCTTGCCTTTCTAGTCTCCCAACCCGGTTTGTGGTGGAAACCCTGTGTGGGCATACTGTCCTCCCATCCCTAATGCCAGGTGGGCATAGCAAGACTTGGGGCTCCACACCGGGACTCACTGTAAGTAAACACCTCTGGCTAATGGCTCCCGTGAGGACCCATGCTTGCCCATGGTTGTCAGAATCCTTGGAGCATCATGGTCAGAATCCTGGGAGTATACGGGGTCTGCAGATGAGGCAACCTTGACCTGTTGTGATGCTACAATTAAATGACAAGGCTTAGGTGGTGAAGCCTGGCTGTGTTTACCTTTCAGCCCAGCAAACACAGGTCTCGCTCACCTTGTACTGTGGAGCAATATTTTCACGAAAAATGGAAAACTAGCCATGTTGAGTCAGACCAGAGATCTGTCCGAACCAGTGTCCTCTTTCTGGCCTCAACAGAGTAGGAGCCCTTGGAAGGAGCAGAAGACACAAAGCAGGCAGGGAATTATTCATTCCCTGCTGTGTGTTCTCTTACCTTTCCTCTCTGGCATTGCGGGTTGGACTGTAGCATCCCTGACTCTTCCCTCAAGGTTATGCCCATCCCTTGTAGTTACTTGCATGTATTTTGCCTGAACTGGGACTTGGGAGGTTGCATTGCATTGCATTGCTGATTGCATTAGATAAGTTGTGTTTCTTAACCTCCTTGCAATGGGCTCCAGTAAGACTTGTTAGCACTCTTAATTTGCTCTAACAAACAGTTGCAAAGCTGGGAAAAGGAATTGTCCTCGTGTGTACACTCGAAGCCACTGGGTATTTCGGCAGGGCTGCAACTGCTCTGGAGACCAGAATGCTTCTGTTCAACTGCTCCTTGGAAAATCAGACCATGGCTTTGACCTGTGCTGTTGGTAGTCACAGAGGACCAGGCTCTTCTTCCACACAGGCAGATTTTCACCTGCTGTAACTCCGTGGATGTCAGTAGGCATATTCTCCATGTGTACTCATGTGAGGCATGCAGAGATGTACCCAACACATTTTTGAGTGTGGAGGACATCAGGCACTGGGTGCCTGTCCAGATGTCCAGCTGGAGTCAGACTGCTGAGGTGATATCCAAGGAGTTTTATTCTTTCCACATACAGAAGAGCTGGTGAATCACCTGTAGTCACACCTCGGGCAACCCTTGAGGTGTAAATCAGATGGGGCCAGCCTGGCCAATTTGCACCAACAGTTGTTCTAGCCCTGAAGACTCAGCCCTGAAAGTCATAAAGGAAGGGCCACTTAATTTTTTCTCCTGGAGCCATTAAAAGTGACTTTACCAGTGTGTTGGATTTTGGTATTCACATTGCTCTCTTTCCTCCCATTGGCCCTTGAACACACAGGGCCGGGGCTAGAATTCACAGGACTTGTCAGCAACATCTTACAATCTTCCCAGTCTACTTCTGTGCTCCTGCACTTCCAACTTCTTATACTCTGGAAAAGAGCTTGGCTGCAATAAGACCGTGTCTGCTAAATGATGCAGAGTGGAAGGAAATGGTGTTTTTAATTGTGCAGTTGCTGTAGATTGTAATTCTTGCAGCCTTCAGTTCCAACCCAGATTAGTACTCCCTTAGCTTAAAATAATAAAAAGGGAACTGTCAAAATCAGAGCAAAAATGTTGGCGTGATGAAACATGTTAACAGGTAGCCATTAGCACTTTATGTCTGCATGAATAGTGTCTGTAAGTATTTTATTGGTAACAGAGCAGGGAGGATGGGCAGAAGGTGGTGTTCATTTTCAAACTGGGATATTGCTTTAATTGCAGGTTTTTATGGTCATCATAAAAATGGTCATCATTTTTTCTTGGTCAGGGTACACTCTGGGCTGGGGAGGTGGCCTTGGGACATGGCTGTGCTTCAAGTACAAGCCTTTTGCCAGAGAAAGAGGAAAGGAGCAAGGACAGGACTTGTTATTATACTTACTTTGGTCTTACGGTATGTGTGAGATACCCGGGTCTGAAAGAAGAGTGAGGGGATAGCTGTGTGGTGTGGTCTGAAACATGACTGTAACATCCAGGGAGGGGCTGGGCAGTCCAGCTGTGTGAGATGTAAAAGTCACCACACTGAGAGCAGCTCTGGGTTGAATTGGTGCTTTGGTAGTTGACATTTGACTAATCATTGATGGTCATTCCTGAGCTCCAGCATCCAGCAGTTGCTTAAGGGAATGATAAACACTTAACTGAAGAATTAAAACAAACAAACAAAAAAAAAAAAAAAAAAAAAAAAAAAAAAAAAAAAAAGAAGAAAGAAAAAAATAGGAAAAAGACAAAGGGGTGTAAAAACTGGCAAATATTTGCTCCAGAAATCAAGGGAAATCCTCTCAGATTTGTTGAGCATTGAGGACTCTGGAGGAGAGGCCGTTGTTGCTCCCCACCAAGCAGCAGCATGTGCCAGCTCTGGTGGCTGGAAGTGAATCTCATGCTGCTTAGGCTGTGTGGTCTTCCTGACTAACCCTGAAACCTGGCACAGCCCTGCCAGTCTATTTCCACCTTCTTTCACCATCCAGTTGGTGTTTTTACCAACTCATGGAGCTCTCTGGCATTCTGCTGATACAAAGGCCCTCGAGGAAAAAAAAAAAATAAAAAAAAAAGATGCCTGCTATCACCATCCCCTGTAGACCCTTCCTGTTGCATCCTGTGAAGAATGTGCCTTATGAATGTTTTGTTTGTGTCTCAGCAACTGGCAGCCCTTCTTGTTCATGGAACTGTCAGACCCTGCCTGGTTACTGACTGTGAGGCTGAGTCTCCGTGTCTCGCTGCTGGCGAGGAGCTGGCCTGGGGCAAAGCCTTCCTTCCACCCGCCTCTCTCGGCCTGTGTTTGAGCCCATGTGTTGATGAACACGAGTTGCCTCCTATTGTTTATTTATACAAGTTTTTTGGGGAGACAGCCCGATGGCAGTTGGTATCTGAGGCTGATTCTCCATGATTGAGCTTAGCTCAGTTACTCAACTACTTTAGCTGTTGATTTTGGGTTTCTTGTGAGGTATTGCACGTAGGTGCGTATGTGGGCATGGGGAGGGACACGTGCCCCCTGTGTAGCTTGAAAGCCTTGAAAACTTAGCCTTGGATGCAAAATGTGTCTTTCGTGCATCAACATTTCATCCTTCCTTCTTTTCTACCTTTCTTCCCAGAGAGAATAGAGCAGTGCTGGTAGTTGTAGCACAGTACCTTGTTCTTTCTTTTGGGAGCACTACATTAATGGCAGAGACATGGTCTGGATGCTGCTCTATGGTCTCAAAATAAATCTGTTTGTTTGTTTTTCTCCTTCTGCTCTGGTGTGTCCAGTGTGAGAACGGTTCCCACCTTTCTGCCACATGTTCTTGGATTGCTGAATTCTTGCAAAACGGTAGCAAGGCTTGCACCTGGACAGCCAAAGGTCATGGGTGGCTCCCTGGGATCCACACTGCCCTCTCTCCCATGCAAGCTGAAATGGTATTTTCCTTCCCCTGAACTTTGCAAGTTTTTTAAGCATATGCACTTCAGTAGGTTCTAACTTTTTTGTCTTGAATCCAAGCGGCTTTAATCAACATAAATGCTCGTGGTGGGTATCAGTTTCTGCATTTAATAAAGGGTCAACTTCTCCCCCCCCGCCCTTTTCCTTTCTTCTTTCTTTTCATCCCTTATTTTGCATTCCACCATGTGCGATGAGCGTTTAATCCCTGCCCTTCTGTCTGTCGAGATATTATGTTTTTTTAATAGTGCTTGTTTATGACTAAGGTCAAAGACAGTATTTCAGAACAAAAATTAGAGTTAGTTCATAATTGAGTACATATGTATGTTACTGTTTATTTTTATAGTTTGCTAATTTATTTTTAAACAGCTCGGTTGAGCCAACATGTTTATAGGTCTGTTTATCACATGTCTTGCCAGTCGGAGTGCTAAAAGACACATGCTTTTCAATAGCACAGATCCAAAGTGAAATTAGATAATACCGCCAGGTAGCAATTTAATTACATTAATTGAATGTTTAGGTTGAAATGTAGTTTTGCAAAGGCTATAATGGAATACATTTGTAAGTGTCTGCATATAAATCTTGGCATTTAAAATGTTATTCAAGCCCGCTGGCAGGGAAATGAAGCTCTGTTGAGTGTTTTTGAGGGAGAAATGGGGTATTTCACTACGAGGACTGTGCTTGCAGTCACCTGGGGTTTGGGCACCGTCCCGGCTGTCGGCGCGAATCTCTAGGGGTGCCCCTTCCTGTGGCGAGAGCTCGCAGGGAGTTACCTGGTTGGGCAGCTGCATGGCCTGATCCAGTACACTGGGGTTGGAAAATCAGCTGAAGTTGGAAAAGCAATGGCCCCTGCGAGTCTTGATGGAAAGATAAGGGGTGAGTTGACACTTTGCAGGAGGGCAGTCGTACGTTGGCCAATGCAGAGAAAATGTTTGTCCGGCTGAAACCAAGTCCCTGCGGTCGTGCACTAAGTGATTTCCCAAGCTTGCCAGCTGCTGTACTGGATTGTACCCGTGGTTTCTGGCTGTGGGCTGCCTTCTCCATCCAGGGAGCTGCAAAACAGCCCTTGGAAGGCAGCTCAGAAGAAGCACTGCTGAAGAGCAGAAGCTGTGAATGAACCATGCTCTCCAGCCTGGATGGGGATTCAATCCTCAGCATAAACATGTACAAATAACGTATTGTCAGGAGAGGGAAAGGGAAAATTCCTTCAGTTTGACGGGACCCAAGACTAGAAGGCTTGGTTGGGAGAGGACAGGAGAAATTGCTCTGCCACTGTTTGCTTTTGCTTATACCAGTGGCTTCTGCCTGCACCCATTTCCAAGCAAAATGCTAAAATCACTTCATTTCTAGTGGGAGTGGGGCTGGGCTTTTTTCAGCACCCTTTTAGGATCCGGAAAGCTGAGCGAGTCTGGTTTCAAAAGAAAAAAATAATATAAATAAAAAGGATCAAGAGGTCATAGGTGGATTTTTATCGGGGCTCAGGGATAGATAAGGGGTAACCAGAGGAGAGTCACAGCTTGTGCAACATTCTTGTGCCACGGTGGGCCATCTCCATTTGGGTGCCTGTATGCTGTGAAGAGTGGAGGAGGAAGAGGGGGGATACGCCAGACCTAAACACCCAGGCAGCGGGAATCCTTTGGAATTATGCTGGTGGCAAGCAGGCCCCTGGCATTTCTCAGGCTTTTGTATTGCAAACAAGCCAGGAAAGCTGCTTCAGGCTCAGCACTGGGATCTTTCCCTCTGTTTTGTGCACACGCTTGTGCGTGGGGACTTGAAGCCTCTCCCTGGTGCTTATCTGGGTTGGGATGGTCAACTGAGGTATATTTTTTTATCTCCAAATCCCACCTTTCTTGAGTAGTTGGTCTCTCCAGGTACTGATCCCTAAACAAGGCATGGCTGAGGCAGGGACCTGGTGGCAGCAGGAATAAATGTGTAGGTCCAGGTCACCCTCTCTGAACAGCCCAAGGCTTTACCAGATGACTGAGGAATAGTTGTGTTCTTCTACCCAGTCTTACTCATTGCTTTCTCCAGTGTGGAGCTTTTCTACTCAGCTTTTGTTTGGACCCAGGTTTTATCTTGTGGCCTTTTGTACACTTGGGATTTGGTCCCAGGTGCTGTCTTTGGGAGCTCTGCCCTAGGATCCGTGGCTGCTTTGGGCTACTGTGCCCGCAGTGGGGCTCAGGGACATCTGGCATGCTCCAGGGTGAAGTATTCCACTTGGTTTTCCTTGCAAAGCACCTGATAAAAATGCACACAAAGCCCTCACAGTGCTGAACCCAAATGCAGTAAATGGGGCCGACTGGGGCGTCTCCTCCAGATGGTGTTGATGTCCATACAACCAGTGGTGCTCCTGTGCTAAAGCAAAACACCCACACAGATGAGAGGAAGGCATTTTTCTGGTTGTGGAGACTGGATGAAGTTTCCTGATTTCCATACCTCTGTGAGAGGTTTTCATGAGTGTGGCTTCATGAGCACAGTCCGAGCTTGGAGAGGCAGGAGGGGATAATGTGGTCCGTGCTTGCAAAACCAGAGGAATTAGTAGGTAAAGAGTTGTGTGCAAGGAGTCCATAGGAGCCTTGGCAAAGTTCCTCGTGTTGGGCCTCACTATATGGGCAGTGGGTGCCCGTTTCTTCCTCAAGCTCTGAGTTTTTGCCTCATCACCTATTACTACACCTCTTGTTTTCCTCCTGGTCTTGAAGGGCTGACATGTGCTTCCAGCCCAGTGCCAAAGGACAAGTAATGTTGAAACGAGGGTTCTCAAGTTGAGGTGCCTCCAATGAATCTGAATGAATGCCTCCAATGAATTTGAGGCAGTTGTGGATGTGTTTTCAGAAAGTCAAACTTTATAGAAAGCCACCTTTTGTATTACAGAACCCAAGAACTTCCGTTTCTTCTCCATCTTTCAGATCAAAGGTGGATTACCCGTGTATCCTTATGGACACCTCCATGGTGGGGCTTGGCCTCATGGGCCAGCCTCTGCTGAAGGGCAGGGTGATTGCTGGATGTGCTTTGAAGCACACTCTAAAATATTTATCTGTGTTAATGGCATTTGCTTTCTTTTCCCCCTCTTTTCCCCACCAATCTATGAAGCCTCCGCTCTTTGAGGACCTGATTTGCATGTGAACATGGGATGGCTGTTTGTCCCCTCCTTTGGTAACTTGTGACTGTTTTAGAAAGCTTGTATCAGTGGGGTTTTCCCACCCCCTCTATTTTTAGCTGAAATTAAGTGATCGATTTATATTTTTTAGACTTACAAAAACTTACCTCTGGCTGGAAAGTTTGTGCCGCAAAGAAAAATGTAGTCCAAAATCAGAGGGTTTCAATGAAAGTCGCAACGTAAAACTAGAGTTAGAGAGGCCTTCACCAGGTTATTACCATAATGCCGAGTGCTTATTGCTCGGCTCAAGGTTTCCAAATGCTTGGGAACAATTCCAGATTGTTTGGGCTTGGGAACAAAACCTCTCTGAGATGCCGCAGCCAGGGTGGAAGGGATCCAGGGAGCATCGGGAAGCAGCGCAGCACCATCCCCATGCTGAAAGCTTGTTTTAATGACTAAAGCCAACAGAGCATCCCATGGCATTGCAATAGGAATGTTTGCAGGCTGAGTTCAAAATGCCATTTAAAAATAATCAGTCACAGCCTAAAAGCTGCCTTGCTTACTTATTTTAGGAAGGAGACGGAGAAGTAGGACCTCTGTATTAAGGATGCTGAAGTGGTACCTGCTTTGGGATCAGATTGCATTCTTTTTGGGTTGGAGGGCATCTTCTTCACCACTGACTGCTTGTGAATGAAACCATCACTGTCAAGTCTTTGAGGGTTAGGCCACTTAAAGGACTCACAGAGCTGTATTTTCTTTACAGTAATGAGGCATCATGACATACCAGTCGTGGGAAATCTGATAGACTTGGGAGACCCTAGGAGGGTAGAAAATTACTTAATTTACTTTGTGTGCAATAGTCTTAATTTTCAACTATTTGAACAGCTGATTGCTAGGGCAATCATCAGATCTTCAGAGTTAAGATGTTTCCTGCTGGAACAGAGCATTAGCTAAATCAGCAGTGGCTGGGGACAGCAAAATGGAGTGATTGCGCGTGTCCGTCTGAGGGTAAAGAAGAAATTAAATCCCTGAACCCAAGCTCCAATGCTTTTTCTTTTGTGGGAAGGGTGAGGCAGGTGAAGCTCACCTGGTCTGGTGGTTAGTTACCCGGGGGGGAGCTGGGGCTGCGTGGCTTTGGTGGTGGCTCTGGTTGGCTCCGGCAGGAAGGAGCTGGGTCTGGTTTCCTTTGGAGAGGGTGAGCAGCCCTCTGCTCACTGATTCCCCTGCTGTTTGCTCATTGTGAGTAAGAGTGATAAAATCTAGTGGTAGAATTGTGTTACATCTTCAGTGCTTTCTTTCCAAATTACTAATAATCTGTGTCTGTTTGACCCATTTCATGGAGACAGAGAGCTGGATTCTGCTGCCTGTTTTTTGCGAGCAGCTGGCTGAAGCAAACAGACCTTGAGTAAAGGGATTAGAAACAAGCCCTTCATTTGGGTTAGGTGTTGCAGTCCTTTCTTGAATGAGTTTTCCCTGAGAAGCCTTGCATGGGTACCTGTTGATAAAATTGGTGGTTTAGCTCACAGAGATGGAAATAGAAGCATAGGATGTGTGTGGAGAGGCGCCTAGGGTGATGGGACCCACTGTATTCATCAAGATTGAGCTTGTACTCGAGCAAAAAGGACAGAGGACTTTTCATTATGAAAACGGCTGAAAAAAAGTATTTGTAATTGTTCAGAAAGGCAAATGGGCATGAATGTTAAGAAGCTTTCTCCTGTCTTTCTGTGCCAGCAGAAAATGAAAAATTCAGGGTGAAAGTATTCTCTTACTAAAAAAACCCCCAAACTGGACTGTAAAATGCAATACTAATTCTGAAGGCTGAGAGCTGCATGAGTGAGAATATTTAATTACAGTGGCAAAGTACAAACATTTCCTAGTGAGCATTCATTGTGTTAATAATAATTAGTTAATTCCTTGGCTAAAACATACATCCTGCTCGTGTTCTTTTTAGTGGGCTGGGAATCCGATCCCACTTTTTATTTTATTTTTACTGACAACCGCCCAGCAAGTAGGGAGGGTAGAGGCTGGAGACTATTTATATAAACAGAGGCTTTATGTTCCGCCGTGTGGATGGTTACGCTGGGGTTGCACGGTTTTGGTTAGCGGAGTTCCACAGGCGGAGGCGAGGACTTGGAGCCGATCAGCTGATTCAGGGGGACCGAGTATCTGACTGCTACAGCGATAAGTGTCTGTACAAATATTTATACAATCCCGATAGTCTTTTGAATTGCATTATTACAACACAAAAAGCTGTCAGAATTCCAGCATTTCCAAGGCATACTGCTTACAGCTCGCATACGTTTTGCCAGAGGATGCGAGGGAGCTCCGCTCTTGCTTGGAGCTGGCTGGACCCACGCCATTGCCCAGCTGGTAGCAGGGAAGGTGCTGAGCCCCCGCAGCACCCAGGCCTGGCTGATAAGCCCCGTGAGAGCCTGGCTCTGTTAGTTCAGGCTTAGCACTGAATTTGTGCAATTATGTGGCAGAGGGCTGACTCAGAACAGCCGCACAGTGAGACTGTGGGCTGAAGCAGCTCAGGGCCACCTGTGAAGGTTGATGGAGTGATAACCCACTCATTTGAGAGCCACGTTTTAATACCAGACTGCAAACTCCCACCGTGGCCTGGAATGCTGCACCTCCCTGTATCACTCACAGAGGGTTTAAGCCCAAGTCTGCAGCTGATGGTGGGAGGCGTCCTATCCACTGAACACTGCATCAGGCCCCATATAGGAAAATGGCAATTGTCACCCAGAAAGAGAGATTAAGAAGCTGTGTTGGTTTACGTGCAGGATGGGTGCAGAGCCAGATGTAGATGGATTTGGACTAGATGTAGAGAAGTAATCTTGTGTCTTTTCTGCTGGAAGTTAGTCTAAATATCCACATAAGTAGGATCTCAAAGCTTTCTTGAAGCCATGGGATTACAGGATCCTACTGGCACTATGGGATAAAACTTGAAAATGTAACTTCAGTCCCACTTAGATCGGATATACACAGGCAAGGTTCACATTGCTTGCTGCCATGAGGCCAAAGGGATTATTGCAGATCTACAAAACCAACAAGAGTTTGAGTCAGTGGTAGGGAAGGCTGGAGGCTTCACCAAAGTGATTTGAGTAATTCGAGTGCTGTCAGTGGAAAGAAGTGGCTGTTCCGGAGCAGGATTGGGATTCATCAGTAGCTGCCCCAGGCCTGGCAGAGAAAGCCTTGTGTTTTCACATGCTGATGGTGGCTGCCTGTCCTGTTCCACTTATTTGTAAGATTAGGAGTTTTGGGAATATTTGCAAGGTTGTGAAACCCGAGTCCGGGGTTGCTGTGGGCCCCTTGGTGTCCTTCAGCGTCACAGCTCAGGATAGCTTTGGTTTTTAGGGTTGAGCATGTGTCTTCCAACAGCCATAAGTGTATCTCTAGAGGTTTCAAAGGAGTGGGCTCTTTTCTTTCAGTGCAGCATTTGTTTGTTTTTAGGACATGTTTTTCCCCAAGGAAAGAAGAGTAGCAATCCCATGATCAAAGAAAAAAAGCAAATTGCTGTGGAATTTCTGCCTAACAGTATTTGACTACAAAAAAATTAATATACGCTTTATAAATGAGTCACATGCGCCTCAGCTCTGGCCTGTTGGAGCAGTGTCCAAGCTATCAGGTTTAGCTGCTGGTGCTCCAGCAGCCTTTTACATTGAGTAGGAGAGAGCAGCCTGCGTCCTCTGTGGCAGCCCATCACCTGGGACCCGCTGCTGTACAGTGAGATCAGAGCCACGAGGCTGCTTCGTCCCACCCCTTCTGCTGCTGCAAACACACTGGCTCAGACAGGTGAGCTGGATGGAAGAGTCAGGGAGGAAAAAATCACCTCCTGGTACTCATGGTAAGTGATAAAGCCAGGTTTTCTCTGGTGGCTGGTTGATCCTCTGGGATTGGTGTGTGGGCCCTGCTCCTGCAGCACCCAGCAACACATCATCCCTGCTCACCCAGCTGGCCAGTATCGCTGGACAGACCCTGCACAGTGCAGCAAGGTGGTTAGCCAGATAACAAGGGCATTAACCCTGTTTTTCTGTCCATGTTCTAACAGGAATAGCCCTATTCCTGACACTTTACCAGCACACCTCACGTCTGAATCATCTCATTTGGCCATGGATGCGGATTGCTGCTGAGCCTGGCTGCAGCTGATGGGATGGGGTAGATCCCCTCCCTCCATGCTGTTGTGGGGCAGTGCTGTGCTCAGAGAAGCTTTACTGGGACAAGAGCCATTAGAACTGGTTTTCTGGAAGTAGCGGGGTTGTGCTTGTAAGAGCCTAATGGGCTGGGGAGGACTGCACATGTTTCCCTGGCAGTCTCTCCTTGACTTTCAGCAGGGATGTGCTGGAGGCAGATGGAAGGGCAAGTTTAAGGCGGCATTATTAATGCCACAGACCCAAAAAGAAGCCTGTGTGGTGTTTTACCCCGTGTATAGTGTAGGTTTGTGGATCAGAAACATTCTGTTTGGTGTCCAGGTGTCACCTGTCCCCCTTGCCATTTCTTCTAGTGTCCGTAGCTCTGTCTCTCTGTGGATGGACACAGAGGCATGGGATGTCCTCATCTTGAGTGGCAGAAATGATGATTGTAGTGGCACATTGCTTTTGGAGGACTTGGAGAAGCTCAGTTTTAGCAAACAGGGCGAAGTAAGTGTAGAACTGTTTGAAACAGCTTAAAAATACGAGATGTGCTGCAGAAGGTACATACACTGCAGCTGGGTGTGACCTGATCTGATCCTGATCATCCACATGTTCTACTGCAATGGGCAGGAGCTGCAGATGTGGTTGGAGCTGCAGCAAGGGGATGATCCTGCCCCTTGGCTCCCGTTTCAGTGTTGTCCAAGGCTGCAGAAGCTCAGCAGTGGCGGGATCTCTGTAGAGCTGGAAGCTCAAGCAGCAGCAACATTGGTTAGTGTCCAGAGGGGCACATCCTACTGCAAAAGCAAGGGACCCGCAGTTTGCCGCAGGAGTAGGACTGTAACCTTGGCAGTCTGTAGTACACACACAGTACCAAAATCTACTGTTCTGGGGCTGGTCCCTGCAGACTCCTGTCCCATAGGTACTGTATTACAACACCTGCACCAGCACTTCTGTGGGACAGAAATAAAAGCTGTGTGTGTCTGCTTGCAAACATACATGTACTTACTAAACTCTGTGAGGAGTCTCAGCACCAAAATTATAAACATATTTTAGAAAATTGCCTTTAATCACAGCAAAAGCTTTTCTTCTACTTACATGGTGACCTGAGCACAGGTGCAGGGGGAAGGACTAGAGCTGCTTAGTTCGGTTTCTCTATCTATCTTTACCTGGTGCAGGGGATGGTGAAGTGCACTCAGGGGACAGCTGAGACAGGTGGTGAGATCCTGCCCCCACAACAGCCCACGGGAACCTGCAGCGAACCCCGCTGGCCACAAACCCAGCTGCTGCCCAACATTGCCTAAATGGGCAGATGTCAACATTGCTCAATGCGACAAAGACCTGAACGTCTGTTTAATAACGGATAAGACGGTCAGGCCAGCACACGGCACACGAGCCAGCCTGTGCAACTCCTGTGGTTTCCAACCGTACTTATCGAGGGAGGGGGCTGCCTGCCCAGGGAGGGTGTTTCCTCTAATCACCAACTTCACATGCCAATGGCAGGCAGATGTGCAGGGGGGCAAAGGCTTGGCCACCTCATAACAGTCACTTTTGCCGGGCTCAGCTGAAGGAGTCAGCTAAGGCAAGGCTGGGGAGGTTGGAAGAAACATGTTGCTTACAAAAAGTAAATATTCCTCAAGAAGGGGTAACACAAGGGGACTTCACAGACATGCTCTTGGAGATCAGTTTTCACCATCCAATACAGAAGGAATCAACTCCTTGCAGTATTTCCTAGCGATAAGTTAAGCACCAGAAACCCTTTTCCAAGTCCTTTAGAGGCTTCTTCTATTGTCTGCCCTCTGTCCCTGAGACGCTGTGGGCAGCACGTGAGATGGTCGCAGGCTCAATTTAACAGCATCTCCCTTGCTTATCAGACTATATATAATAAACATGGCTTTTAGGGGGGCCATTTTGGGGAGGGGTGTGAGGCAGGCAGTGAATGGAGAGGCCAGACACCATTGTCTGGCAAGAATGTTAGTCCCTGGGGGCAAGCGCGCCTGGGCTCGCCTTCCAAATTGTCCCAGCATCAATCCCCCCTCCTTTGCGGGATTTCCTTCTCCAGCCAGGGTTTTGTTTCGGAACAAGCGTTGGTCAAACAAGCTTTTGTTTGCGGTCAGTTGCTTGGCACACATACACCACTTCTGGTGGGGGACAATGAGGAAGCTGTTTCGGGGGCAGCTGCGGTGGGACTGAAAGGGAATACTGATGGAAAAAGGGCTCAGGGAGGAAATAGCTGGGTGGAAATTAATTGGGAGGGTCTTATGAAGTCTGGGTGCTGCAGCAAGGTTGGGAGAGTGGCTGGGAGTCCTTCAATCCTGCTGCCTCATTCCACTCACCTCCTCATGCTGGTGTGTATTACTTTTCCCCTCCAACATACCCCACCTCAGAGCAGAAAGTTGGACAAAATATTTGTGACTGCGCATCTAAAAAGCTTTCTTTCGGGAAGAAGTAAACTTATTTACAGCAATAACAGAGTTTAAAAGGAATTGTATAAATGAGACTGACTTCTTTGTCAGCAAAAATTGCAGCAAAACTGTTCATAGATGACATTACCTAAATGACATTATGTACGTATGTCCTTTCTTTCACATTTCCTGTAATCCTGTTACGGCATTGTCCCATTACCTCAAACACTGTCATCTTTAAATGCTGTCAGATCTTAACTGGATGGCCAAGGACATCAGAAAAGGATCGAGGTGATGCTGATGGCAATTTCAGACCTGCTGTATATACGGCCATCTTCCAGCCTGCCCCTGGACAGGGTGTTTTCTGATAACACGGTCACGTAAAATGATGACTCAAGGACTTCTTCATCTTTTATGGAGCTGCTGCCACCACCACAGTGTCCAGCACCCTTTTTGGGAAGTGCAGAGTGTGAGGCACAGGTGGGATGTTGGAGGCAGTAGGTACAAGCCATGTACTCACTGGTACTTATTGGAAAGTGCTCCCATTCCCAAGAAAATGAGGACCCAGAGGTAAGCGGATGGAGAATGTCCCTGTGGGACCGCAGGCAGCTCTTCCCCCATACAGCCCTTCATGGCATTAACAGCAAAGCTCACCGAGTTCCTCAGATTGAAGGAGCGATTAAGTGCAACATCTTTGTGTTAATAGTTTTTAACATTATTGCTCTCCTATTGTGTTATTACAAAAAAATTACGTGAGGCCAATTTCTTCTACTCCAGCCGCAAATGGGCTGCTGTGGTTTTTCAGAAGCACTGGGAGATGGCAAATGGGAGGATTGCGACTTCTGCCGTTCTCCTGCTGAAACATTCCATACTCTTAAGCCCGAGGAGTGGGAAGTGTTGGTGTCCAAGCAGTGCCCGTTTAAACTGGCATCCCCTCTTGTCAGGTTATAATAGAGATGGTGATATTTGCAGCTTTGGGGGCAGGAACTGTCATTTTGTTATCTCTGGGCACAGTGCCGTGCTCTGGGGGGCTCTGGTCCCCTGTGGTGGCCACTAGACTTGGCTGCAGTGCAAACAACAGCAGCCCTGAACCTGAAGCACTTGCTGCAGACATAAGTCTGCAGTCAGGCATGTGGACATGTATCAAGTTGAGCATCTTTGGCCCCATGGGCTGGTTTTCCCAAAAAGCAGAGCTGCTCTGTGTGTTGGCAGCAAGGGAAATTATGCCAGCAGAGCCTGGCATGTGAGTCCCAGATGACTTGTCCTGGCTGTGTGGATGTAGAGGTGCTTCAGGCAGGTCACAGGGTGCCCCACGTCCTCCTGTGCTCTGGAATGTACAGCAGCATGTGTGGGCTGATGGGTGATGGAGGTCCCAGCCCCCTTATCCGATGTGTTGTCAAATAAAAAGCCAGAAGAGGAAGGAGAGCAGTTCTCTTCGGAATGGCAGCCACATTCATTTGGCCCAACAGAAGGGTTAGACCAGCAGCAGGGCTCCGTTTAGTCCCAGAGATGCTAAAGAGCAGAGCCTGGATCCGCAAATTTTCCTGCTGAAAAATAACAGTGGAACAGCCCATGGGATAAGGGGGCATGTGTCCCTGGAAAGGGTATCATAATGTGACCATATAGACTATGCAGAAGATTATTTGCTTGATCAGGTGAAGTTAGTGGGTTTTCTTTAGGGCTGTTACTGGTATCTGTGTACTGGCAGTTACAACATTTAATTGCATTTTCCTGTAAGAAAATGCTTATCTTGCTAGAAAATGGGATTCTCTTCAATCTGTTTTGTTTGCTTAAAAACTTTTCATTTAGTTTTCATTTAGTTCTTTACTGTACCCAGTGCTGTCTTAATGCATCCTCTAAGACCAGTTCTCAGGTCTTATCCTCTGCCAGTCCAAGGCTGTGAGCAGGCAAAGACGTCTATTCCAGGTCTTCCCACATGAGTGCCATCCTCACCTACCCCTTCTGCAGGATGGTACTGGACTCATCTCATCTCTCCCTGCCTCCCACAGCCCCCAGCAGGGCTATGCCTGGAAAAGTCTCCATCCAGTGCTCATAACTGGCCACAGTTTGTGCATTGCTGCCCTGTCTGGCTGCTAAATTGACGCTTTTTCGGATACTGGAGGAGAATTTTTCTCTCCTTTCCAGGTCTCTTAATAACTGAGGATTTGGGTGTAAAAGCACTAACTGCACTCAGTTCACTGGGTTTTTTTTTTCAGTCATAGCTTGGCTTTTTTTCCCCTATAGGCACAGGAACCATTTATAGCCGAGGTGGGCCGAGTTTGCAACTTATTAATCTCTCCCTTGCATGTGGGTTGAAAAGAGACACCATGCCTTTATCAAAAGCCAGGCTAGCACAAAAGCCTATGCAAAATCATCATCAAATCCTATTAGAGGTGGAAAATATCTCTTAGATCATCTCATTCATTTCCCTGCTAATGCTAGACTGTTCCTGAGAGTTAATTTTCTAGTGTCTGCTGCCAACTCCCTGTGTGACTGCAGGTCTGTCATCTTGCCTTTGGGTTGTCACTGTAACTTCCATGCATTTCCTTGGATTTCCAAAACAAGCCTTGTTTTGTTCTGTGGTTGCCTGTGTTGCTATTTGCCCTGCATTGGGTGTTGTCAGTGGTTTTTACTCTGAAAGCACCACCAGACCTCGCTTGTAGCTGGGGAAGGCATTCCCATGGAATGGGGTGTGCTCGGTGTTCAGGGAATCTTGGGAAGTGCTGTTCCCCAGGCAGGGGCTCCATCCTATGCAGACACCACTACCTGTCATGGGCATTAGGGAAATGAACATCTTAAAGGGAGATTTCTCTCCTGCAATCATGGATGTGGGTTCAATGTGAGCAGGTCATCCCCCATAAGGCAATTCTCCCAACTAGTGCTGGCGCCGCCTTCGATAAACTCCCACCCTGAAGTTCTAGACTGGCTGTGACATCCGCTCACCAGGGAGGAAAAATAGTAATAATTCAACACTGGAGCTATTTATAGCTTTAAGCAAAGGCAGATTTCATCAGAGTTGGTTTCAGAGAAGGAAACAGCATATAGGAGTGGAGTAACCTTCCTTGTAACTTCCCACTGGCGCTGGCAGTGGCGATTGAATTCCCCGGCATGGTGAGGGCCTGGGCAGCCCTGCCAGTGCCGCGAAGGTCAGTCTGGAACTGTCACCCAGAAAACATCAAAAGCATGAGCTGTCGATAGCGACCTGCATTTGCAGAAAATCTGAGGGCTTTCTAATTAACTGAGGATCTCTAAATTAGAGCGAAGCTACTCGACAAGCCCCCTCGTACGCCTTAAGTGTCAGGGCTCAGCTGATCGCCGCATCTAACAAGCGGCTGATTTTTAACAGCAGCTCCGAGACTCAATCAGCTCCTAATGGCTCCGTTTCAAAACGTTTCAGTGCATTTTTCATCTCTTACTCTGGAATTTATGCTCTTTGTTCCCTGCTCAAATATTCTGGCGCTTTTCCTTAATTTCAGGCTTCTGCCTTGCGACAGCTCCTCTGCCCTAACTAGGCAGCTCATCGCTTGCCTTTCCCCGCATGTGATTCTCTACCGTGGCCGCTCGCTCCTCTTTCTAATCAGTAAGTTTCAGAAATTCCCCCTTCCTCTCCCCCCGATGGATAGGTAGTGTTGCGGGGTCTGGAATTTCATAATGAAAAGGAAGCCCATCTTTAAGCAGACTCCTGTGTAACAAGAGCTGGAAGGTGGCTTTATTTCAGCTTTAAAACCCCTCCCTTTAAGGCAGTAAATGCAGTTTGCAGATGCACCTGATCTTGACCTCCCTTTCAGTGCTGTTCTGCAGCACCACGGATTTGGACACTGGTGCTCCTGATTTACACCATGGACAATGAGATCGAACCCTCATTTCAGCTGCATTGACAGCAGAGTTACATTATGCACATTTAAACTGAGGGATTCTTGTTGCTGGAAAATGAAGGGGGGATCTTTTCTGACGCGTAACTCCTGCCATTGGTAATTGAGACCCATGGAAACATCCTTGGAAAGTAGTGATTTGGAACAGATAAATTCCATTCAGGAAGGTAGAGAGTTAATCAGCAACTCTTAAAGACTTCTTGGCATGTGTTTATGTTCCAACGGCTTATCCATATCTTGGCAATTATTCACTTGAAATAGAATATAAATCCCACAGCCTAATTTTTCTTTGAAAAATTTCCCAAGGTAATCAAATCCCAAAGTGCATCTTCTATTCCAGTGGTTTTATCAGTAAATCAAATTTTTATCATTTATCAGCAAAAGTTAGATTTAAGCATGCTCACTGTAAATGTTTGAAAGATGAACATTTGTTTCAGTGGGTACTGTGCCAATCAATAATCTTCCAGCTTGACTCAGCTATCAATTATTGCCGCAATTATTTGTCTAGTTGGATATTTAAAATGTCATCAGAAAGAGATGATTACATATTCCAGAAAGCAAGGCACTGTATAATCAGATGAACTGAATTCAGTTAAATGTAGTGTGGTACTAACCTGTCCTTCAAAGCTGGATTCTACAGCCACGACTGAAACAACAGCTTTCTGCATTATTGTAAGGAAACGGATCTTAACCTTGGAACGGCACGTGTTATTGGGGTTGGGTAATACTCGGCGAGAGGAGACCTTGCAAGCCTGGAAATTGAATCAGCCTTACTGACATATAAGAGGGAGGTGTTTTTTTTGGAGGGGGGAGAGTGCTGGTTCTGTTGGATTTCATCTGCAAATCTATAAATAAGAAAATCTTCTCTTTACCTGCCTTGCTGGGAATTTCAACTCCTGAGCTTGAAGCGCCAAATTTTCGTGTGCCCTTTTTGCATTCCTTGACTTGATGTATGTGTGGTAAATACTCTCTGTGCCCCGAGAACGCAATAAAGCTGTAGCAATTCTTGCAAGTCTTACATCCTCCAAACTCCAGTTATTTGGAGTATTATATCATTTTCAACTTCAAGGATATCCTAACGATGGAGAGGAGACAGAATAAACTGGAGTAGACTAGACAACTTTACAACACCTTTTGGTCCTATTTGCAAAGCAGAGAGGGGAAAAATATATATATTTTATTGATTCTACTAATACTTGCTTGTGCGAGTTATGAAACTAAACGTCATAGGATCTGGTTCAGCACTTGCTGTGCTTGCAGCTCCATGGTGACATTGAACTTGCTCAGGGACAGAATAAACCTTTGCCTTCCTGGCAGATGATTTGCAGGGGCAGGTGCTGTTTGGGGGGACCTGCAGTTCCCCTGACCCACTTTGTCAGGATGGTTTGCTGCTGGCTAAATATCATTGATTTGAAAGCAAGAGGAAAGTGAGCCAAAGGGGAAGGCAGGGAAAGGTTGGAAAAGGGGAGAGTCTGAAGAGGATCTGTTTGGGGAAGGAGATGGTAGAATAAGGCTCTCAAGGAGATCCCCTCAGCCACTGCCTTGGCTGAGGGCAGGGGCTTTTTGGCTCCACCAACACCCTGCCTGAGAAATGGATGGGAGCAAGGTGCTGTGGTGTGGAGAAGGGGACGTTTGCAGTGCCTGGATGATGAGAAGGTCCAAGGGGGCTGACAGGGACCACCACAACTCTGCAAGGAGGTGGTTTAAATGTATGTGCTTTACAGAGCTGAGCACGTCAGATAGAGACACTAGGTTGTGAAAAATCAGCAGAAATAAAGCAAAGCCGTAGGTGATGAGGAGACTGTGCCCTGGTGAGAACGTGCCAGCCCACCTTTCTCCCTGGGATGGAACTCAGCCTTTCCAAGGCACACTTCATCTCCAGGAATGCCCCATATGGCAGAGCTGCCGCGTCCTCCAGCAAGGTTCTGCAGCACTAACCAGGTCACCAAGCATTAGCAGCCCTTCCCAGGAAAGCAGTGTACTGATGCTGATCTGGGAATCTCCATGTGTAAGAGATATATGTGTGTATGATGTGCATTGCAGAGTATCTGTGGTGCACAGTCACCTGTGCCACGTGCTGGCTGCATGACTGAGAGTTGCCAAGACTGTGGTACAAACCAGGAGAAACATCCCATCGCTGACTGGGATGTCATGCTAGAGCATCTCCTTCCTCTCCTTTGCAAGAAACTTTTTGAAATGTGCTCTGCCTTTGCTTCAGGTGCCGCCAGCCAGGGAGAAAACAGAAAAGGAAACAATTCATCACATGAGTGTACGAGTGAATGAAATTATTTGGAAGCTCTTTGTAGCTGCATAATTACAACACTGCATTTAAAAAGTGAATTATTGACCTTATTGTCCTCAGCAGCCACTGGGTAAATGCATAATTGTGCACCATTGGAGCCAGGCATCGTTTGCTGGATAATCAGGTTAGGCTGGGAAATGGCTTTGATGCTCCTTTTGGGGTGATGCTTGGTCTTCGGAGAGTCACAGCTCAGGCAGACCTTCCAGAAGGGGACACACTTGATGCCATGGTGTCACGCCAGCAAGGCCACTTCTGTTTGAATTCATTCCCTGTATCTGTCTTCAGGAGAGGGAGTTTGGGAGAGGCAGGCGGGGAAGACTGTGCATAATAGAATCGTTTGGGTTGGAAGGGACCTTAAAGATCATCTTGTTCCAACGCCCCACCATGTGCAGGGACACCTGCACCAGCTTGCTCAGAGCCCTGTCCAACCTGGCCTGGAACACTTCCAGGGATGGGCATCTGGGATGTTGGTTACCTTACTAAGGAATTTTTTTTTGAGATACGAGAGGGTATATCTCATGAGATACATATATATATATATATGATGATATAGATAGGAGTGGAGAGTTCCTTCTCCAAGGGTGACAACACTGTGTAGTTCACCCTTTAGCTTCCACCACTGGTGTTGGTAGTTAGTGGAGCTGTTGCCCATGTGGTGCTGTGGCCTGCATCACCTCTATGTCTCCATCCCCACGGCATTATCACAGAGGGTGCATATGTGTGTGTGGTCAGGTCGTGTTTGCTTCAGGGGTTTCTTTTAAAACTTCATTCAGAGCTGAATTTCAAGCACAGCGTTGTTTTCTGATGACAGGTTTCTTCTGTTCCTCTCTAATCAAGATGCGACAGATTTCCGCCCCCCCTTAAGTTTTAAAAAAGCACAAAATCAGTCGCAGCCCGATACCTTACTTGCCAAGTTGGAGCTCGAAGCAGGTTTTCTTGGTGGCCAAATTGTAATCGCCTTGACAATGGTGACAGACATTGAGGTCAGGCCGATATTCCTGGCAGTGCTCCAGTGGGACCCCAGCACCCTGTTTCTCCCCATCAAGGCTTTGGCAAAATGGGTATTTTGTTGCTTGTTGTTAATGAAATATATTTTGGAGGGGGAATCTAAATGTATTGGGTTTGGTTCTGCTTAGAATGATTAAATAATCAAAATAAGTTGAGGCTACAACCAAAATGGTCATCCATGAAATCTCCATTTTTTCTGCAGGGAGGAACTGGTCTTCCTGTTTCCATCCCTTCCCACCCACTTTTTGCTCAGTCCTCAAAAACTTCTGTTTTGTGGAAACTTGAGCAGTGCAGCAAAACTCAGTGAAAATTTGGCTTCGGGAGAAAACAGTGAATTCTTGGAGTTCCTAACTCCAGTCAAAATCTTTGCCCGGCAAAGCAATGCCAGCTCTACCATTGTTTTATTGTTGGTGGGTCTTTGAAGCTTGGGTCATAGCATTAGTATTTTCGCCTAGTTCTACCTTAAAAGAAGGTTTTTAAAAGGAGATGTAATGAAAAAAATGGCAGTGTTGATACTTGGTTTAGAAAGTATTTTCTCAGTTTTATTAATATGATTTCAAGAAATCTGAATTTTCAGGCAAAAAATTAATTTCAGGAATATCGGTAGCGATATATCAATTCTGTAAGGGTGTTGAGGCACTGGAACAGGTAGCCCAGGGAAGTTTTGGGTGTCCCAGGGACAAAGCCTGTTCAAGGCCAGGTTGGATAGAGCTTTGAGCATCCTGGTATAGTGAAAGGCGTCCCTGCCTTTGGTAGAGGGGTTGGAACTGGGTGATCCCTAAGGTCTCTTTCACCCAAACCATTCTGTGACTCTTTGATTCTGTGATGCAAATTTCAGGCATATCTTTTATTAATAAGTCATAGGTAAGGAGAAACTGATAAAGATGGCGAATGGAGCATTGAGGGTCCTGAAAAGCAAAAGATCTTCTAGCAAAAGATCTTTGACATTTTCACAGGTAAGCTGGTCCCAAGACTCTCCACTAGGCCTGTGCATCAACAAGATAGACTTGGTTTGCAGAATCTTATTTTTCAAAGGCAGAACAGCAATGGTGCTTTCCGTTTCACAAGCATTACTTCCTTCACAGTTTTGGGGATATTTTCCTTTTTCAGTGTTTCTGAATCTGGTTCATCTCATGATAAGGAGAAAAGATTAGAGAGGAAGTACCCTATTGCATATAAATGCAGCTACTGCTGTTATTTAATATTATTCTAATTATTATGACAACAGCAGTGGCGATGCTGATGCTCACAGTGCTATAACAGCTACTTAAAACCAGTTAATGATGGACCAGCTTAATAATGCGCCTGTTGCAATCTGGAGGATCAGGAGGAAGAATTAGTGCAAGAAGGAAAAAATATGTTTGGAGAGTTACAGTTTCCCATCTAAGCTGATGCTGCCAGTACCAGGAAAAGGTGAGTCATGCCAAAGCAGCTCTTTCTTACCAAGGGAGAAGTTGGGCTGCTGCAGGCATGGAGTGGACCCGCTTATCTCCTGGCCCCGCGACGCTTCCTGTGTCCCAACTGTTTCACTTCTCTAGTTTTCAGTTGAAAGGAATTTCAACAGTATGGATTTCCAAAAGAGAGACAGAGAGGAAAGAAAAAAAAATTTCACAAGCCAGATGGAGAAGAACTGAATCAAGTACAAGTGGTAACAATTAACTCAATTTTTTTCTTCCCCCCTTTAAATACCATAACAACTCCAAATTTATCAGTCCAAAAATCAAGCAATCAGTTGACATTAAAGCTGAATAAAGAAGTTCCTGGGTTTGGCTTAGGCTGTTCCTCCCATAATTGTTTGGTGGCAAGCAGAGGAGAGGGGGATGCTTATTCCAGGCTGTAGGTTTTTGAGTCACTTTTGACTTTGTAGTTTGATAGCAGAAGGTATGTACGTGCCCTGTAGGTGCAGGTAGCCTGGTAAAGATTTCATTGGCTCTGCTTACACGTGCCGGTTTCTTGGGAAGGTGGAGAACACCAGAAGTAAGACACCAAGGCTTGTGGTGCTTGTGGAGGGATGCTGCTGGGAACAAGGGCCGGACTGTCCTGCCAGCAAAGGCCAAATCCTGATCTGCTCAGAGATTTCTCTGGCACAGGGATTTCTCTGAGGGAGTGCATCTGCAGCTGTGAATGAAATCCTAGTGAACACCATTGGCATGTCCACAGTCGCTGCTTACGCTGCAGGTTTGTTTGGGAAAACACTGGGAAAACCGGGGTGTCTCTGATGCCGTGTTTGTGTGCAGCCTGTGCGACGCCCTGGGGTAAAACACACGTCGTATTGACATCTTGCTCCTCAATTTGGTGGTCCTTCCTGAACAGAGTCCCGCCCTGTGGGCTGCCTGTCTCAGGTAGGGGCAGCAGGAGGATGCTGCGTGTGGTATTTCAGCGTTGCTCTTCTGTAAGAAGAAAGCTGTGATGTGTCCGGCGAGCAGCTTTCCTGGATCCAGCCCTGGCTTTTGAGAAACGAAGGAAGCTCTTCCAAAGCAGATTGGCACATGCATGCAGATGATTCCATTACTCACTTGGCAATGCCCGAGCTTGCATGCCTAGCTCCAGAAATCCTTTTTTTAAAATTCCCCCCCCCCCCCTTCTCCCAGCAGTGGCATCTAGCTGACAGCTTCTCCTCCCAGCTGGTCTTCTCCCCAGCATCGTCTGGCTTTGCTGTTGGTGGCTGTGGACATGGCTGTGGGTCTTGCTTGGAGCCAGCTATAATGTGCCTGGAGGTGTTGGCTTGCTTTGACTCGGACTCTGAGCATGCTGGGTGTCTCTGTGAGCACAGTCCAGAAGCGCCAGCTTTTTCTTAATATAAACAAAGCCCCTTAATGCTGAAAGCAGCCATCTCTTCCTATTTTACTGAGTAATTGTGCCAACTGCCCTTAAAGGCACTCAAATGCCAATATCCATCCCGCTCATTTGTTAACATTTTGCAGATCAGAAGCTAAATCTGTCACTCATGTGTCACTGGTTAAGTCACTTTTGGGGGCATGGCAGGCAAGCGCTGTTCTGCTGCTTTTTATTTTTCAGGCAGGAACCAATAACCTGAGAAACACTAAACATTTGTGCTGTAGTGAAATGCTGTGCCTTGTCACCAGGCCTTTGCTGGCCAGGATGTACAGAAGGAACAAATATGTGATGGTGGGTGAGGCTTCACTGGTTGAGAACAGTCAGGTGTCATCTTGGCCCCAGGATTGTATTTGGTACATGGTATCCCCACGTAATTCTCTTAAAGGGTTAATTTCCCAAATAGGAAGAAAATGAGCAGTCAAATTGACTGGGAGGAAAAATATACACGTAAAAAACACAAATGGTAATTGGAAGCTATTTGTAAAGAGTTGATGAGCTGTCCAGGAAGGAGAGGACAACTTTGGCCCAAATCCAAAACACACTTCACTTGCTTCAGTGGTGAGATGAGAACAGCAATTAGATATTAAAAAAATCAATATATGACAATTAAAAAAAATGGGAAATGGATAATAATCAATTGCAGTGAGAAACAATGGCGGGTAGAGAACTGGTCAGGGGAGCCGAAGATGCTGTCAAGAGCTGGTCAGAGCAAGGTGGGAGAGTTGGCAACACTTTGCTTATCTCTTCTGGGAAAATAATTGAAAAGCCAACATAAGATTCAATTGATAAAGAATTAAAGGATAGAAATATAATTCATGCCACTCAACTTAGATTTATGGAATATAGATCTTGTCAAATAAACCTGATTTCATTCTTTTAGACGACAGCTTTGGTTGATAAATGTAGATGAAATAGACTCTGTATGGTGTTGGACGCGGTGCTGTGTGATGTTCTGTATAGGAGGACTGAGCGCTGGGTGGTAGTGCCGGCACAGGTGATTCAGAGCTGACCAACAGATTTGGGAAGGTGGGAGAAGTCAACAGGGGCCACAGTGGTGGTTAGTGCTTCACTGGTGATATAGAAATCAATATCAATTGTGGATGATTCGCACTGTGGATAAAGCAAAGGCGGGTGGATGGGTGGAGAGCAAGAGGGATGGGTTTATAGGGTGGTCTGGAAAGACTGCCAAGAAGGGTGTGTTGAGAACACATTGGGTACAGCCCGCTCTGCTCCTTGGCTACAAAAGTGGAATCAGGGCTGTGCTCACAGAGCTGGAGTATGGTGGTCTGGAAGGCAGCAGCTCTGTCGGAGGCTTAGAGGAAAATCAGCTCTTTCCCAGCCTGGTGCCAGTGTGAGAAGGGCTAGGTTGGTCCTTAAGTAGTGGAGGAGGATGAAGGGGGTGGCTTCAGGATGGAAAAATAACCAAATTTTTAAGTGTGCCTGGATTTCTGGGTGCAAAAGTACTCTTGTTGTGCATGAGGGGGCCCATTGTCAGCCAAGAGTTTTTCAGTGTATCAACCACAATAAAAGTCAACAGAAAAACAGAACAGGTAGAGAGACTGGAGCCAGAGAAATTCAGGTGGATCTCAGTACCTGTCTGTGAGTGTGGTTGGCTGTGGGGACTCTTGTGGTGGCAAGCAGTGGGTGCTCTCCCTGTCTTCTGAGCTGGTTTGAATAGTTTTCACTGGGATTTTGTGCTTTGCCCTTTTGCTGGTCTGGAGGAGGTCTTGCTTCATGGAAAGACACCGCGTTGGTCACAGAGTGACATGTATTGTAGGAAAAGTAGAGAGTGAGGGCTACTGGTCCCTTTCAGCCTTAAGTTCCTCAATGTGAAGCAGCCACTGCTGGTGGCCAAGGAGTGCTGGTTCAAGGGTGACCTGCTTTGCGTCTTGCTGTGGGGGACTCCTGGTAGCTTCTTGGAAATCCGCTGAAAACCCTCAGTGGCATCACAGTGGATAACACATCCTGTCACATTGCCCCAGTGGACCTTCTCCATCTGTGTCCTTGGCCAACATGAGCCTACTGCGTCTCCCTGCTGTGAGACCCACAGCTAGGAGACATCAGTGGATACACAGCCTTTGGGTCCTGCAATCCCATCTGACTCCTGAGTCAAAGGGGGTGTACCAAAAAACCCATGGTGGTGGGATGGGAGGAAGGGAAGGCGAGTCCCTTTTAAAAGCAGGGATTGCCAAGGTGATCTAAAGACCCATCTCGTTGCTGATGGGGCAGTGTGTGGATTAGCGCCATAATTCCTGCAGTTTGGCACGGCTGCATCAGACTGGAACATGTCTCTAGGTGGTGATATGGTCAGTCAATAGCCTTCATACTTAATCAAGCACTAATAGACAAATTAGAAATCGTGTCGCTTTAAAGCAGGAGGTGGAGACAAATGGCCAGTGGATTTTAACTGTTTTGCTCCTTTAATGTATTGCCTGGTTTTACATAGCTCCCTTGAAAATGGTGGTTTGTTTAGGGAAGTTTTGTACATAAACATGATTTTAAATTTAAATTATTATCTTGATTACCAGACACGGATGGTGAATTGAAAACTTGTTTTTCAGGCAAGCACATGAAGAATAATCTTACATTTTGCACTCCACTAAATCAATGTAGCCCTAATTTTGCCACACAGGAAATCAATTCCAGTCTTTATAACAGTCGAAGATGTTATGAACAAAGTAATTTCGCAAATTATGGCAAGTAACACATTTATTGATGACTGTAGTTTAGGAATTTAGAATTTGTGAGCGCTGTAATATAATAAGGCCGTACTGGCAGGAGATGAGTGAAATACAGATTATACGGTGAAACTGTAATGCATCATTTGCTATTAGTGGACTGGTAATAATTACCAGTTTCAAAGCAGCTTTTTCCATGTAATCTTTAGTCTCAGTCGTAACAGCCCTTCTCATTGACATTATGATTACACGAGCTGCCCTTATGATCTGGAATATCTAGTTGATGGGAATACTAAAATGTGGTAGTGAATGCTCGATGTCGTATCCTCATTATAAGATAAAATGCTATTTTCTCTGACCTGATCTATAAGGTAGAGAGGCGAGGTAGTGTTGTGTTGTTAGCTCCTACTGTGGTGTTAAAAACTTCCACTTCATTACGGTGAAGCAAGATGAAATTTTCCCGTTTAAGACTTTTTTTCATGAGCTCACAAATGAGCATAGGAATGTGAAAGTCCAATTGAATTTCCCTCTAATTTCAGCAGATTTAAGTATTTATCTGCCCTCGCACGCCTGGCACATGCTAAACACCACGGTGCATTTTATTCCGATGGCGGCTTCAGGATGAAATGTTAAATATTATTTCAAGGGCTTTTAAAGTGATTAAAGTGTTAAACGCCTGCTGTAGACGATCGAGGCTCTTTGCTCACCTGATTCAGCTTTTCAGGCCAAATGTAGAATAACGGCAGAGCCAGAGGCAGGGAGGAAAGCTGTGATTCAGCCAGTGCTGGACCTCATAGGATCACAGGGTGGTTGGGGTTGGAAGGGACCTTAAAGATACCTAGTTCTGTCTTGTACCCCCAGATCATCACTCAGCTCACCCTAGGGAGAAAATGCCCACATGAAGCTTTTCTTACTCTGCTCCCATGTGAGATGGGAAACAAGACAGGTGTGGATAAAGTGATATTCTCTTTCCACATCTGCCTCGTTTGGGTTTTTCATTTTAGTTTTCATGTTCTTCATATTAGGCAAATAGGGGAAACCTAATGGGGGCAACTCTCAGTGCAGGCTGCTTTATCCAAGAGAGGTACCCAAGGAGCAGATTCCTTGAGCTGTGAGTGCTGGGTCAGGGCAGGAGGATATGGTGAAGGCAGGTATCACCCCAAGCACTGATGCCCCTGAAGGGCTCATGGTTTATGCCTCAGCAAATGTCAACATGTTTATTTTTTAAAACATCGCTAAACAGCAGCTCCATGAGAACTGCTGGACAAGGCTGGGAATGAATTTTTATCCTTCTCTTAGCTCTGGTTTCGGTTTACCAGCATTTAGCAAAAAGCATCCATGTGAGGGTGGAAGTGAATTACTCGCAAAATCCCAGTAATCAGTAAAAGCACCCCATCTTCACCATATCTCACACCATTCTTTCCTTGCAGGCAGCCCTCAAAAAGTTAATTCATACCCCTTGTTTTGCCATATATTAGAAGGGGCTGCTTTCTGCTGTCATTATTAGCCGGCTTTTTGTTTAGTTATTTATTAGTTGGTTGCTCTTTTATAATGTCCATGTTATCTCCAAAAATAAATTATCATGAAATAGAGTTAGCTCACTACTTGCCAAAGTGGCATTTACCATCCTCAGCTTCTTTTCAGCGCGAGAGGAATAATGCAGCTCCGTCAGGGCGCTCGGCCAGGCCTCCTGGCCACCCTCCAGCTCTTTCCCTGGTGGAGCTGCCACTCTCGCTGCCTTCTCCTTTCCCTGTCCCACGCTTCTTTTTTTTTTTTCTTTCCCTTTTTTTTCCTTTGCCCCAGAGGTGAATGTCTTCTAAGGAGCAGAAGTCGATGCCTAATTTTGTACACATTTTTAGTCTCAGAACAAGGAGGAGACTATAATGTGTTTATGCCCAGCTTGCTGGCAGTTGTGATGCTTTGGATTGTTGCTTTGAACTGATGTATGTGAGTGCTTTTCAGAGGGGGATTTATTTCTTTTATACTTATTTATCTATTTATTTAACCCCCACTCCGAATATTAGCAGCCCATTGTAGCATAAAGTTGAGGTGGAGCTGGCATTGATAGACTTTAATTAATCTCTTTTTTTCATAGCTTGTTTTGTGCTGTGGTTACCCACCATGGTTCAGTTTTGAATGCAGAGCTGGGGATCGTGGGAAGAGGTGGATGTGCTTTGGGTGGGTTTGGACCTTCTTGTTGCGCCCCTCGCCTCCTCCTGTCCCTGTCCCCTGTCTGTGCCTGAGCTGGGATGTCCCTTTCCTCAGCTGCTGAGTGTCCCGGAGGAGAGGAGCTTAGGCAGGGAGTTGAGCACTTGCCTGCTGGTGGATGGCCGGAGATTGACGCTGCTTGTTGTGTTATTTTGCAGGTAAAGACGAGCCCAGCAGCTACACGTGTACGACTTGTAAACAGCCTTTCAACAGCGCCTGGTTCCTCTTGCAGCACGCACAGAACACGCACGGTTTACGGATCTACCTAGAAAGCGAGCACGGCAGCCCCCTGACGCCACGGGTTGGTATCCCAACAGGACTAGGTGCAGAGTGCCCTTCCCAGCCACCTCTCCACGGGATTCACATTGCAGACAATAACCCTTTTAACCTGCTCAGAATACCCGGCTCGGTCTCGAGGGAGGCATCGGGGCTGGGAGAAGGGCGTTTCCCACCCACGCCGCCCCTCTTTAGCCCTCCCCCGAGGCACCATTTGGATCCGCATCGCATTGAGCGCCTGGGTGCGGAAGAAATGGCTCTGGCCACCCATCACCCTAGTGCCTTTGACAGGGTGCTGCGACTGAACCCCATGGCGATGGAGCCCCCCGCTATGGATTTCTCCCGGAGGCTGCGGGAGCTGGCTGGCAACACCTCCAGCCCACCCTTGTCCCCGAACCGGCCCAGCCCTATGCAAAGGTTGCTGCAGCCCTTCCAGCCCGGCAGCAAGCCCCCGTTCCTGGCCACACCGCCCCTTCCTCCACTGCAGTCTGCTCCTCCTCCCTCCCAGCCCCCCATGAAGTCCAAGTCCTGTGAGTTCTGTGGGAAGACCTTCAAGTTTCAGAGCAACCTGGTGGTCCACCGCCGGAGCCACACCGGGGAGAAGCCCTATAAGTGCAACCTCTGTGACCACGCCTGCACGCAGGCCAGCAAGCTGAAACGCCACATGAAAACCCACATGCACAAATCTTCCCCCATGACAGTGAAGTCAGATGACGGGCTCTCCACCGCCAGCTCCCCTGAGCCAGGCACCAGTGACCTGGTGGGCAGCGCCAGCAGTGCCCTCAAGTCCGTGGTGGCCAAGTTCAAGAGTGAGAATGACCCCAACATGATCCCTGAGAACGGGGATGAGGAAGAGGAGGAGGAGGAGGAGGAAGAGGAGGAGGAGGAAGAGGAAGAGGAGGAGGACTTGAATGAGAGTGACAGGCCAGACTATGGCTTTGGGATGAGCCTGGAGGCGGCCCGCCACCATGAGAACAACTCGCGGGCCGGCGAGGAGGGCCGGTCGATGCCAGACGTCATGCAGGGCATGGTCTTGAGCTCCATGCAGCACTTCAGCGAGGCCTTCCACCAGGTCCTGGGGGAGAAACACAAGCGGGGCCACCTCCCTGAGCCTGAGGTGCACAGAGACACTTGCGACGAAGACTCGGTGGCTGGTGAGTCCGACCGCATTGACGAGGGTGCGGTCAATGGCCGGGGCTGCTCCCCGGGGGAGTCTGCCTCAGGAGGCCTGTCCAAAAAGCTGCTGCTGGGTAGCCCCAGCTCCCTGAGCCCCTTCTCCAAACGCATCAAGCTGGAGAAGGAGTTCGACCTGCCAGCCGCTGCAATGCCCAACACCGAGAACGTTTACTCCCAGTGGCTGGCAGGCTACGCCGCCTCCCGGCAGCTGAAGGACCCCTTCCTCAGCTTCGGTGACTCCCGACAATCGCCCTTCGCCTCCTCCTCTGAGCACTCCTCGGAGAACGGCAGCCTGCGCTTCTCCACGCCGCCGGGCGAGCTGGACGGAGGGATCTCAGGCCGCAGCGGCACGGGAAGCGGAGGGAGCACCCCCCATATTAGTGGCCCGGGCCCTGGCAGGCCCAGCTCAAAAGAGGGCAGACGCAGCGACACTTGTGAGTACTGTGGGAAGGTCTTCAAGAACTGTAGTAATCTCACCGTCCACAGACGGAGCCACACGGGCGAGAGGCCGTATAAGTGTGAGCTTTGCAACTACGCCTGCGCCCAGAGTAGCAAGCTCACCCGGCACATGAAAACACACGGGCAGGTGGGAAAGGACGTTTACAAATGCGAGATTTGTAAGATGCCTTTTAGCGTGTACAGTACCCTGGAGAAACACATGAAAAAATGGCACAGTGATCGAGTCTTGAATAACGAGATAAAAACTGAATAGAGGTATATTCGTACCCCCCCCTCCCCATCCACCCCCGTCCCTAACCCATCCCGCATCCCCGTAGAGGTTTTCTAGTCCCTTGTGATGGAAGTCATGGAAGCTAAGGATATTCGGAAAGTGCTTGTCACCAGCACACCCTGTTTATTTTCTTTTTGTTCTCACCGTTTGAATGCATGATCTGTATCGGGGCAATACTATTGCATTTTACGCAAACTTTGAGCCTTTCTCTTGTGCAATAATTTACATGTTGTGTATGTTGGGTTTTGGTTTTTTTTTTTGTTTGTTTTGGGTTGTTTTTTTGTTTTGGTTGGTTTTACTTTTTTTTTATTTTTTTAATTTTTGGATTAGACAGCATGTATGGTATGTTATGGCTGTTTTTAAATTGTCCCTGATTAGTTGCTGAGCAAACACGTCGCTGTTTCCAATTCCGTTCGGGAAAAAAAAAGAAAAGAAAAAAAAAAAAGAGGAAAAAAGAGGAGAGGAGGAGGAAAAAAAAAAAAAATAAAGAAAAAAAAGTGAAACAAAACCAAACCCGAGAGCAAACAAAACCGACCATGCTGCATCCATCCTGTAATACATATCATGTACAGTTTTGTTTTGTGACGTGCGAAGGAAAACACGCTTTGGGTGACCCTCTGCGGACAGGAGCGATAGCACCGAAGAAGCGTTAGCTAGATCACTGTCTTGAAAGAACAAACCCACCGATTGGAGAAACAGTTCCCCTTGGGAACAGGGAGAAAAAGGCCAGTCAGAAAGAGGTAGATCTCTGTTAGCGTTTGGTTTCAACACACACCCACACTCACTCACACACACTAATAATAAATAATCCGAGTGCCTTGGATCTGTGGTGGCCGATGCCGATGGCTCCTTTCTGCTCGTCCTCCACACGTAGCTCGTCGCCACGTCGGTCGCAGTGCTGAGCCTCTCCCACCGAGCCCATCTCGTGCCCCTTACAACGCCGGCCACCTAGGAACGAAGAGGAAAGAGAGAACTAAGGAAGAGAAAGGAATGACCCGCTCAGTCCTAGTTAATCATCATTCTCCTCTGCCTTTTATTATTATTTTTTATTATTATTATTATTTTTAAATAGAACTGATCATACCAGTATAAAAACCCGCTTGGCTCCTGGAGAGAGCTTAAAATGAGATGTAAAATCTTCCCCCCCACCCCTTCCCCAAACTTTTATTTCCCCTCCCCATCAATGATTAAATAGAATGTGAAATGCGCAGAGGCCCTTCAACACCATTAAACACACAATAAAGGAAATCAGTTTTATGAAGATGTTTACTTTTAATAATATCTTTTATTGATTCTGGCACCAAAACAAATAAAACCGGAGCCACTTGGTTGTCAAGCTGACAATCAAATTATAAACTTTAAGACCTCATGTATACCGTATAAAAAATAAAATAAAAACTGGCAATAATATTTTACCGAGTGTAACAGCTAGAGGAGCAAAAAAAAAAATAAATTGTGATTTATTAGCACAACGTGGTACTGTTTGCCATTTAAAACTAGAACAGGTGTATAAGCTAATATCAACACAGTGATGATTAAATATGAACCATTAAGATTTGCCTTTAATGTGACACTTGGAAGAAGTAACAGAAAATTTAAAAAAGAAAAGGAAAAAAGCAAAAGAGTAACAGTATCTGTCTGTGCTCCCTAAAAGTTGTCCATTTTTTTTTTCCCATCCTCTGTGTGCTATTTGTGTTGACGTGGAAGAGGATTCCTTGTTTTATTCCTAAGCTAGCGCCCGCCCCGGTTGGTGTTCAAATAGCACTTGACTCTGCCTGTGATGTCTGTATCTTTTCTTTAATCGAAGGTACAGAGGTTGAGTATAAAATAAGACTGCTCAGATAGGACAATTAAGTGCACTGTACAATTTTCCCAGTTTACAGGTCTATACTTTGAGGGAAAAGTTGCAAGAATGCTGAGAAAAAAAAAAAAATAAAAAAAAAAAAAAGAAGTCGAACACGATCTTATTGATGAGCAAAAAAAAAAAAAACAAAAAAACAAACCCCACAAAAACCCACAAACTTTGCCAGCCATTTACTTGACTAATGAGCTTATCTTCTCGGACGAGACATTACAGCGCTGTGAATGGAAACAGACTCTACACTCACATAAAAGGAATGATTGCTTTCGCTCCTACAGTGTAAGGATTTTTTTTGTTTGTTTGTTTTGTTTTGTACAAAAAAAAAAAAGGAAAGGAAAAAAAAATGCCACAAAAACTTTTTTTAAATATAAATGTTGAGAAAATTTTTTTAAGGAAAAAAAAGGAAAAAAAAACCCACAACACTTCATTATGTTTAGGGGGAAACTGTATTTTAGGGTTCATCGTCTTGGTGGTGTACAAGACTTGTTATTCATTTTAAAATGGTAGTGGAAATTCTATGCCTTGGATATACACAGCTCTTCAGGTTGTATAAAAAACATGCATTGGGGAAAGGTTTAAGATTATATAGTACTTAAATATAGGAAAATGCACACTCATGTTGATTCCTATGCTAAAACACATTTATGGTCTCTTTTTTCTGTATTTCTAGAATGGTATTTGAATTAAATGTTCATCTAGTGTAGGCACTATAGTATTTATATTGAAGCTTGTATTTTTAACTGTTGCTTGTTCTCTCAAAAGGTATCGATGTACCTTTTTTGGTAGTGGAAAAAAAAAAAACCACAGGCTGCCACAGTATATTTTTTTAATTTGGCAGGATAATATAGTGCAAATTATTTGTATGTTTCAAAAAAAAGAAAAAAAGACAAAAAAAGTGTGACATTGTACAGATCCGAGGCCATATGATGGCTCTCTGGGGGAAACCTGTTCCGATGTCACGCTGCTGGCCGTCACAGAGGGGTGTACATATCTTTTTTCGTTCTTTTTTCCTGCTGCCATACTGTATGCAGTACTGCAAGCTAATAACGTTGGTTTGTTATGTAGTGTGCTTTATGTCCCTTTCCTTCTATCACCCGACATTCCAGCATCTTAACTTCATATGCAGTAAAAGAAAGAAAGAAAAGAAAAAGAAAGAAAGAAAGGAAAAAAAAAAAAAGCTAAAAAAAAAGGAAAAAAAAAAAAAGACAAGAAAAAACCGTTTTGCAGTTTTTTTCATTGCCAAAAACTAAATGGTGCTTTATATTTAGATTGGAAAGAATTTCATATGCAAAGCATATTAAAGAGAAAGCCCGCTTGAGTCAATACTTTTTTGTAAATGGCAATGCAGAATATTTTGTTATTGGCCTTTTCTATTCCTGTAATGAAAGCTGTTTGTCGTAACTTGAAATTTTATCTTTTACTATGGGAGTCACTATTTATTATTGCTTATGTGCTCTGTTCAAAACAGAGGCACTTAATTTGATCTTTTATTTTTCTTTGGGGTTTTTGGGGGGGGGATTTTTTTTTAATTTTTTTTTTTTAATTTTTTTTTATTATTTGGATGACCAAAGGTCATTACAACCTGGCTTTTTATTGTATTTGTTTCTGGTCTTTGTTAAGTTCTATTGGAAAAACCACTGTCTGTGTTTTTTTGGCAGTTGTCTGCATTATCCTGTTCATACACCCATTTTGTCCCTTTATTGAAAAAATAAAAAAAAAACCTTAAAGTACACAGTGTCAGCTTCTGGTGTCCTCATTTGACACACGCTGGAGGTGGCTTCCAGCAGCAGGATGTAGGAGAAGGTCCCACATGGGGCTTTTTGGGGGACGTGCTCCTGTCCCTGAGGAGCGCCCACCACCCAACTTGGCCTTAACTAAGCCGCCTGTGCCCAGGAAGAGGATTTTTGGGCTAAGGAGTTCACTTTCTGGCCAGTGGAAGGCGTTTGCAGTCTGGACCTGTAGTCTTGGGGGTTTTTCTCCCTCTAGTTCAGGAGTGAGCTGTGACCCCCTCACCGCGATAACCTGCAGCATCCTTGGCCTTCACTCGGTCTGCAGCAGGGTCTGCATCCCCGTTTGGCAATGCTTTGGCAGAAGAGGTGAGCAAACAAAAAGCTCTGCAGTGCCACACACCCCGCCCCCCCCCCCCCCCGGCCCCCCCCCCCCCCCCCCGAGACTCCCCAGTCTGCAGCTGGTTTTGGGGCTGTGGGGTGAAATCAGCCACTGGCACACGCAGGCGCGTGGCAGGAGGTGATTTCTCTCGGGGGGCTGAGATCTCACGCCGCGGCTCTGGGATCGCACTGACCCCAGCCCAAAGCTCCCTGCACCACTCCTGGCTGGAGCTGGGAGCTCCCTGCTCTTCTCCCCTGGGCACTTATTTTTTTGGTGGGATTCACAGGTTTATGTGCATTGTCTTTAAAGAGTTCAGGTGCCCCCTGTCCCCTCTTAGGGGTCTGTATATGTTGTCAGTTTGACAAATACTGCATGTTGCAGCATCTCTTTACTTTATTAAAGCACATACCGCTGTGATACTGTCTCTTGCTGTTCCTAGTGTAATGGATTTAATACCTTTTTTTTTCTTTTCCTTTTTTTTAATTTCTGTAAAATCTTCCAGTTGTTCTGTCGTCTTCTTGTGATGGCATCATTTGTTGCCTGTACTTTGCCCAGCGCCTTCTGAAGGGGAAGTCTGGAATTTAAAAAAAGACAGAAATACATATCGTACAAAGAAAAAAATTATTCCTTTTCTAAGAGATATTAAAAAAGAATAATAAAGCTCCATTTTAATCCTGAGACAGGAGGAATGAAGGTTGTGTTGTCCGGGCTAGTGGGATGAGCTTGCAGGGAGGGTGGAAAAGCGGGGTGCTGGCAGCACCCCTGAACTGTGCTCCCCTTTGGGAGCTGGAGCTGTGTGGATGTGGGTGCAGCCGGAGGGATCCCAAGCACAGTGTAAGAGAGTCAGAGTCTGGCCCCAGTATGGTGGGCTTGAGGTGCTGGGGATTGACACTGGCTGTTCCCAGGAGGGCTGGTGTATGTGGGGATGCGCTTTCCAGCTGTCTCAATGACATGACTTTTGATCCCGTGCCATGGAGTATCTGCATGGAGTCCAGTCTCTCCTTCCCTCACTACTTTATTGCTGGTTGTTCAGACCACAGTTGAGATGTTGTCTGGAGGACTCATGTTAGCTGGTGTGCCCAGGGTTGAGTGTAGCCTGGCTGTCTTTTGGAGCAGGTGCTGTTCCCTGTATCTGTCCTACGGTGCTCATCGTCCCGCTACCTTTTCCCATACTTTATTTTACATACGAAACAACCACATATACAAGCGTTTAGACAGGCACCCACATAGAGGTCTGCGTACAGGCATGATTAAGTAGATCCAAGCTCTGCTGCTACAAGATTAACCAGTGGAGAGCATACAATTTATTACCCATTAAATTGCGCAGCAATGTGTTTGATCTACAGGTTTCCAAAAGCTAAATTTCACAGGTTTCCAAGAGCTACATAAGCCCTGTGGGCGCTGTGTCACCATGTGGCCATGGACATGGGGCTGGGAAGGTGGTTTGGAGGAAGGAGTTTTGGGAGAAGCAGCTCCTGCTGTAGGAGAAGTCTGAACTCTGGCTGGCAGGAGCGTAGCTTGCAAACAACAATGCGCAGTCACCTCAATACCACAGCAGAATTTACAAACGTGATAGTTTTCTGCCAGTGGTGATGGGTTAATGGCGTGGTAAACCCACTGAAGTTTGTTGGTTGGGGCATGGGTGTCCAAGGCCCCACCATGCTCTTGAGCTGCTTTGGCATCCCATGCTCATGTGACCTGTGCTCCCAGAGACTTTTCTCTTTCCCTCTGTGCAAAAAGATGATGTCTCTAGAAATAAGAGCATATTTGGGTAACAGTGTCTCTATTGTTAAAATCTCAACACTGTCAACTTTCAAGGAGGAACATGGTTTTATGGCACAGACCCCTTGGCCGTTAGTGTTTAATCTCCTCTAAATTGAATGATTAATGTAATGAAGGCTCTGAAACAGTATCCAGAATTTAGGCTACAGATGTTTCATATTTATTATGTTTCCAAGGGCTGAGATAATACAGGAATAAGTGATACCATGTCTTTGCTTGACATTCAGGAGGTTTTGGCTATCTGGTGAGATACAGTTCAGGAGTTTAAGTGCAGAGTTTGTAGGAAAAAGTAGAGATACCAGCTGCTCTTTTAGCTTCCTCCTTCTCTTTTTTCCTCCAATAAAGGTTGAAACCCATTTTTGGCGGATGCATGGGCAAATTGTAGTATTGACTAGGAGAGTGATACTGCCCGCAGGGCTCTTTGCCAGAGTTGCTGAAGAGATGCTGCTCCTCGAGCCCAGATGCTTGGCTGCTGGTTTCAAACGAGCCACAGGGGGCCAGGAGGGGCAGGATGTTTTCTGCCCCTTGGTGGGACATACGGTTTGCAGTGGTGTTGTGCTTGTGTCCGGGATGGCTGCGGGGCCCTTGGCTGCCTTGAAAGTCTCAGCCAGATTTAATGTCAGCCTGGAAACGTGTTGGGCTCAGACACCAGCAGGAACAAGCCCTCCCTGGGGGGAAATCCGGCACGTGCTCTTGACTTCAGAGGAGACACTCCAGTTTACACCCAGTGAAGATCTGGGCTAGGAAGGAGCTGCTTTATTTAGTCCTGGCAGCAGCTCGTGTGTAGCCCTTCAACCACTTTTAAGTATTAATTAAGCAATTTCTACAGAAACCAGCTCCTAGGTCAGGCTGCAGAGATGGATTTTCAGGGGTGTGCTGATGATGCATCAGCCTCACCAGCGCCACTGCCTGTGGTGTAGCTCTTAGCCTTTTGTGTGGGGTAATGTGGTGCTTGGTGATCAGCCTCGAGCAGGGGCTCACAACTGCTCTCCTGCTCTCTCTGAGCAGAGCTGGGAATGTTTGTGCCCTCAGTGCCCCATCCCATGCTGCTGGAGTCGATGGCTTTGCTGAGGCTTTGCAGCTTGAGCTTTGCTGCTGCAGCATGAACTTCCATGCTGTGCTACTTCCAACATGTAATGAGTTGGGAAAAGTCCTCCATGAACCACCCGCCGTGTGCCGTTTTAACAGTACAAGCTTTAAGAGGGTATTCAGCACCTGGATGCACCATGGGTGCTGGGGGAAGCCCCTGAGGTTTTGGGAAAGAAGAGGAGGAGGTTTCAAGACAGGCTGGCTTGGTCCTTACCCAGGTGTCTCAGTAAAGTGCAGAGGTTTTTCCTTCTGAATGATCCCTGTGGTTCCTGTGTGGCGCTGAGGATGCTGGATGCGAGAGTGTGGCCTGAGAGGAGGAAGGGCTCCCTCCTGCTGTATCCCTGTGTGACAGTTGGGTGTCCTAGTTGTTAGAGACAAAAAAAAAAAGTAGGATAAGAGAATGACTCACACTGTGGGCCGTGTCACACCTGTTCTCTCCTCTGTCCCCATGCTCTCTATAGGTTCGGCGTACCCCCCCAACTGGCGCAGCGCCCAGGGAGCCCCGGATGTCTGGCAGTTTTCGGATGGAAGTTCAAGAGCACTTAAATTCTGAAAGGAGGTGAAGCTGGGGCGAGCGGCCGGCAGCGTCTCGGCGTCCGGAGGTGGCCTCTGTCCTGCTGGCTTGCCGTATCCCTGGGAGAGCCTGAGGAGTCACCCGCCGAAGGCAGCACTCCCCGGGCTCCTCCTGCCTGCAAGACTATCGTATTTATATTTTGTAATAGAGTACAACACTTCTTTGGGGTTTGTTTTGGGGGTTTTTTTGGTTGTTCATTTGTTTCTTTTTTTATTTTCTAAAAACAACAAAAATAAGCAAACCCACCCACCAAGGTCAAGGGCTTATTGATGGCTTCAACCAGCTCCTTTCCCTGTGGAAAAGACTGTCTTGCTCTCATGGACAACCCGGGCTGTTGGTTATCTCTGCGACGTGCCATTTCTCGGGAGGCACATCTGATGTGATGAATTAAAAATAAAACAAAACACAGTGTAGGTCTATGGGTGGGTGGGAAATTGCCATAATAAATGTTGGAGCTTTAGGTTTTGTTTGCTCTGTCTTTAATTTTTAATGCTAACAAGAGCCAGGCAGCTGGTATGACTTTGTATTCCCGTATCAGCTGCAGAAAACCAAGTGCTGAGTTTACACTGGGGCTGGTGTTGGTGTGAGGGGCTGCATGGTCCCTGCAGACAGGCCTTTCCCACAGAACTAGACCAGGCATTGGGCTTATGGCCACAGCACCCTGAGTGCTGGTGAACCCCCACTGGCGTTTGGTGGTGCCGAAGGGGGGGGTTCTCCCAGCTCTCCTCCATCACCTGCCCCTTCTTGATGAATGCCAGCTGTCGTGTTACATTTCTGCTGTTAAACTGTGTACTTTTGGGGCTGGTGGGGTCCGTAATGTCCGTTAGTGTCTGTGCAAGGAGAAGCGAGGCCAGCGGCAGGTGTTGGGAGGAGTGACAGTCTTGCTGTGGAGATGGTGTCAGTACCAGGGGATGCCCTGAGCTGGGGGACCTGCTGTCACGTTGGTGTCCAGGTGTCTCCCACGGAGCACTGCAGGCTTTGCACAAAGGGGCACAAGCTTTCCCGCTTGCCAGTGATGCTCGTCCCCTTGCTCGGACCTGAGCACCCACCCAAGGAGTGAGCTGGTTCAGGGCCCAGGCGCTTTGCTGAACAGGAGATGCGTTAAGTGTGAGCTTGTGTGCTGTCTCTGATGGGATTTATAGGCTGTAGCTACTCATGCCTGTGCCGACTAGTGGGAATGGACCTTATTTGGTGAAAGAAACCAGCTGGGTAGTGAGTGGAGTGGCTGGCTGGCCGTGTCAGGCTGCCAGGACACCCGCTGCTGGGATCAGTGGGAGGGAGCCAAGTTGTGGGGCAGGGGCCAGCGGATTTATTTGCTTCGTGTATTAACTTGGATCTCACTTCTGTTTTATTCATCTCCTTTCTTAAAATCCGAGTGAGACCCTCAGTTGGGGTCACTCTCTCCTGGCAAAATGGCCATAGGGAAAGGAATGTTGCCTTTTCCATGGGTGGTGGTTGGGGGTTTTTTTTAAACCCTGGGCTCTGGTTCTCATGGTGGCCCAGGCACAGCACAAGCACAGACACTTTGGTACCTTAAAATTTGGCAAGAGGGCAGGACGGGTGGCAGGAGCACCTCCAAGGGGTGCCACACTGGAGGCCTGGAGGACTTGGTGCACAGGGACACAATTGCTGCTTCTTTTACAGTGATTTGGTCTTTGAGGTCATTACTACCCAAAAGTCTGGACACACCCTCACCTTTTTTTTTACCACTAGGAGATGTTTTAAAAGGTTCTTCCTATCCCAGATTGTGCTACCACCTCTGTGTCTGCTCATAAGTAGTTTTTGAGCCTTGGAAGGCTGTTGGATTAAGCATCCTATTGATTGTGAGTGCCCCATCAGCGGGGATTTAGCAGCTCCATTAGCTGCTGGCACCCCCGCTCCTGCCCTGGGGTATCTCTGCACCAGGCAGCTGTGTCAGATCAGGGCTAATTGAGTTACTAATTGCAAAGGGGGTTGCTCTGTTCTCTCCTTCAGACTGCAAATCAGCGCTCACCTGGTCCTGATCCACAGCAGGCCCGTCCCGGGGCAGCTGGGAAGCTGCTTCGTAAGGGGTTTCATCGAGCCGCTTGTTCCTGGGCCTGTCTGACCTTCACTGTGTCCGAGGTCGGGTCAAACTCGGTTCATGGATGCCTTCTGGAGTAGCTGCGTGCACTTTTGCTGCTCTGCCTGGTGGAACGCGCGTGGTGGGCTCTGCTTTCTCTGGCTGTGGCCCGTCTCTGCTTCAGCGGCCGCCGTGAGGTGCGGGTTTCTCGCTGAAAAAGCGGGAAAGCACAAAGATGGCGCCCGAGCTGCTCTGAGGGGGAAGTGATACCTCTCTTTCCTCGAGGCGCTGAAGATAAAGTGAAATAATCCTTAAAGTGTCTGGTTTTTAATACAGGTGTTAAGCTCTCCCCCGACTCTTCGGACTTTAAAACATCTTCAGAATGTGTGTTGCCTTAAAGTTACAAACAGGTGTAATGTCTGTGCAGGGAGCCTCTTGTAGGCGCTGGGTCTCCCCTTCCTGGCTGCCAGCCCTGATCCCAGAGCACCAGGACAGTTTCAGCATGAGGTTTTGGTGGAGATAAAAGGGTTTCCACTGCTTTGCGTGACCTGAGGGGGCTGTGTGCTTTAATTAAGGTGTCATTAGTATCCTCTTTTTTTCCGGTCCGGAGTTGGTTTCTGTGAGGGGCTTTGCTGTCTCCGTGTGGGGGGAGGCGTTGCCAGCCGTAGCCGTAGGGGCTTAATGCGTTTCTGCCAATTAACAAGAGTAAAGAGTTTCCTGTGAGGGGAGAGCTGGGAACCTGTTAGCCTCAAAACTAGAAGTTACTGTGATATTGGTACAAGAGGGGCAATGTTCCCAGGAGTTTGGTATCTTACTGCATTCCCAGTGTGTTGGTCTGCACATCAGAAGTGGAAATGAAGTACGTTTGGTCGTTAAAAAAAAAGCTCCTAAAGTTTTGGAGCCGTTAACAAACAAATTACTCCCCTTCCCAGTTCAGGGGGCTGATATGAGCAAGAATACCTGGGAATCATCCAGCTTAGCTTTGGGGGTTTGGGTTTAAAAAGCTGCTTGCAGACTTGGAGGCGATTTGACTGTACTGTGTTTGATTTCTAAGCACATTTTCCTGATACTAAAATGGAGCAAAGATCAAGTCTTTTGTGAAGTCCAATAAGTTTTCTTTGCAAAATAATTCATATTTTGATTTTGTCATGCATCTGGGCTGTGGACTTTTATGAGATGAGACCTCTCTCCAGAAGGGATCTGAAAACTGATCTAAATCCAGTGAATGAGTTTTCAAGCAACACTCCTAGATTCCCTGTATTTTGTTTCAACCCCCGCTTTGTGTTGGGTCCCACAAAGTGACTGTGGGTCCAACATCAGCATCGTGGTGTTGGTGGGTGGCACCGTGACTCTGGGGGAAAGCAGAGAGAAGCTCCATCCTCTTTGGGCTGCTGGAGGTTGTTTTACCAACTGTGCTGGTTACCCTGTACTTTGTTTTTTCATCTGGCTTCTTGCATTGCTGTGTGTGTTTGAGCTGTCTGGGTGCTGGTGAGACCCAGGGGTGAGCCTTTACCTGTGGATTTTTGGTGGTGAGGTGGAGGACTTACACTGCTGTTCCAGAGCTCCCTGCTCTGATGTGGTATTTCACCTGATCCCACTATAAAAGCGTTATGGAGGAGTGAGCTGAACACTCCCCATCCCCCCAAAAATTAGTGGTGCCTCATCTGCTTCTCTTCTTACTCTGCTCCTCCTCCCACCCACTTTCCCATTTCAGATGTGATTACATGTCATCATTCAGTTGTATGTTGTATCTGCTTCAAGTCAATTAAACAGTTGTCCCTCCATCCCAATCCTCTCCCTCCAAAACCCAATGTCTTAACATTAATTTTCTGTGGAGGTCCAAATAACCAATTATTCCCAAGGAAAGATAGGCGGGGGGGAAGGGTGGGAGAACAACAAAAAAAATCCCCAAACCCGCAAATATGGCTCTTACTCCTTAATCTCACTGGATAGAGTTACACATCTGGTAGAGGCTTGTTCGTTGTTGCCGTTACTTTTATTGCATCTTTAGCAGTGATGAAGTTCAGATGGCAGAACCAGTGGGCCCCAATTTAATTTCGCCTGGCCTCCCGTAATGAGCACGATGTGATCCCTGGGAATGCTGGCTGGGCTGCCTTTCCAGTGGGCAGGCGCTCGGTGCCGTGGTGACAGGCTGCGGGCAGACAGCTGGGCAGGCAAAAACCCCTTGGTGAGGGTGAGAGGTGGGGGAAAGATCTGGGAATAGGGATGATAACAGGTGGGTGGAGGTGCCTGTGCTGTGTGAGCATCCAACACTGCAGTGAGGGGAAGGGTTGGACATAGTTTCTCATATCAAAACCCAGAAGCAAGATGATAAAGTGGATTTCCACCTTTTTTGGTGGGCGTGATGTGTGCATTATGATGCTTTCCAAGGTTGCTCTAGCCCTGATGGCTCTTCCCTGGCAATTTTCATGCCCGTCCAGGTTTCCAGTGGTGATGTATAGAAGCTCCCACCTCTCCGCAGTGTCTGCATGTGTCTAAGGGCTATACAAGATTCATTTACGGGCCTCCTGTTGGTGGGATATGTGCATGCAAAATGAAGGTTGTATTTGGCTTCTCATATTTGGATCTATATTCCATATTGTGTTGACCAAGAAAAACACCTCAGCCCCCGTGCTGAAGAATGTGATGGACTGATGACTTTCAGAAACGTACTGTAAATCAAGGAGGCTAATAAATACTTGCTATTAATAAATCGGGGATACTGCCTTTCAAGTTATTTTCATGTTTCACAACATCCTAATTTAGGTGGCACGGTGATACCTTTGGACCTCCTGTTCTCCCCTAGCACAGCGTGGCTGAGTTTAACCTCTTCAAAGGCTCAGGCAGGAGTCTTTCCCTCGAGGAGGAGGTTTAGATGGAGCAGTAAGATCCCTGCCCAACCTCACAGAGTCGATGAGGGGCTGACCCCAGAGACAAGGGGCCCCTTGGCAAGAAGTGGCCCGTCACCTGACTGTCCCTATGGTCTGGCAGATGATCCCTGGAGCTTGCCAAGCCCAATGCATCAAAGAGCCTGCAGCAAAAAGCTCTACCACCTGAGCATATGCCTGAGCTCATGCTAAACCTTTAATGGTTCCCAGTTGTGAGTGCAGCCACTCCAGGTGGTGAGTGCACAGGCAGAGCATCCACAGGCTGCTTAACCCTTTCTGTCAGGTTTCTCTGGATCTGTACATGAGAAGTTGGGTGAAGGTGTTGGTGGCCAGGGGCTTCTTGTGAAGGACACCCACAGGCAGCAGAAAATGGGGCTTTGAACTTGCTTCTTGAATATCTGTAGTGCCTATGGGAATGCCAGATCACTCTTTATATAGCCATGCCCTTGCAAACCTGGGACACTGGGCAGGGAAGGAGCAGAGGATGGAGCCCTAAATAAACCTTTCTTTTTTCCTTTGTGTCTGTCCTTTCCCTGACCTCCTCTCACAGCCCTGCATCAATGAGCAGAGCCCAGTGGCTGTGACACTTCTGTCCCCCTTTACTGTGGGCTGAGGGTGTCCTCTGGCAGCCCTTGTTCCATGGCTTGTGTCCATGAAACCCCCTGTTGGTGGGCAATGGGGACCCTGCCTGCATTGCTGTCCCAGAACACCCCCTGTATCCCTAGTTCTACTATGTATAAAACTTATTTTTTATATTCTCCTTCCAACAGACCTCTTGCCTGCTGCCTGCCTGGCATACTCTCCTGGGCTTTGGCTTTTGGAGGCTTCAGGGAGGAATGTTCCTTTGGGAGCTGCTCTGCACCTGGCTGCTCCATTCGGCTTTTTGTTGCCCGAAATCCCCTTTTAGCTGTTTTTCTCTTATTTTTTTGTTTTCTCCCCTGCTGAAGAGACAGCACCTTTTGCAGCTGTAGTGATTAAAGGGGAGGGGAAAAAAAAAAGCTCATTTAAAGCAGAGCCTGGCAATATAAAATAAGGTGTGGAGGTGATGAATGATCCCGGGGTACATTAAAGCAGGGACTGGCATTTTCGACATCGCTCCTACTCGCGGCGTGTTTGAGCACTTCGGAGCCCGGCTGTTTTGAAATGCATCCGCCCCTGGGCCCTAATTTGGGCAAGTTTAAAAACGTCCTCTTGGATTTAGGCAAGTTGTTGCTGTTTTTCTGCTGAAGTCCCGGGTGCTGCTGTACGGACGCAGGGCTGGGAGGGAACAGGGCGAATCACACCCTGGCCTTGCTCCGCCTCCTGAGGGGATCAGATGGTGGGTTCTCGTGGAAGGTGCGGAGATAGGGAAAGCCATCGTGGCTTTTTAAAGGCTCTTGGAAGCGTATTCCCAGCATTGCTGTGAGAGACAGTCCAGGAGACAGTGAGGAAAAGAGCAGAGCTCATTGCATGCAACTATCAGGGCAGATGCAGGGAAATTATGCATTTTTCTGGACTGGCTTATTCCCTTCTGTGTATTAAACATTATTTTAATATTCGAGTGACAATGTTTTATAATTAAGCTAAATGTAAGAGGTGGAGCACACTGGAGAGCTCAGCTCGGTGTGGGAAGGTGAGGAAGGTTTCCACTTATTGCCCAGGATTAACCCCAGGTTGCAGCATCCTCCTGGCAAGTACGGAGCCTGGCTCTGGAATGCCAACACACCCCATGCTTCGGCAAGGAAAACCTTTAACTCATAAAGGTTGTAATGTTAATACAGAAGAAAAGCCTTTTAAAAAATTACATTAGTTCACAGACATCTATTGAACTCATGAGGGGAAATCTAGCCCCTGAGAGATAGAAACTAAAGAGCTGAGCCATAAACCAGTACGATAACATCCTTATTATAAGATGCAAATTAAAGGGCCCAATTCACTTTAAAAAAGCATTATGAGTATTTAATTTTTCTAGTGGGAATATCTCTGAAGTTGGCCTGTGTGTGGTTTTTTTGTGCTGTGTACTTAAAATAAAAAAGCAGAAAGTAAGTCAGGCCATGAAGCAGCTGCTGAAGGCAGAGATGAGGATGCTGAGTGGGGTTTGTGTGTCGAAGGAAGGAGCTGGTGCTTATGCAGGGCAGGAGAGGATGTGTTCACACTGGATTCAGATGGGGAGCCCATGGCTAAAGCCAGCAGTTTTGAAGTGGGGTTTCAATGGTGTAAAACAGGGTCAGACCCTGCCCTGGGATTTATTTTATGTGTTTCATGTCCAGAGCAGCTGTCTGGGTCCCTGTGCATCTCAATCGACACTGGTGCTGTGCAGGTAGGGAAGTGCTTAGTTGAGGTCCCATCTGTGTTTTTGGATTTTCTGGACAACCTGCTCCCTGCCCTTGGTCTTGCATCTCCTTCTGGGCTGCTGTGATCCTGCTGAAAGCCTTGTTGGTTATGGCTTATAGAAAACAGTGGTGAAGGGCCCATGGGGCTTTTGGGTGCTTTGCTTGTGGCTCTTCACAACAGGAGTGATTTGGGGCTTAACCATATCTGCTGAGTTTGTTTTTTCTGGCCTTTACTTGTTTCCTGGAGCCTTTTAAAATTATTTTATTTTTTCCTCCCCTCTGAAATTGGAAGATAGTGTAATCACTGCCCTTGGCTCTGGCCTTGCCATTTGTCACATGCTGGAGGTTAAAGTCTTGAGTTAGGAGAAGGACTTGAAAGGTGGGGACAGCTGGGATTAAAAAAAAGAACCTCTGAGTGCTAGGCCCACTCTCCATCCAGCTTTAGGGTTGAAAGGTCAGGACTTGTGCAAAAAAGCAAAGAAAAGGTAGTACCCTCATTTTGCATCCTTAAAGACAAAAGGGCTGGTTCAGCTGCCTGAGGGCTGGAGCCATCAGGAGCCTGGAATTGTCTTTGCAAATGATGAAAATAAAACAAAAGCCCTAGCCTGGAAGATTACTTTTCAGAGGAGCATTATACAGCTCTCCTGTATAATGTGCAGAGGTCGCAGGGCTGAAAAAAATAGGGAGACCAGGTAAAAACATTCATTTGAAAACCAGGGATTAGACGATTTTATTTATTTTGAAGCACTATAGAGCATCTCTCTGATTGTGGGGATGAAAGTGGGATGGGGGCCCTGAAGCTTGATTTTGGGGCTGGGCTGTGTTCCCCTACTTCTGCTGCTGCCTGTGGTTCAGGGCATGAAATAAAGGGGTTTTCCCAAGGTTGGGTTAATCTGTTAAGAAGAACTCTGGTCTCCAGCTGGACACCAACAACTGAACTTTGACAGGGTTTGAGCCTTGCATTGAAACCTGTTTCTCATCCCAAGCCTGCCTCCTTATCCCCTTTCTGGAAATTGAATACTTAGTTGTTTCCAAACCACTGTTTACAAGGAATATTGCTGCTTTTTAAAGCAGAAGTGATGCCCCCAGCCAGCAAAGACCATAAAATAGTGGTGGGTAATGCTTGTATTGAGCTGTCTGGGCCCTGCGAAACAAGTCCTTGCTTTGAGGGATTTTTTTTTTTTTTAAAGAAAATAAATCCTGTAAACCCTTTTATTTTGTTTAAGAATCATAAATTCAGCAGCTAACAGGGCTAGTGGTCCAGCTGGGCAGCTGTACAGGGCCATAGGTTAGATAGGCTGAGAATATTTATGAGGCTGTACTGGCCAGACATGCTGAGGGGGGCTCAGCACTTGTTGCAGGGAGTATTAAACACCTCTTTAAAAAACCTCAACAACCAAACCAGCCTTTTCTGATAGAGCAGGGCATGCCATGGTAACTCTCCCACAGATCTATAAAAAGAGGCATTTAGAAGTGTTGTTCCCCCACCTCCTGCTGAATCCGCACAGGAGCACCTAGAGCATCATATGTACACTCATGGCCAAAAATCACCTGGCTGTAGGGACAGATGGGAATTTTGCTCGTCATTTATGACGTGAACTTTGTGGGAAGGTAAAGGATAAATATCAGGATGATATAAAACTCATGGACAAACCCCAGCGATAACTTTCTGCACTGTTTCCAAGCTCACTGTGCACCCCCTAAACCTCCCCATCTCCTTGATTTAGGAGTAAGAGCCTCATAAATCCTTTCTACCCGGATGCTTTATCAGGTCCCCCAGCTTCTCCCTGCAAAACCATGGCGTGGGGGGGGTGGGGAACATCTGTGCAGGGGATATCCTCTTGCTCCTGCTGCTCCGCAGCCATCCGCTATCGCCGCTGGGAAGGCAGTTGTGGTTACGTAGCTCTTGAGCTGTGAAATGAGGAAGGATGTTCTTCCTCGTGGTTTGCAATTATGGTGTAGAAAGTAACAACCATGTTTGTGCGTCCCACACCAGATTGGCTCTTCTGCAGCTGGGCTGAGATAAGGGGACGTGTCAGAAAACAAAACCCCGCTGGAAAGTGAGTTATGAAAGCGATTGTAAAACCTCCCCAGGAGATTAAATGTAGGTCTGTGCCCATGTGTGACTCTAGCAGTCCTTGGATACGGTGTTTAATATCACACAGCACCTTCTTTTATAAAAAATAAGAACGACCAAGAAAACTCACCATCCCTTTGTGTTTTGGTGGTAGGGGTTGGGAATGTGATGCCCTAAATCCAGCCTTCATCTTTAATCCTGGGAAATTGTTAGCTTTTGGGAACAGGCGATGTTTGTCTCACATTCCTTGTACACTCCATATTTGTACCACCAAAGCCTAGAAAGGTCCCAGGATTAGCAGCAGGGGTGGGTTGGCTTCTCCTGGAAGCTGAGCTGCTCTGTCACTGGGAATGCTCTGGAAGGGCTGCAGGGAAGGTTTATGCAGGGTGGAGTGATGCCCAATATCTGGCTCACCATCACCCTAGAGATGGCTACTGGTCTGACTTGACTGCAGCTGCTTGGGAGGTGCTGTGGGGCTGGATGAAGGTGGAGTATACTTGCTATGTGTGTGAGGTGGTTGGGGATAATGAGTTGAGAAATAAAGAATTATTGATTTGCAGCAGCACAAGTGGCTGCCCCATGCCTAGTTACAGGTGCTCTCTTTTGTGTGCTGCCTGCAGTGGATCAGCTGGGTTAGGTCTCCCAGATACATCCAGCCACAGCAAGAATCTTTGCAGGTATGTGTTTTTCTTTTGAAAGAGTGTGGCAGGGGTCCTGCTTGAGACTAGATGTCTTAGGTGCCTCTCTTCATACCTTCCTTACACCTTACCATGGGGATGATGCAAGGTCTGATTTTTCACCTGCTCCAATAACCCTTGGTCCTGGAGCAGTGGAGTTGTTTGCAGACCAGGGCCAGCTCAGTTCTCCTTTCATGCATCCCTGTATTCTTGTTTAAAGGAAGAAACTCCTGGAAATACTTGATACTAGAGCTTTTTTTTTTTTTTTTATTTAATATTGCTTCTTGCACTGCACTGAGAAGGTAGAAGAGAATCCTTCTTGGACAGGGAGGTGCAGCCAGGAATGGGATGATCTTTACCAATGTCCCTGACTGGGATGTGCTGCTCCTCCCACTGGGAGCCCCTGTGGCCGGGGCCCTTCTCCCTGCACTTCTTGGCAGGTTTCGATGTGACTCACTGAAACCCGGGACAAGGTGGGGTGCTTTCTTCCAGGTCAGGATTTAGGTGGATTGGCAAAGGGCTGTGGGAATGCTTTTAAGGTGTCTTGTTGCATGTTTGGATTTTTGTTTGTTTTGCTGCAAGCAGTGTCAAGCTTTCCTGCTCTGCCTTTGCCCAATGGATGAGCAAAGAAGGGTTTGGGGCTGCCAGAGATGCTCATTTATCCATTCCCACTGTCCCACCCTGGACCTCTGCTCAGTATCTTTTCTCTCCACTCTTCCCCCAGATCCACTGCCCATTCCTAAAGAGGTCAATAGGCCCCCAGTGCATCTCCATTTCCCCCCTCCTCACAGAGTACATAAGTGATGGGTATCAACTCACATATGTATTTCCATACTTGGAATAATAAAAATATGGTATGAAAGTATCCTTGTAACACATAGGAATCTTTCAAGACTTGGAGTTCCAAGGCTCATGGAGAATAATAAGTGAATAATAAGTAGTAATTAAACATGCACACACTGCATCACTCTGAATTGTAGGAGGTTTTTGCAACGGACAGTAGATGTCCTGGCTGCAGGAGTTTGGGGTGGCTGTGAGGGTGTGTAGCTGAGCTGCTGCTTTGCACTTGTGTAACTATTATTTAATGTGCATTAATCACTGCCGCTCCAGCCCCACTGGTGCTGGACTCGAAGCCTGGCCATTGCCCACCCAGAGTCTCCTCGTACCTCCCTGCTGCAGTTTGAAGAGCTCATACCATCAAGCTGGACTAAATGCAAGGTTTTGTGGCACTCCTTCCCATTGGGATTACTTATCTGCATGGGATAGACCTGAGGGCAAACTGTCCTGGCACTCCATCAGTGCTTTCCTACGTGCGCTTCTGGGAAGTGGGGGGACAGCCACATGCATGACCTGTTCTTCTGGCCTCTCCTCAATCACATTGCAGCCTCAGGTGCATTTTTAGCTCCTCTGAAATATTTTGGGGGTGTTTTTTTCAAATTAGTGCCTCTTATTTCCCCTCCTTTGACATGTCCAAACTATTTCATCCCTTTCTTAGTATTGACATAAAAATGCAGCTGAGAAAACACTGAAGCTGTTTCAACAACTGCAGTGCTAAGAAGTAAAGTAAACCAGAAAGTAGTTACTACACTGTGAGCTTCCTCTTTAAATCAGCTTGGGGTGGGAGGGGGGGAAGAAGTGAGAGTCCTTGGTAATTAGATTCTCTCCCTCATCCTAATTGCATTACCAATAAATCAGCTCTGAAGATCTGTTTCTTTTTAAGTTTTCTTGAATTTAGCCTTTGTCTGAGAATCTTGGAACAACAGAGCTGCAGTAAATATGATTAACCTATAGTTAATGACTAGGGTATTTGGGCTGTGCCCTGTGGATGCTGTAGTTAACCATCGGCCTCTCGGAAAGCAGCCCCCTTGCCAAATCCAGGCAGTGGGCAGCTGAGAGGCCAGCGTGGTGAGCTGCTCCCTCATGACCAACATTGTTTAAAGCTTTATGTTAAGGGATAATTTGGCAGTTTGATGGAAAAAATTAGCTTTTCCTCAGCATGGCTTTTCCTTCTGCTCTCTCTCCCCGTCTCTTTTCAGGGTTTCTAAAAGGCCATGGTGTTTTAGTTTGGCAATGCCTCTTTTAATACCTTATATAATTTTAGAATTCCAAATGCCTTTAAGTTCTGATTAAAGCAGATGTAAATTGTATATTTTCTTTTTTAGAAGAAGAGAGGATGTTTAGTTAATATATAATTATGTGCTCGACTGCAGAGGGGCATAGGGAGAAATCCGTGAGCCAGGAGAGGGGAGGAGGGAGAAAAGGCATCTCAAATCAACACATTGTGTCCCCTTTCCCTTAACTGAGGTCAAGACAGGTCTCTGTCAACAGGAGGTGAGCACTGAGGGTTTATTGGTGACCTTCCACTGAATCTGGTGCTGTTGAAACCTGGTGGTTGCACAAGAGGCGGGATGGCGATGCATGGCATGGGATTCTGTACCACAGGACCCCTGGTGGGCTCCTGACAGGCCACAGCTCCCAGTTTATTAGAAAAATCAGTGCTGATGGTTCAGAAAAATTTATCCTTGGTAAATTCTGTATTGAAGGAATTCGTCCTCCTCACTGCTTCACTCGGGTCTGTGCTTTGCAAAGCTTTATTGACATCACAAGAATTTCTACTAGATATGAAGACAAGTGTATTGATAGTACAGTTACCTTCAGCAGGAAAAAGAGGGTTCACGTCCCCAAAACATAACTCTTGGATCATTTTAATTGGAAAACTTGTGGATAAGGGACACCAGAGCATGCTGTCTCCATTAGGAGAGTATCAGTGAGACCAAAGCTGCTCAGAGATGGGGGGTGAACTAAGGGTGATGTCAACACTTTCTGGGACTTCACTGTCCTGTGGGATCTGACCTGTGAGAGTGTTTAAAACACTCCTGTCTTTAAGACGATAGCTCTTTGCAGATGCACATTATCTCTCAAGGATCTCCCCATGCCCACGGTACAGCACCTGCAATATATATTATATCAGTCTTTCTCCCACGTTTGCCAGAGGGGAGAGCTTAGTGTGGACTATGCATTAGATTTTTGGAAAGCCTTTCTGTTCCCTGGCACTGCCCTTCATCTCTGCATGAGAAATGTTTTGGGTGTTTTGAGTGTGCAGGGTTGTGTAGTCCTGTTTTGAAGACAGCTCTGGAGCTGGAGGCACGGTCTGTGCTTGTGTATTCATTGTGAGAAAATGTTCCCTTTTCTTGGGTAGAAATAATTTTCTTCTTCCCTCTATCTGAAATTCGTATTTTTGTGAAAGGCTGTACTTTACTGCTGCAGTGGGCAGAAGTTTTTAGGTTTCTGGCAGGTTTATTTTGGGGGTTTGAAGTTCACTTGAGGTCTCTAAGCACTGATAAACTAAAAAAAATGCCAAACTATATTGCTTGGGAACATTGGTGTCTCTTGGAAGTGCTAAAAGGCGGGGAATGCTCAGCCTCTCTGATGTGCAGCTTTGTATCATGACTGGTGAGTTAGGGACAAAACCATGACAGTTTAATTCCTCTTTACCTTGAGGAAATAGCAGAGATCTTGCAGAAGCAGATGTGGTGACTGAAGACCAGGTTGTATCAAATTGCTGGATTTTGCTGTTGAAATGGCCTCCCTTGGCAGTTCTGCAAGTGGCAGGATGGGGCTGGAAGGAGGTGGACAGGAGGATTTTGATGTGGGGGACCTCCACAGCTGGTCCTGCCTGTAACAGTGGTTAAAAGAAAGTGCAGGAGATGTTGGTCCTGCACCAAAACCAGACCAGCTCCTCTGGTCACAAGTCCTATTATTCCCTTCATCCCCTCCCTGCCCTTGGTTCCAGACAGGACACTCAGCCCAGGAGACACCTCTTCTTCCTTTTTCCTCCTTACCACAGCAGTGGGGCGGGCTTATTCAGTGCCACCAGGTGTGTGTTATGCTTATTCAGTGCCACCTGGGTCTGCTGAACTCAGCCCAGGTCTCTTGGGACACAAGGGTCTGTCTCCAGTCTTCATGGTCCCCCCATCCCTTGGTGGGGGGACAGGGGAGATCTTTTACTTGGAGACACCATAGTTCTGATCTGTCTCCCCCACAAACCACCCTCTTCCCTTCTGAAAACACCAGCAAGGTCAGCTTCATGTGTTTTTGGGCAAACCCATGCTACAACTGGCTGAACTGGTTTGCAAATGCCTGGTGGCGGCCACAGCCTCGGCCTCGTGCAAGCTTGTTTCAGGATTGCCTCTCCCAGGGAATGAGTCACGCACCAGGACAGAGTGGCTCTGCACTCTTAGGTGTCTGTCCTGCTATACACCCATCACCCAGTGCATCCTGGGTTTGTCCATCATGGTCCTGCCACGGCCAGTGGTGGCCGGAGGCAAAGTTGGTGTTATTAACTTGGAGGAAACATAAGGATATCTTGGAATTACTTTGGCTACTCATTCCTCTTGCTTTCCATCTGTGGCACCGGGTACTACAGGCTTTAGCTTTTGAGTAACTCCAGCAGCCAGGATTGCAAGATAAAGGCTTATCCATTAAAACATCATCCTTGACTCCTGTGGACCCACAGCCACATTCATCAGTTCTTGTTTGAGCGATTAAGGATTGTGCCATTAGTCTGGTGCTTAATGAATATTGAAATGCTGTCTGGAAATGAAAAGGCATCTGTTTTCTGCGACACAAACAAAGCAGGAATATTTTCCACTGAGAAGTATGGTCCCTAAGTGTTGGGTGTCACCCCAGTGGAGCTCCAGTGATGCCCTCATCTTTGAACTGAGCGGAGAAGTAGGAATCTTGTGGCTGGTAATAGCGAGGCCATTATTTTAAGGATACAAATGTTTAATGTACAATAACGAGTCACATAATGAATGTCCAAATGAGTGATGTTTTCTTCAGTTTTACATTCCCAGAGGCACAGGAAGTATTGGTCACTTTGACATGGAAAGCAGTCAGGCAATTACACTGGTGTGCTCTGAAAAAAGGAGATCTTATTTCATAACGAAAAACTTGAAGAAAGGCTCAGACCTCCCCGTGCTTCCTGGTCACTGCTTTGAATTCAATATGCCTCCACTTCATGTTAAAAAGGGATGTGGGGTTTGAGGCTGCATTTGTCTCTGAGAACCTCTGAGCTAGTGTTGGGTCTTTGGAAGTGAGGAGGGGGGAAGGAGAGCAGGAATGCATCTCAAAAGGATTTCTTCTTTCTGTGGAAAGAAAAATAAGGAAGCCTTGTTGCCCTTTGTAGCAAGGGAGATGATGTGAGGGGTGGAGGTGGGTACCACCAAGCAGGAGCAAAGCTGGCTTGATTGAGGTGGGACATGTGCTCTGGCTTGCCATGTGCCCGCGGATGTGCAGGTTTGGGTGGTGATCTGACTACTACCGCTGTGTTACTGAAACTCCCTGTGGCTTCAAGGGTTTTGCCCAACAGCTTTCAGTGCCCCTTTTTTTTTTTTTTCACTTATTCATTAATGAGTTAGTGAGAGACCCTTTGCAATTTGTTTTGAGAGCTTAGGACTTTAGGCTTGTTTTCTTCCCTTACCAGAATTTTGGAGAGAGCAGTACCCTGTCATTTTAGTTGGGCAGCACCAATTAATTATCAGTCATGGTACAGAAGGCAGTGAAACCTGAGCAATTTCAGCCATGGTAGAAAATGAGTCTTATGCATGTGCGTGTGGGGGAGGTCTTAAATGCTGCCTCAGAAAGCAAAGTTTCAGTGTTCAAAAAAAAAAAAGATTTCCAGGTTTTATCTATTTTACCAAAGGCTAAAACGAATTCTTATGTATATTTTATAAGAATATTTGTTTTGTGTTTAGCCCAGCATTAGGGATACTTTTTTCTTAATAAGCTCATGTCAGAGCTCCTGTAACCATAGCCCGAAGGACGTGTTTTGTGAAAATGAAAAATGAACATATTATTTACCTATCAATACCAAGCAAGGTTGATCAATGCAGACCAGCATTGCCACCCCGCTCCTGCTCCCACCGTGATGGGAGGAGGGTTGCCCTGTCTGAGCGGTGCTGGGACTTTATCTGTAATACGGAGCTTTCAACCACTGGGCCGACAAAATGCCTCTCTGACAGCCAAGCCATTAATTACCATCATCTGAGCCTAATTCATTCATCCCTTTCCCTCTCATGCAGAGGGACAGGGAGGGCTGAGGGCACTTGGGGAAACATAGGCATGATTCCATATTCGTTATGCGGCGAGCGCTGCCTGCGACTTTGTTGGTTGCAGTGGCTTTAATTGAATTGGCTTGCCAATAAAGCTGTTGTCATTCAGTAAGTGAATTTGTTGTACTACTCGCACCACAGCTGCTGCATACAACCAGGCATTTCCTGAAGGCAAGCCAACCTTGTGCTACCCTGGCTGGAGGGGCGCTTTTTGCCTTTCCCCAAAACTCATTCGTAGCATGTTGTAAAACATCCTTTAGGTGGTGTATCCCGCTTGGGAGAAATGGGGCATCACCTGTCTGAGCCCCTCTTGCAGGGGGTTTCTTCACAGTCCCAAAAAGGGGTGGCTGTGAGCTGGGTGCTGGTTATCCATCGGAGTTGGGATGGCCTGGTGTGTTTTTCCAATTAATGGGCTCTGACCTCTGTTACCCTGTGCTGGTGCTGATAGAGCATCATTGTTCCTTGCAGGAAAAATAAATACAGAATATGACAGACAATATATTTTGTTAGTCAGGAGCTTAGAGTCCCATTAAGAAGCCTGGCAATATTGATAAAATAAAGCAACATTAGAAGAGGCATTTATTATGGGATATGTAGGCTGTTGGGCCAAAATACACTCCAACTTTCTGCAGTTTATAAAACATTAGGGAAAGAGGAGGGGGGGAACTGCTTGATTTATGGCAGCTGTAAGTGATACTGAGATGAAGTAAAATATCCAGAGGTCTGCAAAATCATTACTTTTGTGTTTTAATGTGTAGCATGAGTGTATATGTAGAGAGTGGTCCATGAGGCGGCTCAGCAGTGGTCGAGGACCAGCACTCACGACACAAACACCTCATCCTTCTCGTGGGGAGCTGAGATGCAGCCCTGTATCTAATTGCTGCCTCTGCCCCTCTTCTCTGTTGAGTCAGAGCAGAACCCTGTATTTTTTCACCCCTCAAAAAAGGAGGGAAAATAGATCTGCATCTGTTTCAAGGTATTATTGCTGAGTCCCAACTCCAGTTGGGATGAATTACTTTTCCTTGGCGCTGTGCTGAGCTGGGGAAATTACCCCAAGAAAGAAGTTGTCTTCAGATATTTTTTTTTTAAATAACATTGTAAGACTTTGCATTGGAATTGCACTTTATTCCATCGAATTTATGCTTATTGTAGATTATTTTTAACACATCCAAAATATGGGTAGGTTGGGTATTTCAAACTCTCTGCTCAAAGGGGCTCATACTCAGCTGGGTGTAGGAGCTGAAATAATATTTTGAGTGTTGATCTCACTTGAGGTGAATCCTAAATTTGAAGAGAAGCTGGAAATTAGATGGTTAAGCTAGTACATAAATGCCCATTTCTAGATATTCAATAAAAAAGCAAATTTTGCCCCACATAAGTTCATGTTATTTGGGTAGTAACTTATGAAGAAAAGCCTAAAATTGCTTGATAATGGCAAAATTTTCCTTGGCTTCAGCACCAATGGAGGGAGCCTGTGATGGGGGCCTGTTGCCCTCGGTGCTGGGAGCCTGCTTGTACAAATCCGTGGAAGTGGTTTTTGCAAAGGCTGTGGTGGCTATTTTCAGCCCAGAAAGAATCACTCTTCCTAGTGGTTTGAGAATAAAAGTATATTGAGCATAAAGCTTGAGGACCTTCAAGTAGTTGGCATTTCTCATCTTTGTGGGGTATTGACTCTAGTAATAGAACCATGATGAGAAATGTCCCACTGTGTGTAAGACCATGATCGTTTTCTCCCTCAGTATTTTTTTGGATATTTCCTGGAAGTTGATCTACAGCTCTAGGAAATACCTATGCAGTCAACTGAGATCCATAAGCCAAAATGCCTGGTGTTAAGCAATACATCTGGAGTCATGGAGCAGTGAGGGTGTATGAGTGCATTGGTAAAGCCTGGGATTTTAGGGCAAGAATCCATAGCAGCCACTTCCAATGGTTTAGGGTGACACCGGGTCTGTCATGGCTTGGGACATCCTGTTGGGTTAGAGCACTGTCAGCTGGAGCTTCAGGTCCACTGGGGGCCAAGAGCATGGGGAAATCTTACTGTTGAATAACCTTTGGTTTAGGTTACTCCAAGTAACCCAATTTACTGTGAACACTCCTCTTTGAGCAGTAACACTCTGTAAGTGGCTGTGTCAGTCAATTATAGACTTATGGGAGCCAACAAGGTTTTCTCCTATCATCTCTTCCCACCACTCCCTAAGCCTCTGCCAGAGAGGCCAAGCCCAGTGACAGCAAGCACACATCGACCTTGGTGTGTAATGGCAAGGAGCCAAGAAAAAAGTTCTGGATAACTTCATCTTGTGTTTTCCTTTCTTTGGGTATAATAATATATGTGGAATGCAACTGCACTACTATTTAAAAAAGAAAAAAAAAGACCAAGCTGACAAGGGGTTTTGTATGCCTGTATCCCCAAAGCTATTAGAAATAAATTTTCAGTACTAAGAGCCCTGTAGTTCTCAATTAGCAGCTAATCAAGTAGGCTCTTCTTTATTTAGTAGGGTTGTGTTTTTCTTAATTCTTCTGTGCCCTTCACATTCAAGATATAAGAAGATTGTGCAGGCATGCTGGTCTTTCCTTAGAATGAGTTTCTGTACAGAAAACACAAAGTGTGACTTTTTTAGAGATTGAGTTGAATGATTGGGAGAGCAATGACTTGGAGAAAGCTGACTTGAGTGGGAGGGAACTGGTCACTGAAACCAGACCCTGGAAGTGCCATAAATACAGGTTTGTAGCAGCCAGTATTTATTTTTTATTCTGTATCAGGCACTGCTTTTGCCTTTAAGCTTAGTAGGCTTGGAAAAGAAAAAAGTCCATCTGGAGGCATGTCAGGAAGGGAAAAGGAATTTGGTCAATGACTGGTCAAAACCTGGTTATAACTGAGTGGTTCTCATTGAAACAATTTTCATGGAATGCTTTGGGTTGGAAGGGACCTTACAGACCATCTAGTTCCACGCCCTTTGCCATTCAGCTCATGGACAATACAAGCTTAAACTTAATTTCATGTGCCAAGTTTACCTCAAAGTAACGTATGCAAAAAAAAAATACAGTCCGGGTGTGAGGGAGCTTTGGAGTCCTTGGGGAGGAAAAACCCAAGAAATTCCATTAAGGCTCATGAATACCCAATCTGTAAAAATTAACTGGTGTCTTGCCCAGCTTGTGATACAGGGCGCTGGTGGATTGTATATCCTGGTGCTGACTGGTCTTCATGTCTCTGCGAGCCATGGGAGGGCTTGGATCCTCTACACCCTTTGCTGGCTGTTGAAGGTGTAATTAACTGTGTGGGTGGTAAAATGGCCCAGGGCTCCCCGTTTGCATTTTGTGCAACTGGAATGTACCCTCCTTGTTCGGGTAACATGGCAAATAAAATCCTAGCAGGGCAGCGGCGGGTGTTGATGGGGAGTTTTGTAATAGCATGAGAATGGGTTTTATGACAGTATATCACTTGCTGAGACTGCAGGGCTGGTGCAAATAATCTATTAAGAGAAGCCTTTTGTGAAGCTCTATGGCTTTTTTGAAGAGGTTTATGGCTTGTCAAGCAATCGTTTGCTGTGTGAAAGTCGGGAGGTGCGAGGATTCACAGGGCCACGTTGGCATGAGAGCTGGCCTGTGTCGCAATGGATGTGGAGGTACCTGCAGCTGGAGTTATGGGGAAAGATCCCAGCCCTGCTGGAGCCAAGCACCTGCAGGGTAGACACTGGCCTGGGCTTCCTCAGGGCTGTTCCATGACCCTGCCTCGGGTTTTTTTTGCATGGTGCGGTTTCTGCCTCCAACACCTGGAGTTGCACTCTCTCACTGGTGGTGACTCGGATGTGTGTGCACATTAGTCAAGCAATGTCTTTGTGTCTAGGATGAGCACTTGAGTCTTTTTTCTTGCCTCTAGGCACTGCTGCAAGAAGGTTCAGCACACACATTATGTCAGGGGTCTTGGTTGTTGCAACTCTGCTTGTGTTGCAAGGGAGAGCCGAGGGGCTCCCTGCTGCACTCCTGGGAAGCTGGGATTAGAGCTGTCTGTGTGACCCAGAATGCCAGCCTGAGCTTTAGTGGTCCAAAGTTTCTGGCTCAAAAGGGTGAAACTAAAAGCCAGGTACAGATCAAGGTGGAGGCTCTACACTCTGATAGGATTGTTCTTCTGCAGCATCTTCATGGGTTTGGTGATTTCAAGGCTGGCTGTGTACAGTTTCATCTGCTTTCCATGGATTGTCTCTGCTCTTGTGTACTTTTTTTGTAGGAGAGCTCTGGGACAATTTAGTTATTTTTGTTTTTTAAAAGCACTTTACACCTCAAGGCTTCCTATGGGCATCTCTCCTTCCTCCTGGGCAGTGCAAAGAACCATCTCCCCATGTCTCAGCAGATAGAAACTGTCCATCAGAGGTTACTTTGTTCATGATAGAAGACACTGTTTCACATCTCCTGTGGCCTTAAAAGCACTGGTCAGAGCTTAAAGCATCTTCCACATGTACAGGTCATCCTCGTTGTTTTTCAGTCCCATGTCCAATGGACTTAGTGATTAGGAGATACTGCTGCTGCTGCAAAGAGGGAGTTCTACAGCAGAGACCTGGGTTTTGCTGGAGGACATCTGGCATTCATCCCAGTGGTAATCTGAGCTTGATGCTCTGCAGCTCAGTTTGGGACAATCCCTTGCAGAGTAGATGTTTGCCTTTCTCGTAGAGAATGTCTTTTTGGGTCAACTTGAAAGTCTGATGGAAGCTTTTGCATAGCTGTGCCCTATGACAGTAGCTCTCCATTTGTATTTGTATACAGATTATGCACTGAGGCCCTGATCAAAAACCCCATGAAGCTGAGGAAAATCTTTCTGCTGGCTTTTTTGAGCTTTGCTCCAGCTCTGCAAGGGCAGAGAGTTCAATGAAATCAGAAGTCAGAATGTACAAAAAATGTGCAGGTGAGATGCAGAAAGTCTGAAATTTGCCCTAGACAAAAAGGGAGGGGAGAAATTAACCACCCCAAACCCATCAAACTGTGACACAGGTGCTTTTCTGAAACTTTCTCTTCTGTGTATTTCAAAGCACTGTATAAATGGTCTTTCAGTATTACTGGGCTTTTCATGGAGACAAAACTGGCTCTGAACAATTAGTTTTCAGGTGATCCACTTATAATTTGCTTATGATCACCAGGAGGGGAAGATACTCACTTTAAAGCAGCTGACCTGTGAGAAATTCACAGTGATGAGAAATACTCTGGACCTGGGAGTAAAACAGATTACCATGCTTTACTGCAAACCTCTGCACAAGCTGGATGTTGCCTTTCCTATTCTAGCTCTTCCCCGCAGCTGGAATTACTAATATACAATTGCTTGATTAGGGTTTGGTGTGCAGTGGAAGAGTAGGCAGCTGTAGCAGTGTAATTGAAGTTGAGATGCTAAAAATCCAGCCATAGACATGAGAACATTCTGCAAGGCACAGAAAACATCATTAAGCTCCTGTTGCTGTGGAGGACCACACAGCACAAGAGAGGAGGAACGTGAATTGCTCTGTGGTCCTTGCTTAAGTCTGAGTGTCCCAAATCCAATATAGCTCCATGAGCTTGCCCAACTCCCTCCCATCGCTGCCGGGCTGAGCAAGTGTGGACAAACCCTCCCTACAGCTGCTGCCAAGCTTCTCCAGCTCTTTCCACCAGTTTGCCCAAGTGCTCAGGCGATAAGATTTGTCCTGCCCTGTTTTTGCCAAGGGATTTGGTGATTGCAAAACGTGTCGCATTATTGACTGGAAGTTGTTACCATCTGGTGGCTGTTTCGATGGTCTGGTACTAATGAGTAGGTAATCTCAATTGAGTTTCTAGGGGACAGCTGTCTTCTCTTGCTTTCTTCCTCACAGTCATACACATCATCACTGTATACTGGACACTAATTGGTGTTCTTATTTAAAGATAAGTTACAAGCAGCCATGGAAGCCCTTTGCACAAGAAATGGGGTAATAGGAGGAAAACTGCCTTTCCAACAGATGCCTTGTGCTTTATGTGCAGGAAGATTTGGAGTTTTTAGCAATGTTATACAAGGCTTAAACACACTCTAAAGAAGGAATCAAAGGACATGAGCTTTTGTTGATGAAGTAAGAGGAATAAAAACACACTGCTATCCTTTTGGCTTATTTCCTAACCCTCCCACCAGTCAATAGGTGCCTGCTCCAAAGTGCCTTGTCTTGTAAATGCATGCCCAGAAAACGTAGCTAAAAAAAAAGTCTAATGCCTATTCAGAATTGTGATCAGGTGGAAACTGGAGTCAGAAGCACACAGTGCTTGCTGCATTCATGGTTGTTATGGGTTTGATGGTATCTGAAATGTTCAGAATCATGCAAAGTTGGGTTCTGCACTTGGAGTCATGAAGAAAGGGAGATTGTTATGGCAGGGGATGTTCCCATGGAGGGTAAGGTGGTAGGGAGAGGGTTGGAAATGATGCAGGATAGTAAATGCTGCTTAAGTAGAGCCCGAGAAGTGTCATGATCTCCCACCACAGAAGTTACCCTTCACTGTTTTAGACCCCCTTTTCCTGCTCTTTCCCTGTGGTCTCCAATCACTTGTTCATGGGGGACGTTGTGACCCCATGCAAGGCCTCCCTTTGAGTGTAGGGTCTCCCACTCACATGTGGATCTCTAAGGCACTTGCCTTCTGAAAACCAAGGCACACCCTGAGTGCAGAGGTTGCTAAAGTTTGTTTATACCTTAGCACACACTCTGTGGTGGAGTTGACCATCCCTCCAGAGCTCAACTTCACTCTTAGAAGTTTGGGTCAACTCCTTTTGCTGGACCATGTCTCCTGTCTGAAGCCTTGAGTAGTTTGTGTCTGACTTGGACTTCCTCACTGGCGAGTCATCCATGATTGCAGGTGGTTATTTACTCATATGTGGTTCCTATCTCCCTCCCTATCTCAGCCTGTCTGTACTGACTTCAGGCTGCTCTTAAATCTGAGAGGAGCAGTGCTGGCTGTGGTGGTGCCACGGTGTGGTTTGGCTGAGTGACCCTGTTTTGAGTTCAGGTCAGCAAATGTGGAATCTCAGCCTGTTGGAAACTACTTATGGTAGCTGGATATCGGTGTGTGCACTGGGCTTCCTTTACTTAATAACAAAATGTGGCATTAAATGCAATAATAATTATTGTCCAAAGACTTTTTTGGGAAAAAAATTTGAACCAATTCTTTTGTTTAGTTGTGGAGCTGTTTGAGGGGGTTGAGGCCGAAGAGGAAAGTGGGCTTCATCCTCATCATGGACCATATGTTTTATTAAGACGAGGCTCGCTCCATTAGGAGCCTGCGGAGCACGGCTCGAAGGCGGCTGTGTTGGCCACAGATGTGCACGTGGAGCAGCAGCACTGAATCACCTGCCATCCCGTGCGGCTGGGGTGAAAGGGGAAGCTATTTACATGAATTGTTGGAGAGCAGTAAATATTATTTCATGATATCACATCAAGATTAACTTAATCAAGCCTGATATTAAGAGGCAGGATGATTTGCTTTTAGCCAAAGACACAATTAAGAAGGTGCTTGAGGGTGAAGGAGAGTGCCTTACTTAGGAAGATTTTTATCACACAATGGATGATGGGTTGGGAAGCTTATAACAGATCTTAACTCCTTTGTGGATTTTGTAGCTACAACCCTCCTAATTTTAGCAGCTGTTGCATTTTCAGGAAGGATAATATGGATGAAATGTAGTTGTGGGGCTTTTGTGGGTTTCGGCTTGAAGAGAGATCTTAATATTTTAAATGCTTATTTCTAGTTTCAAGGGTTTCTGGAAGGTTGTCTCAGCAAAATTCATCCAAAGTAAAGGAAAAACATTTAACTCTTCCCAGTTGGACTGGGAGAGCCCCTGGTCTCGGTTATGCTGTGAGTCAAGGCTGTGCTTTTTGTTGCCTGTTACTCTGTAGAGGGTTAATGACGTTTTAACCTCTTTTTCTCACTGACACTTTTCTCTTGGCCAACAGACCCCTGTCTGCTGAATAAAGTAATAGAATCGTAGAATATCCTCGTTGAAATGGTGTTACGTTTTTGCTAGGAATGGGTTCATCTACTCATTAGGCAACTGGAAGTTGATGTTGTGAGTCTCCCGATGTATCCATAGCAAATGAATCATTTGCTCTGCCCAATGCTGTGAGAGCCCAGCACACATTAGTTGGCTGAGAGAACAGAACCCCTGTTTGTTGCCTCCACAGTTGGATGCAAGGAGATTACTCGTACACAACTTCTTGAACAGTTTTTTGCATAATTATTATAGAAAAGTCAAAGCTGATGCATTCGGGCAGTACCTGCTCCCCTTCCTTTTGAGGAAGGCTGAGGTTTCCCTCACTGCCATTATTTTTTAATCAAAAACCAAATTATCAGTTGAGGGGGGTGGAAACTTTTATATCAAAAAATCTTTGACAAGCCTGAACCACGTCCTCTTTGTGCAAAGTGCTTTGTCTTTGGTTCCTGACAGTGTCAACACCAGCTGGAGGAGCTGGGAAAAGTTTAAGATGCGCTCAGTGCATTCCAGGATTAGATCCATTGTTTAAGGAATAACACTCAATCTCACCAGCCCGTTTTTATTTTTCAATCCAGTCTTTCTACATGAAAGATGTAAAAGCTTTGTTTTCCATAGCTCTTTCCCTGTCCTTGCCTTCCTGGTGTTTTCATAACCCACCGTGCAGGGTTATGTGGCTCTTCTTGAGGTCTCAGGTGACTGAGAGCAGAGTCAGGCCCAGGATATTGGTAAACTTCTAAAAAAACCCCTATATTTTAATTATTTCATGTTTGTTTAGTTCAAGTCATTGGTTCTTTAGCAGCCACCTGTGGGATGCTCAGGCCTTGTCAATAGATCTATCCCTGTTTTCAATGCCTGAGTAATACAAGCATCTGCTGCCGCTCCGCAAGTGATGCTCTATTGACCTTTTCTAAGAACTCCCACCTGTTCATGTTTGCAAAAGCAAGTTTGAAAAGCCTGGCCATGAGAACAGCCCTAGCACTGTTTTGTAGCCAAGGCTTTTCTATCCTAAACTCCTTTGGGAAGCTGTTTGTTGCTTTCATAGAATTGTAGGTTTAGATTGGAAAGGACCTTAAAGATATCATCTTCAGTCCCTCTGTCCAGTGAGGACCGAACTGTCTTTTAAGGTCTGCTCACCTCTTAAATATTACACATTTAAGTCCATCTTTGCCAGGCCTAAATACTGTAGGATTTAATTCCATTTTTTAAAATAACTATAGGTATTTATATCCTTTTCTCCATCCTAGAGATGAAGATGCCTGTGGGTAGAGCTATTAGATCTTTCTGTAATGATACTCAAGCTGCAATGCAGCTTTAATAATGAGCTGGTGGTGTAACCGAGACTGCTGATGTCCACAGGGCCTTGACTGGAGTCCCCAACATCACCTTGGGGCTGAGAGTGCAGGGGAGCACAGTTAAAACAGTGCAGCTGTTAAAACACAGCCTATGTGCTGTGTCTTGTTTCTCCCAGTTTGCATTATTTAAACTGTTCTACACTAAGGGGGAATAATCTTTTCCATAGTGAAGATAAAGGAAATCATTCTTGCATTACTTGCTCCTGAGCCCTTCTCTTTGGTGATGTGATCCCTCCCAGGTCAGGGGATAGGCAAGACTTCCTTCTGAGGACAGGTCTGCGGCTTCCAGAGGGGATGGAGCCTGCACCCTTGTTTTGGGGAGGTTCTCTCCTGACAGACCCTGCACACCTGCCTCAGTGGTTTTACATCCTTGCTTTGTCTGGCAAGCTGTTTGAGCTTGTCCACTGGAGCTCCATGGAAATAAAAAACAAGGCGCTCAGTTTTTTCCTTAGCATCTTAGTGCTTTTGGCCCCAGGAATATCTGAGTAACTATTTTAATGGGGAGGTTTCTGGTGAACTGCAAGTAAGACCTTGGAGACTTTAATGTCTCTTGGGAGAAGTCAGTCCAGGTTAACTAAAAGTTCTCAGCTGGTGCTGTGAGGTGCAGAGCCTTTGGGAGATGGAGAGGAAACACCTCTGGGGACAGCTGGGGAAGCAGGGAGAGAAATGAAATAAAATGGATGTCGCTGGTGCAATATTACATAATATTTCTGCTTTGGGATCACTGTGTGAGGTATTTTATGGAGACCTCAGTCAATGAGAGAAATGGGGGCATAGCAAGGCCTCACCTGGGGAAAAGTCAAGTGCTGCAGATCAAAGCACTTTGCCTCTGGCTCAGCTTGCGTGAGCAAGGCTTACCTGTGGATAACATATTTGTTAGAGACTTGGGCTTAATTCTTGGTTCTAGTCGAGGGTTTGTGACATCTGGAAGTTTTAATCCAAAGCCCAGACCTGGAGAGAGAGCTCATTCCATGAGAGGATTGTACAGATAAAGTAATTGTTTGTGGAATACTTAGAAGCCACTTAAGCATATCAATAAGTTTAGAGTGTTATTACTGCACAGACTTTGATTAAATCCCTTTGTCGCGTCAGATCTCCTCCTGAATGTTTTCATCAAAAGCTTGTGCTTTTTTAAGAGTGTTTTTGTATATTTGTTTTTTATTGTATGTTGATTTCATCTCCCAAGTTTGCAGAATCTGAGGCAGTCCTCTAGCTCCTTGAAAGTGTTCAAAGTTTGTCCAGGCTTATTTGTTTAGTCAGAAATGTTGTAGTGAATTGCAAACTTGAGCTGTAGAGTTTTGGCAAGTTTTCATTTTGCCTGTAGCAGCTCTGTAGGTCTGTGCACCCACAGGCTTGGTGGGGTCAGATCCAGCCTCTTCTCTATAGGGATGTGGGAATGATCTGGTGGGGTTTTCAAGGCAAGAGTCAGGCAAACCCAAGTGAAAATGATTCTGTTGCTTTGGCTATGACTAGGTTGAAACTGGGAAGTGCTTGTTTGATGCTAAGGACAGATGAACGTTAAGGATTTGATGTAATCCTAGACCTCAGGCATGAAACTCAGCTTGACCTTTCCTGTTGGCTGCTTTTGTGCAATTTTACTGGACATTTAGCAACGAGAAAGGAAGTGGAGGAAGGATATCAGTTCAACCATATGTCAATTCTGGGACATAAAATGACAGGGAGAGGAAGGACTAGGACATGTGTGGAGTTACTGGTTAAAAATAAGAGCCTTTATAGAGGGAAACTGGAGGGCTCAGGGGACTGATGCGCTTGCTGGAGGTCACCAGTTCAAATGCAGCTTGTGGAAGTAGTGACCAAAAATTAGTTAATGATCTGCTTTCTACTTCCAATGACCATCCTTCCCCAATGCAGTTCAAGGTAGTTCTTATCCCTGTGTCTTGGAGAGAGTTTGGTTTCTCATTGGGTTTTCTCAGCAAAAACCAAGGCACAGAGCTGGTGCTGGTCTGAACACCAGGGGCTGAGCTGGATCACAACAGCCTTTCTCAGCACCTTCTGGCTGGGGAGATGGATGTTGTGATTTGAACAGATTGACACTGCAGATTTATTTATTCTCTTGCCAGGAATCGGAACCTCTGTTTCTGGGCTCATTGCACTAACTTTAGAGGCTTCTCCTTAGCTGGATGGCTCTGCACTGAGCTCGGGCAAGTAAATGCACCAACCATGTGTCATTAGTTCTTTTAGCAGCTTAAAAAGTGTGTCTGAAAATAGATGCCAATTTAAAAGTAATATTTCAGGGTTTGCTCATTGCTAAATCAGATCTTTGACCATTTATAGTACCTGTTTTCTGGCAGAGATTGGCTTCTGATTCTTCATATCAAGATTTGGTGTTAGTCAACTAGGGCATAAGAAAATGTGCTGTTGAAATAGAGGCAGAAATAGGAAAAAAACCCTCAAAGCTCCCCCAGACAACACTTCTTCCCCATCTCCAACTGCTTTTATTGAATAAAACTAACACAAACCTGTGAGTGCTTGTAAGTTGGTATGTGGAAATTTGTAAACTAGAAGCAGCTTGATTTGCAAGGAAAACTTTAAGCTCTCAGTAATTTGTAACAGGACTTTATTATAACTTCAAGCCACTCAGACTGTGATGTTTTTTGCGAGGCTGGATGCAGAGGGAGACCCTACAGCAGCTTTATTTTTATTTTTTTGCAAGAGTTGCAGCTCCACTTGGCATTTCTCTGGACTGATCCATTGATGTCATCTTCCTTGATCCATTTCTAGGCAGGTGGACAGACCCACTTGCAAGAATTTTCCAGTGTGCTTGGAGACTCTGATGGGACACCCCTTCCTTTGCATGTGGGAAGATGTCCTTGAATATCTTAGTTCAAAAAGCACTTTTCTTTTTAGAGTTTAATGTCTCATGTGATGCTTTATATTATTGTTGTGCTGGACAATAGCAACACAAAAATGGGACCTCTGGACAGAAGCATGGAATAGGATAAAAGGTAACTTGCAAGTGTTAATTTTTGTTGGGTAAGAAATTGTTACCGCTACTGCAGGGAAGAAGGGAAACTGAGGAACAGGGCAGCCAAGTGATGAGTCCAAGGTGTTGAGTTGCTGCCAAAAATGACACTGAGTTTTCTCGGTAACTGACCTCAGTCTGGGAAGCCAACCCTTGTAGGAACTAGACATCAAGACCAGCCTCTGCAAGCAAAAGCTGAATTGCTGTGAAATTAAATCAGGGTTGCTGGTGGATGTGGGTATTGATGTGCATACACCCCCTAAGCAAAGCATCCCAAAACAGCTACAGTGCTGGCTGAGCTGTGGGAAGGGTCCCTGTGGCTGTGGTCAGCCCGTGTGGGATGGGAGCAGAACAGCGAAGGACTCGGCAGTTCCTTTTTCTTCGTACTGTCCCACAACTGAGACGAGGCAGGCACTCTCCCTTCCCAAATTTTCTTTCTAAATTCGGGTTGTAGTCATGTGGGAGTTTTTAATTTTATTTTTTCAAGCCACCAGCAGAACTATGAGGTATCATGCAAATGTCAATGGGGGTTTATAGATTTCCTTGGAGTTGCTTGCCCTAGAAAGGGAAAGCTGGATCATGTGGGTCCTTGGTCTGGGTGCAAGGAGCTGGTTGTTTTTTACAAGCAATATTGATCTCTAAAAGGCTGGAGTTTGGGGTGTTTTCTGTCCAGTTTCATTCTGAATCAAATTTTACTGAAACAGTGAAGTTCTGGGCTCACAACCTTGGGGACTTTTGTGGATCTCCCTCCAGGAGAATCCCTGCTCAGGCAAACAGACTGTATTTTGGGGATTTTAAGGAAAACCTCTTAATCTGGTGCTACTGCTATAATTTATGCAGAGGTGACTTTATTGGATGAAGTCAGCTGGAGAGATGCTTTGGGATGCCTGTTGCATCCTTCCCCTGCATCCAGTGCCAGTGGGTCTTGGGTGGGCAGAAAATGAAGAGCAAACGTGGTGGTGGGGGGGACTGTTTGTCAGGAAGCATCCCTAATGTTCCAAATACATCTGCTTTCGGGATTTTGGGCCAGCTCTGTCCATTGGTCTGTCTGTAAGAACTTTACTCCAGGTAGGCCTGCACTATCCATAGGAACCCAGAGGCTGCATCTTCATCCGTGTAAAGCTGGGCTTGTTTCTGCATCCTTAAATAACCATCCATAACTGATGGACTGTTAAGTGGATAAAACTTTCCAACCTGTCTTAACCTTTCCAGGGTCTGAGGTTTCTTGCATGTGTGGTTTGAATAACGGTGTGGGTATGCTGCATGGGTCTGGCCCCACGTAGATGGGAGAAGCAGAGAGACCAATAATTACCAAGCCCCGCAGAAACCAGCTATTTAAATAAGCTGTTTAAGTCAAAACTGGTTACTTTTCTCTGCCTGAAATGATTGCTTCAGCCAATGCATAAATACCAGTCCCCCCCAAACCTCGGGGGCTGTCTGGTGCAGCTGGGTGATCGCTGGGCTATTACCCACATCATGCATCACCCCAGCCTGAGTGCTGTGAGAGGAGACTCTGGCTGGCTAGTGCTCCCTGTATGATCATAAGCCACCAAATCCATGTTCCTCTCAAAGGAAGAAACAGCCTCACTGCCTTCTTTTATTCCACTTTTACACCAACTAATGTATTTTTCTTTCATAAGGTTACTTGCTGTTGGGCTCAATTTGGTGCAGCAGGTGCTTCATAACAAACCTGGATGGGGGGACTGTGGAGGCACGGGGACATGTGTGCACCTGTGGTTGATCTCCTTGGTATTGTGGCACTGCTTTTGCTGCCTGTCACTGCCGGGATGCTGTTTATCTGTACTGGGATCTCGAGGTTGCTCAAGCTTTGCCGGGGATCAGTGCAGAGCCACATCTGCCAGAGGACGCCAAAAGCAGCGCAGAGACTGAGGGAGCGTTGGCAGTCTCTGGCTGTATCCTGCCTGCTAGAGGGGTGGAATGAGTGATGCTGCTCCTCCCTGAGCCTCTTTAGATGCCGTACCCTTGCTGAGACATGACAAGGTTATGTTGGTGTGGTCTGGGGATCTATTGATCACTGCTGGGGAAGGCTTGTGCGGGAGGTTGGGGATTTGCTGCCTTGCACGAGGTGGGTTTAACTCATCCTGTCCCAGTGTGGGATGCTCAGGCACCTGGAGTGATGCTTTTTGTCAAATGTGGGCATGTCTAAGATGGCTCCTTTCCATGCTGCATCCAAAGGCTCTTAAATTCAGTGTAATTACTTTATATCATAGAGATAATTTCATATGTAATTACAGTATCATCAGGCACTGGTGACTGCCATGGGAAGGGGCTGGCATCTCCTGGGTCCTCTTTCTTTCTGTGGGTGCTGACAAAGGTCACTTGCTGCACAGGGACAGGCATGGCCATGGTTATCCTGACATCCCATCAGTGGAAACTTCCATTGAGTGCCTGTTCTTTTGTGCAACCCGTATCTGAAGCCACCAGCTTGCCCTTGGTTGGGGAACCTGTGAACAAAGTGATACTGGAAAGTCTCCTTAGCAGGAGAACAGCATTTCTATGGAGTGTTTTTTGTGCTTAGAAACACAGTAGGAATTAGGAACAGACTTTTCAGGAGAAGAAATAATGCTCTAGTTTTTGTGGCAAACCAAGTGTGCCTAAATTAAAACAAACAAAACCAAACAGAAACGTTAACACCACCCTCCCTCTCTCCAACCAAGAACGATCCAAAAAACTCCAAAACCAAGCAAACAAATTAAACCCCACCACCACCTTTTTAATGTAAAATCTGTGAATCCTGGTGCTGGAGCCTTAGGAAAGTACATGGTGTTTTGAATTTGGAGTGCAGTGAAATGCTGTGTGTGGATCTCCATCACATTTTGTCCTGCTGCTGCTGGATTTCTGGGACCTTGGAGCTTTTTTGGTAGGTGACGGGGCTTGCAGCAGTGCCTGCTGGAGAGCTGTGGGTTCACTCAGGGCTGGGAAGGGGCACAGATGGTGTTCCTGAATGATGCTGAGCCAGGCAGCAGGGTGTCACCAACACAAGTCACTGTGTGGCAATGCTGGAGCCTGGGAATAAATCGTGGGAAAAGGGGTACACAGAATCAAGGTGGAGGGAGGAAGAGTAAATCTGTCATTCATAGAATTCCCCAACCTTTTCCTGAACCTCAGCTCTTCATCCTTTGCCAAGCTGGTGATGGGTCAGCATGAGCCTGGCTCCATGTCCTGCTCTCTCACGGCCTCACTGGCTGAAACATCCTCATTAATCTCTCACCTTATTTTTTGAGGGGTCCATTTTGAAGCCAAAAAATCCACTTTCAGGGGTGCTGCCACAAAGCTACTGTGGTTTTCCTGCACGTTTGGATACTACCTGGTACTTTACCCCTCAATTTCACTGCTGCATTAACCCCTTTCAGAAGCATGTGTATGGTGCCAGAGAATTTGGGTTTAATAGCACCTGTCCGAAATACTCTGCTAAGGCATGTCCTGTAGGAATGTTGGTTCTGAGCCCACCCACTCCTGTTCTGGGGAGGAAGAGGATGATAAAGGGGGAAGCAGGAGCAGATATGCCCTATCCCCAGCAGCACCTTGATGGCAGTGAGACTGTGGGAAAGGAGACTGCTCCAGAAGTGAGGGACGGGACTTTGGAGTTTGAACTTCTGTGGTTTTTTATGTATATTTAAAAACCCCTATAAACCCCACCCCCAAATAAGTAAGATGTCCAAATCCAGTGTGCTTAATGACCTTTGACAATAACTTTAATTTTTTTTTTTTTAAACTTAGCCTCTGGGTTCATCTGTCTCTTGGAGTTTCACTTCTACCTCCTCTCTCATTTCCCCTTTACCTCCCCACTTGGTACTTTTCCTGACCCACCCCACTTAGGGTAAAGCTAGATTAACTCCAGCCTGATGGATAACTTGGAAGTGGTGCTGAGGGCACTGCAGAGGACCTCACCCTTAGCAAATCCCACCATGGCAAGGTGAAAACCAATGGACAAAGGGATTAAAGTATTTAACAGCAAAATATTGGCACTGGCCGTGCAAATATAATTTACGTTTTATTAGTCCGTGCTTGAAAAAAACCTTCATTTTTGTTTTGGGGTATTGCAATAAGCCTAGGATGATTTCACAGTTATATATGTATATTTTGCAAACTGGTTTAGAAAAATTGTGCTTTTGATAGGTTGAAAATGTTGTTATGGAGCAACATGGAAATCAAAACCAGTGTGTACTTTGCTTCCTAGTTGAAATTTACTGGGTGGACATTTTTCCCAGTTCTTGTAGAAATTAATTTAGAAACTCTTGGTATCTTCATTAAAACCGGTTTCCCTATTAATTCAAAGCAGTTTTTAAAGTTTTTTTTTGTCAATGAGGAGTAAAAATATTTTTCATGGGGGGTTTTGTGTGTATAAAATGAGAATTATCATTTTGCTTTTAATGTATTTTGCATAAGGATATATAAACCAGAAATGTCTGAGGGGGGAAAAGCTTTCTACTTTCTGGTTTTAATTGCTGTGTTTCTCATTGTAATGCATGATTGTAGAACTCATGAAGAAAAAGAGAGACAAAAAACTGTCTAATAGTATCTTTTTGTATCTGTTCTATAGTGTAAATAGTATGCTTGGTGTATTGCATAGAGATGAGTACTGGAGGTCCTTGGGTTCAAACAAAAAGCCTGCACCAGCAGCCTAAAACCTCCGAGCAACACATCCAGCCAAAGCCAGCATCCAAACAAAAATAGAGGGAGGGAAAAAAAACATGGGAAGGTAAAACTCTATAGCAGGGAGGAAAACCAAAAGTGATTAGTTAAAGTCCTGCCTCGCCACTGTTTGCCTTGCAAAGAGGGAGGCTGATTTAAAGGAGGAGGGGAGGGGAGAAAAAATGGGTGGATTAATGTGAACTTTAATACTGAAGCAGTGTGTGTTTACTGCTGGTGACCACAAGACATAAATCTTGCAAGCACAATGTACAATGTGAGGCAGCCCCCAGGTTTTTTTTTTCCCCTCTCTTTTTTTTTTTTCCAGCCTCAATTTGTGTGCAAGTGTGTGTTAAGTGCCGTTGAAAAATAGTGACCTTTAATAAAGGATCGTATCCTGAGACTATTTTCCCAGACACAGAGTGACCTTTCAAACCAGACTGGGGTGAGGGGGTGTGGGGTTTGGACTTTGAACCGGCCAGTTCCCGCTGCGTGCCTCTGTTTGCCAGGCTACTTTTTATTGTGTGGCCGGGGAGCGCTGGCTATGCAAAGCAGGCTGAGCTGCCAGGCTCAACCTTTGCAAATCAATTTGTCTGCACCCGAGTGAAAGATGCTGCGACGGGGACAGACTGCATCGCTTTGTGCCACCGGTGCTTGTGGCACTCCTGGAGAGCCCCCCCAAACACCATGTGCCTATGTTGTTATTGTGATCTTATTAATTTATTGTTTTCTTATTTAACTTGAATTTATTTTTTCCTCCTGTATCCCTGGAGGGATGGCTGTGGGGGGGAAAAGGGGGTTCTTCTCCATGGACATCCCCCAAAACCACAGGGGTGGCACCAGGAGATGCCTCCAATTTTCCATCCTGCTTGAAGGGGATAAAACCCAACCCTTCACGTGTGCAGCATCCTCTGCATAAATGCAAACACTTCCTAAGGGTTAACATTATTGATTTCCCTGGGCTCTACATTAATCAGTAGCTAAAAATGCCAGGAAAAGACAGAGGACCTGAAGTAATTGTGTTTCTCTGAATTTCAGCTTCTCCAGGTGGCCCCTCCCAAAGAAATGGCAATCCTGTGCTTTTTGTAGAGCTGGATCGATTTCTGCATGAGCAATTAATCACTCTGTATTCCACAGAAGCTGGGGAGCAAAGGACAGGGGTCCCTCCATGGGGAGACCCCAGGACTCCACTGGGATGCCATGAGTGTTCTCCTCCCTCCTCTCATTGTCTCATTGAGCTGACCTGTGAAAGTGATAGTTGGGCTCCTTTGGCACTTCTCATGGAGACGCTCGGTCATCAAATTCATTTTGCTCTTTGTTTCTGTGTGTATCTTGTGAGCTTCCATTTGTAGAGGAGCACCAAGGACTCAGGTGTGCTCACGGAAGTTTTATCCTCTTGTGCTCCATGTTTTAATCCTGTCTGGATACTCTTAGGGCATGGTTTGCCTTGTTGCCTTGTACCTATGGAGTCACTGCTTGCCACAGAGCACAAGTTGCTGATGGTCATCTTCCCTCAATCTACGTTTTGACATCAAGCTTAGCTTTGTTTATCTATTAATTGCTTTTTAATTTTTTGTTCTAGTTTTGCTTTCCCTTCTTTCCCTGAGCATTAGGTAACACTTTCTCCAGCCGGTTCTGTGGCAAGCAGTCCATAGCCATGAGTGCATGGAGAAACTGCTGTGGGACAGGCAAGAGTGAGGGGATGGAGCATGTCATTCCCACCATGGCACCAGATCCTTTTGGAGCTCTTATCCCATGAGGAAGATTGGGCAGCTCAGTCCTCATCCCTGAGACCAGTGAGGAGAAATGGGTTCATCCTAATGCAGCTCTGGCATGGCTGTAAGACTGTCTCCTGAGGAGGGGAGAGCAGCAGGGATCTGGATTACTTACTTTCAGAAAGGCCATAAAAATGAAAGAGGAGGAAAGAATTTACTAGAGTGAAGATGGGAAGTAATTATGGTCTGGATAGAGAATTCAGCAGCAGGGTCAGAGTGAGGATGGGCTTTGTCAATGATCTGTAGGTGGTGACAGGTGGATTTATGGATGTGGGAGACAGGAGAGGGAAAGAAAGCTTGAGTGTCAAAGATGGCTCCAAGGTTTTTGGGTTTGGGAGAAGGTTGGAGTCAGGGAGATCACCAACAGAGTCAAATGCACAGGGCATGTTGTATTCTTTTTCAGTAACTTTAAATTATTCAGGTGGGGGGAGAGGCCATTTTGCCACGATATCCAAGTGGAGGGAGTTTACAAGTAGTGATAGGTGGTGGAGCGGGTTGTGGAAAACCACAAAGGGCTTTGGGTATATCCCATGAGGAATTACTGAGATGTACAGAGTTTGACATTTCATCTAGGCCAGGCTTATTATGAAGATTTTAGTAGGTAAGCTGTAGATGGGAGGCCAGTCACCCACAGACCCCTCTTGTGTGTTTGCTGGGCAGGACAGTCCCTGCCCGTGGGTGCCCTTGGCTGATGCACTGCTGGGCCACTCTTGTTCTGCCTTTATCCCTATCTGTATTGGGAGGCTTCAGAGTGGCACTGGGTTTTTGAACACTTACTCCAAGACCTTATTCATACAGAGAATTCATACTTTATTCATACCAAGTTTATTCATAGCATTCTGTCTCGTTAGCCCTCTGATTCAAGGCATACACAAGGCTGTGAAAGGGGGGTTAGCAAGTGGATGTGTGCTCAGAATGCTAATAGCATCTGCTTTATTTTGATGTCTTTTCTGACGGGTATATGGTGGATCAGTGTGCCCAGGTCTCGTGCAGGAGTGGGTCATGGATGAATGGTAGCTTTGATTCAGACCAGCCAAAGGAAGCCACCAGAAGGGCTGGCTGTGGGCAGACAGTGTGTCACTAAAGTTGGGATACGGGTTTTTTCACCTTCTTGTGGGGAAAAATGTTTCTAAAAGTGAGGAGGGAAGAAATGAACTTGTTAAAATTTTACAAGAAAATCATTGACTTCTGAGGTTAAAAGAAAAACCTGACAGCAAAGCTGGGAATTTTTTTTCTTCAACCTTCCCTTTTCTCTCCTCTGTGAGGGACTTCCTTCTCCTGTGAAACACCTTAATTCTCCTTATCTTTGTGCACGACAGGAGTCACTTGTGGTGGGATGTGATGAGGTGCAAAGTGAGCTCAGCACTGCTTAGAAAGCTCAGTTGTGCAAGGAAAAAATGTAGAGGTTGAGAGAAATAAATGACAGATTCTGTAAAATCCGGTGGAAACCTTCTTCAGTTGATACGGCTTGGTTCATGTTGGATGGATTTTTCTGTTTAAGTGGTGAGTGGTTTGAGTGGGACTGAGCTGTGCCTGGCAGGGTAGGTTATGTTCAGAGATGCTGCTTCAGAAATAATTTTTTTTACAAGCTTCTCTAATCCTGCCTCCTGTATACTTTATAAAACTGTCATTATTGTTCAGGAGCTGCACATCCAAGTACATTCACAAACCTCTCAAGTCTCACCTGTGGAAGTGTATTTGCAAATGCTTTAATTCTTGTGTAAAACTAAGCCTTTGTGTCTACCTGGGGCTTTTTCTGGCCATTGAACAGCTTTTTTCTTCTTTTTTTTTTTTTTCTTTATATAAGTTTACCTGGACATCTCTTTTGCTGCATCCCTTGGCCTTTCCTGAGCATGTTTCTTGGCTCCCTGAAATATCTGGAAAGCCAAAACCTTTCCTCTGTGTATGTGTATGCACACAGAAAAGTTCTTGGATATCAGTTTTCCTGGTTAAACATGAGCCACACAGTGTCTTTGCAGAGTCTGCTTTTCTTCCCCTTTTAACCTAGATTAAGTCATCTGTCTATGGGTGGGGATGCTACATGACTTATTTCAATAACTAGATATTTTTATAAACCTCAAAAATAATTGGAATCAAACTTTCAGGATAATTTTGAACACTCTTTTAAGAGGATTTTTTGTTCTTCTAGGAGGACTTGAAGCAAGCTGGTCTAGTGGCAGGTGACTCTGCCCATGGCAGGGGGTGTGGAATTAGATAATCTTTAAGATGTCTTCCAAGCCAAACCTTACCCTAGGGTTCTTGGGTTTGTTGCTCAAGGGTATCTGGCTCAGAGCTGGATGAATTAACCCTCCCAAGAAGAGGAGCTTTCATCATCCTCCTGATGTTAGTCATGGGTACTGTGGATCGAAACCTTTGTTTTCACCCGTTACCACCTGGCTGGGGAGATGATTTCTGCACTGCTCAGAGCATCTCACGCTCTCTGCTTGGGCTCCACGGACCTTGGTAGTTGTCTGTCTCACCAGGGCAATGGCCTGAAGTCTGGGGGGTAAGAAACAGCAGCATTTTCAATCTTAAACTTCCCCCTGTCCACGCTTGACCGCCTCTGCAGGTGTGTCCTCCAGCTGTGAAATGGACTTGAACGTTACCCACGCTGTGAAAGAGGCTGGTTAGACCAGGGTGGCCAGTGGGGCAGAGCGGAGGGTGTGAGCAGACCCTGCTCCTTCCTCCCCGTGCCCCCTCATTGACCTTCCCCCCTCCTCCTCTTCCTTGCCATGGCAGCAGATCTGTGCTCTGCAGAGTCGGCTCTCCTGGCTCTCTCAGTCCAGTGCAATCTGTATGTACTAAATGTATTTAAACATCTTTCCCCCAGCACAAAAAAACAGGAGAAGAAGGGTTGAGCAGAGGTTTGACACCACCTCCAGCACCTCGCTTTAAACTCCGGGTAAATCTAGTAAATGTGTGTTACATGAAACTCAGTCTGTTTGTTTCTTTTTTTAAGAAGTTTCACAAATGCTCCTTTTCTTACCAACTCAGTCCTCAGGGAATACAAGGAGTTAACGCTTGTATTTATAGCAACAAGCCAATCTAATAACCACTGTGGAGCTGGGAGGGTGGGTATGAGGTTATCAGCAAACATGGGACTGAAAAAACACTGCGTTTTGAAGAATTAAGAAGAATTTTGAAGAGTTTTCATCCCCCTCCCTTCCCGCCTCAAAGTATGGGACCGCTGTGTCTGTTGGTAGAGAAATGAAAGGTATTACAGGAGAGTCATTGTGTTACCAGGGGTGGGGAAATGTCTGTCTCTTTTTTTTTTTTTTTTCCCCTCTCTTAAACTTCCTGGTCGGTCAGGCCAGGGCTGACAAAGGGGAACCAGTCATGTCCAGACACATTGCAGACTTCTGGCAAAATAGCCCAAGCTCACGAAAATTTACACATTTCCTGGCACCTGGCCAGGAGGTACTTGTAGGACTTGGCATAGCTTTTCCTGCAGTTAGAAAAATGGCGGTTTTTTTCTTCTCTTCCCACCCCCGCCCCCCATCCTTCTTTCTTCCGTGGGCCAGGAGATGGAAAGCTCATGTATGCCGGGTCAGGACTGGGGGAAAAAAAAAATCCAAGTTTGGGCGTGGGGAGTAGTTCCTGCTGTGGTGTTTCTTTGATTTAGCAGCATGTGTAGGTTGCCTCACCCAGTGGACACAGTTCACCTGATTCCCACCTCCTTATGGGAGCATCCAGTGGCCACAATGATGGAGACAGCCACCACTGAACACCTATTCTGAGGTTGCCTAAAGTGTTCAGATAGGCAGGAGAGAAGTGCATGGGTGGTGCCTCAGCCTGGAAAAAGGAATTTTGGGAAAAAATAAGAATTTTGGTAACTGCTTGCTGTTGAAGGTCCCTGCCCGGCTGTGGGTTTCTGGCCAGCTCTGGAGCCTTGTCTCAGTTTCTCTGTGGGGGGATTGAAACCAGCCTCCAGCCAGTCAGCAACCCTGTGTCACTTCCTTCCCTCTGCCAGCCTCACTCTTTGCACAGAGCAGACTTTCAAATGAACATTTTCGGTTCATTAAAGGGAGTTTTGAAAACATTCTTAGTTCTGTGATAAAAAACCCCAAACAAGCAAGCAACAAAGTGGGAGCTCATCTGGACCCAGTGGTGTAGGCTCAAAATGAGGGATGGGAGAAGCCCCCTCTCCATTTGGAGCAGACAGGCTGATAAGATTGTTTTTTAAAGACTTCTATCCATTTTTGACAGCTCTCCTCATCGCCTCCCACAACTACACCTCTTTCTCTCAACATGGCTCATCTTCATTGCAAACTCCCCCAGGGCACGTTCTCGTCTCACTCATCGGGAGCTGTGGATTTGCATCCTCCTGGATTAGGCTGGGAATATGACACCAGCCCCTCCCTTGACACGCATGTACTTTGTGGCATGGGGGTTAGAATAGTGTGTGAGCATCTGAGGTATCAATCAAAAAAAAGCAGGGAGAAGAGGGGAAGCTGGCAATGCTTGGACCATTGTGGGGCTCAGGTGGCTGGAGTCTGGTAACTCACTGTACTCGGAATAGAAAGGGGAACCTTGGATTTTGGTTAAAAGTTTCAAAGCACAAAAGTGACCCTGGCGCTTGGCTTTTGAATATACATCCTTTTTTCCCCTGGGGCTTTAAACTATTGAAGGTTTTGGCACCGGAGATTACTTCTCTGCTTTCCCTTATTGCAGACCTCAGAGCTTCTTTGGGCAGAGGATGAGCAGATTTTGTTTTAATTCCCAGTGCTCACATCTCGGGATACCAAAGGATCTTGCCCAACCTAGGCACAGCCATGTCTGTGCAATGCTCTGCCCTGCCAGGCCTGGAGCTTTGGGTCTGCTGGAGTGGTAGAGGGTGATTGCACAGCTCATGTTTGGTTGTGGGCTCCCCTGTAGCAGCAGGGCGAAGGAAACGGGTTTGGGATTTCAGGTGGAGAGTTGAGACTCGTTCTCTAGGCTGGGAGCAGAGGGTGGTACATGTAGTTGATTAAGCAGAGGACACCTTATGTGGGTGGCATGTAATTACTCTGGAATCCAGCCAGGGTTGAGACCATCTCTATTATGAAACAAAACCTGAGATCTTTCATGCTCACACTGTTTCTACAAACCATGTGACTGAGGCTTGATATTTCCATTTTCTAAGAGGACACCTGTAGCATGGACCTGTTGTTGGTTCTGAGGGTAGAGTTGTGCTTGCTTCCATCTCCTGTGTCCTCAGAAATCAGTCTTCCAAGGAATTAGATCATGGTTTTTATAATTTTAATTTGGCCTAAAGATCAGAAAGTGTTTTTTACTCAGATGGGGTTTCAGGGCAGTAAGGCTTGTTGAAAGTGTGTTTGACTCACCTGCTCTTCATGGCAGGGTAGAGAGACACTGCACTGCTGCTGATTTTCTCCGTGTAATTGCCTGGGTGATAAGTTCTTTCACTAAATCCTAATTTCTGCCAGGCAAGAGTCCTGTTGTACAGAGCCACGTGCAGCAGTGAGCACAGTGACTCTGCAGCTGTGTCACAGATCATTTTACTGCTTAGTTCTGTTTGCTCAGTGCTGGCCTAACTCTGCAGTGCCTCACTTGTGCTTGCTAATAGTGTGGAGGTTTATTCACATGGGCACTTGAATCTCACGCCTGTGAGCGTTTGGGTGCAGCTGAGCAAAATATCTGTACAAATAAGGATCTGGAAAGCACAGAGGTTTCTTGGGTTTTATCCTTAGTGGAGGGGCAGGGAAACACAAACCTTTTGGACTTTGGGTGGTGATGGTGGTGCTCTTTAGCCTCCTCCCTGCCTCATGAGGGAGCAGCGATGAATGATGCCCAGTTCTAGCCAGGTACCCCCTCTGCTTCCCCAGATACACCCTCAGGCAGCAAACAAACAGCTGGGAAGGAAAACCCACAGAGGGAGCTGCTCTCTCAGATTTGGGTGGACAAAGGAGGGGAAGTTAAAACTTAGAGGAGATGAGACTATTTCAAGAGTAATTTTTTCAGTTCACAACCTTATTTTTTTCTCTGTACACATGTGGAGACCTGTGAAGATATAATTGCATGCTTCTCCCTCCTCTTGTCCTGAAGGATATTGGATGTTCAGGTATTGGAATAGGTTGCCCAGGGAAGTGGTGGAATCGCTATTCCTGAAAGTGTTTTAAAGGTGTGTGAATGTGGCACCTGGGGACATAGATCAGTGGTGTACTTGGAAGTGCTGGGTTAGCGGTTGGACGGGATGATCTTTTCCAACCTTAATGATTCTATAACCTACTTGTCTGTGATTTGCCATAAACCCTCTCTAGCAGAGAGATGTCTCGCCTCTTACCTGCCGGTTTTAGATCCAGGTGAGGTCTCGAGCAGTTGAACTCTCTGCAGGCGATTTGGATTGCTGTTGGCATCAGATGTGTCAGTTGCATAGTGCTGTAAGAGGACCGAGGATGAGCCTGCCAAGTCGTTAACTGGAGACTTGAGGCTGAGAGGCAATCACTAAGTTATTACTGGGCTTCCTGTGTCCACCTAAACATGAAATATGGATGGACGCCTGTTTTAAAGAGAAAGCATGAATGGAGAAGAAAAGATGGCAGAGGTGCACTCAGTGGTGAACCCCAAGGTCCCTGTTTTCAGGAGCATCCTCCATAGGGATAGCTGATAGACAAGCAGCTGGTGGTAGGTCTCTACCATATGGCAAGATAGGAACCACCTTATGCTGTGTCCCAAAACTGGGGACCCCAGGTGCAGATGTTATTGGACTAGCTGTGCTCATTGGTTGCTAATTTGCTGCCTTGAGGTTCAAGATTTTCTGTATTTCTGGAAATTAATCAGGCAAAACACAACAAGGCATCTTTATTTTGTGAGTTGGAAGTCTCTCATGGCAGGAGTGTGGATGGAGGTGTATGGTGTGGAGGCTGAGCTGAACTGCTGGAAAAAAATTGCATCGGGTTTGGACAGGTCTGTGTCCTGTTTGTCTTCTACTTGCAAGACTCTCTTGAGCATGTGACAAGTGAGGCTGAGCTTTGAATTTTACAAGGAAGGTGTTTGTCCCCCAAGTACAAATGCCTAATTAGACCTGACACAGCAGAGGCATTTCCCTGACATTTATGTCACTGTCTTTCAAATCCTCAGGAGCACGTAGTCTGGTGGGAGGCACCACAAACAATGTCAGAAACAACATAAAATTCTCCATTAGCCACGACCCCCAGAAAGGAAAAAACAACAAACCAACACCCAACCCTCACACTACTTTTATTAGGCACACTAAAAGTGAAAGCAGAAGGGTGGGGCTGGGGTTTTTGGTCTCTGCTTGTAGAAAGACATAAAATGGCTCATTTAAATTCTTAAGAACTGCATAGGAGGCAGGAGACACAATGAGGATCTGGGAGAAGAAAGGCCATCAGCTGAACAAACTAATCGCATGGTAATCAAAGGGGAGTTCTGCAGAGCCCTCTGGGAAGTGCTTTAGAGGAGGTTCCAGCTCAGCATAGCGAGTGCCCCGTCAACTGACATCTTTAATAAATTATAGATGAAAAAAAGCAGAAAAGGGACGTGTAGCAGAAGGGAAAGATGGGTCTAAGACATTCCTAAGCAGTACGTGCTCCAAATGCTGTGGTGGCTGCACTTCCTCCACAGGAAACTCGGCAGAGTTGGTGTTGTTTGGGATAACTCCCAAATCCCACTTTGCTGAGCTCAGTATCCCTGGTGTGCATGAGGGACATGGTCCGTGCTTGGAGTGAGCTCCACAAGTTTTGCTGTGTAGGTTCAGTTCTCCAAGAAAGCGGATGCGGCAGGAGCATGTTGGAAGGGATGAGGAACCAACCTGCAGGGACAGTGCCGTAATGCAACTCTGCTGGCCTGCACTGATACCTGCTGTGACAGCACGAGCTGTCCTGTGCTGCCAAGTACTGTTCTGAACAACAGTGCTACAACACAAAATACCCAAACAAACCCCAAGTGATTGTGGGGTGTGTCATCTCCAAAGCACTGCATGAGTGTTAATTGAGCTTCACAGCACTACTACGTGGTGGGGAAGTAATTTTGTCATTTTTACAGGTAAACTAATCAGGGTGCTTTTTTTTATTTTGGTTGCAAAAGTGAAATGAAGCATAATTTCTGATAAATGGGAAACTAAGTTAAAAAGATAGGGGGAACAAAGTCTACAAAGTCAAAACCAACAAGTGCAAACCAACAAAATAGGGAAACAGGAGGCAGCAGTAAGAAAAAAAAACTTAGAAGCAGAAATATCCCAGGCTGCAGAAATGTGTTTGACTGTTTTGAACCAAAAGGCTGAATTTTAGCTTGGTGCAAGTGGTTTTGATAGAAGTTACACTCTGAAGAAATTCAGCCTCAAGGAAATTTCTTCTTAAGAGAAGTGGAGGTAGAGACAAATTAGAGAGGGAGATACTTCTGAGTTTGTATCTACTGCCTCCCTGATGGAGATTGGTAATAGAAACTGAGGCCAGGTTGAACAGGACTTTGAGCAACCTGGTCTAGTGGAAGGTGTCCCTGCCTATGGCAGAGGATGGATCAAGATGAGCTTGGAGGTCCCTTCCAACCCAAACCATTCTGTGGAATCCACATTTTGAGAGCAGGAGTGCTGCCCCCACAAGGTGCTAAGTTTTGGGTTGGTCAAGCATCAAAGCATCTTGGTTTTGTAACTGTAGTTTTAAGTTGACCGTTGCTCTCATGCCACTCAGTAAAAGCCTTGGCAGTAAAATCCCACCAATTTGGAATATTTCACTTCAGAAAAGCTGATCAGTATTTGACCTGATGACTTGCCTTGGCTTCTTGCATTGCTTTTTGATGCTCTCTAAATAAATTAATAAAAGCTTGATATCGGTGTTGGTTTTAGAAGTGTGACAGCAGTCCTGCCTGTGAGCAGGGGGCAAACATGGAATGACAGCAACTTTTTGGTGGTTTAATTTTAAACCCTTTGGAATCAAAATACTGGGAGGAACTATGACAGAGCCTTAAATGAAGGGTAAATTTAATGTGGTTATAATTCCCTCATTACAGATTCTACCTGTGACCTATCGCCTTTGCTTTCGCTTTCTTCCTAAGCACTCTTGAGTTTAGTTACCTTTCTCACCAAACTGGGATGTTGAGGAGGAACAGAACCTGCAATGTACTTAAAACAGAACTAACCCAAAAAAACAAACCAATTTTTTTTTAAATAATATCTATTTGTGACTGGTTAAGTGGATTGCACATGACCCTGCAGAAGCTGTGCCAGGGCTCTGATGTATCTGAGACTGAGGATTAAGAAATCATGAGGCCATAGCATTGCATTGTGGTTGGGTTTGCTTGGAAATCCAGGACAGGGCACATACACTTGGATGATTATTTTCCCTTGGTGTGTGACCTCTCACTGGTCTTCGAAGACACCCTGCTTTGTTGTTGGCTTTACAAGTGCTGCTTCTTTTGGGGGAGAGCTTTCAGGAGCAGCAGGAGAGTTTGTTCCTTGCCTTAATCACATGGATTAGAGTCAGTCCTGGGGTCAGAGTTGCTCCCCAGAGGCTGGACAATGGTGTTTTTGGCTTAGTTTTGAATGAGGGGATTGCCCATACATTGAGTTGGCAAAAGGGCAGCGCTGTAAATGTACCCCTGCTCCCAATCACCTTCTGCATTGAATGGCTGTGAGACCCGGGTGCCTGAAAAGTCCGGAGTCGATTGCTTGCTTTGCTTGAGTGTGCAGCAGGATTTGCCTAAATTCAGAAAACAGTTTGTTTTTTCAAAAGAAAAAATGGGTCAAAGTTAAGCACACATACATCATCAATAAAATTAAATTTTATTTAGTTCTCAAATGACATTCAAATTATCAAACTGAATATTTGGAAATGTGCTTTGACTTGAAAGTATAAACTTTTGCAGATCCAACAATTTAATATAACTTCTTTTGTCTGTTTCTCGGAAGCTTTTAGAAAACCTCCTTCCCTTTTCACATGAAATTATTTTTTATGACTTCCTGGGAGTATTCAGGTGACATGAAGTCTAAAAATTATGATCAAGCCTCTCCTCATGCTCCTTCCTCTCTCTTCCCCTACTCCTTCATGTTTATTTTGTAAAAAAGTGTCTCTAAGGTTCCTGAGAAACAAATACACAAATATTGCTTTGACCAATAACACTGAATGGGTGCTTTAAATTGCACTTGTTCCTTCAAGACTTGGATAGTTTTAATTACAGTAAGAGAAGCTCTGCTAATGGCAAGTAATGGTCCATCTAGGGGAGTTCACTTTCCTTCTGGACCGGGTGCTCACACATGGTCACATGTGGGAAGGCCCATCATGGCTCATGCAGGTTTCTCCTCCATGGAAGCAAAACTGTGTCAGTGGAGTAAATCTTGTGTAGCAGAGGGGTTTGTGATGTTTGAAGGTCTTGCATGAGGGAGGCAACCTGGTTGACTGGTCCTGGGTGATGATCTGGGAAACCAGTGCCCAGGGTCATGTCCCACCTGTGATAAAGAGTATTTGTCGGGGAGGGGAGCTCAGTTTCGGAAGCTTAGGGATGGGCATCTCTGAATAGCAAAAGTCCCCTGCTGAAACCTCCCCCCCGAAAGTTAACTATCAGAAATAATTTCTCTTCTGTGGTGCTGTTAAGCGGTAGTTTGAGCAGTGATAAGACTGAAGAGAGGAAAAGGTCCAGCTGGGGAGGAGACACAGGAAATCCTGGGGATGGAGGCATGGTTTTGTCTAAATACTGAACTCATTTACTGCCTCTGCAGGTACTGAAGGGCGCGAGCTGGGAGGTGGCAGAGTCAGTTACGATGCCAGTCATAAAGGTGCAATTATCACCCCTTGTTTGACCGGGGACTGTAAAGGAGACTCAATGCTAGTATTTACTGTATTTTTCTCCCTCTCTATTAAAAGGATGGCCAAGTTTGAATTATGGTAATAGCAGCGCTCAGGGTTTAGGACTTGCCTCCTTGAAATTTTCAGGACCACTAATTTGTGGTTACTCCAGTGCTAGAATGGACTCAGTGGTAGTGGCCTTTAGACTGGCAATGCAGTAAAAGTTTAAAGCTGCAACTGCTTCGGAGCCAAAGAAAGAGAGAAGATTGAAACCTAAAGGTTAGCGTGAAATGCACTTTACAGTTATCTATGAGAACAAATGAGTTAAAAAAATTTCAAATACCAGAATACCCTACAGGGAGGAGATATAACTATTAAAGGGCTGTTATAGCTGCAATAAATGTAGGAACAATAAAAATAAATTGATGAAGTAAATGTCAGCGCTGTTCCCCTGAGCTGCCCCCACACCTTTGTCCAAAAGTAGAACATCTCCAATTACAGAGGGTGGAATCAGCCTTCAATGACAATATGACAAGGACAGAACATAGAGCAGTGGCACAGGGAACACAATTATGCACAGCCTTGAAAAATTGTATCATAGTACAATGTATGGAAGAAATCAATTAATGATGCAGGGCCTCCACTTCTGTCTAATAATCCTGTAAGAGAAGGATGAACGCACCCCCCTCACCTTGGAAAGAGAGAAAGGAACAACAATGGTGAAGAAGGATGACCCATGAGTGAAAGTCTGTATAATACCATGGGTCAACATTTGAACACTCTACAGTGTGCAGATATTTCTCTTCACCCGTTACTAATTTTTAAAATCGCAGCTTTTGGGAAGGTATTTAACAGAAACCCCCTTTGGTGGGTAAATAGCCCGCTGGAAAAAAAAAAAGGAAAGAGATTTCTTTGGTGAAAAGGGCAAAGACAAGAAAAGCCGACGGCTCAAATCCAAAGCCAGGAGCTGAAAGGGAAATGAAAAATTTTAGGAGTAAACAGTGTAGATGGTAGAAGACAATTTATCTTGTGCAATTTACAACAGGTGCTAAACATTACGAAAACCAGAGCTATTAAGCAATCAAATTAAGCTATAATTAACAGAAGAAAACTGTGCAGGAATTCTAATTAATACATATCTGAGCACATCCATGATCCCCTCCGACAGCTCGGCTTTTTAAACCCCTGCCATTACCCGAGAATAACTGAAGGGTCAACACAGAGTGTGTGGGACATTGCGGGTATCACCAGAGGTGCTCCCTAACAGCTGCAGTCCGGATGCTGGCTCGGAGGGGGATGCTTTAATTTGGGATACTGAACTAGTTATTCTGAGCTAGTAGGAAGAAAGACTTTCTTTTGTTAGGAGATCCGGTTGAGAGAAGCCCCTAAAAAGCTCGGTTCATCCTCCCTGTCTGTGTTTGTCCTCTGTGGTCATCCTCCCTTCCCCATGAGATGTGTTTCTGAGTGAGGCCTGTTTCCCAAGTTGCTGTTGGAGATGAACCTTTGGCAGCATTTGTCCCTGGATGGAGATGCTGTGGTTGGTGCAGCTGAAGACTGGAGGACTGATGGCCACAACTCTTACAGAAATATTCAATCTTGCTTTGCCAAGGACCTGGTGTAGTATTGAACAAGGCATTGGATAAAATATATGTGTCCTGGGTACTCCAGGCAATTAAAATTGAGATGACTGGGACAAGTTTGCCCAGCTTTGGTTAAAAGCAGAGTTTAACTCCCTTTTCTAGCCACATCCCAAATGGAGATAACAGTACTTCCCTACCTTACAGTAATGTTGGGAAGATCAGTTGGTTAATGCCTGTGTGGCACTTTCAAGTGCTATCATTATAGTACCATGGTCTCTCTTAGGGAGGATTTGTTATTTTTACAAAATTAATTGTAAATCCAATAGAAAGTAATTCAGCCTCTGAAATTCTGGTGAGATAATTATTGTGAAGACAGTATTAGTGTAGTGCCTTTCAGATGATTCACTACTTTAATTATTACTTTCTAATTCTATGCAAATATCATTTAAAGCCCCTGTAACTTTCTCATGGGTTGGTTGAATTTACCCCCTCAAATAGAGAGCTGACTCCTTCAGTTCCCCTATTACATTCCTCAGGAGGATTGCTTTGGTCAGCAGCGGTTTTCCATGGAAAGCAGCATCTTTAAACACTGGCTAAGAGATGTTACATCTCTGCAGATTTTTTGGTTGATGTTGTGGGTCCTGGTATTGGTTGTTGATTGACCACATCTTGCATGACTTGATGATTTTTCAGTGTGTCACTGTGGACATTACAGATCCTAACTATCTGCTCCAAGATTGTTACCTTTTCTATGCCTGCCTGGCTTCCAGGGGTAGGGCTGGCTGGAAATTACTGGGAAAAAAAAACCATGATGCCAAAGACTTGAGAAATTTCAGGTGGATTTTGAGGTAGTTGAGCCAGCTTAACCTCATCATCTCACACCCACGTGGCCCTCCCCTCTGAACTGGAGGCCTAAGGAAGGATTTTTCTCTGCCGTTTTCCATGCAAATGTCTCTACTTGGAAAAACATGTTTTAATTGCATTCTGGATAATTTTGAGACCTGCTCGCTCTACTGGCTCCCTGCCAAGCTGGCACATAAATAGCCCCCTAACCTTGGGAGCATCACTCCCCTGAGCATCTCTGGTGCCTCTTCCCAAAGCCGTGCCTGAGGATCTGGCTACGGACGTCAGGCCTGGGCTGGTGGGATTCAGCTGGCTGAACACCCAAAATTGTACATGGATGCTCCAGCCAAGGCACCAAAATGAAAAGTTTTGTTTGGTGCTGGCTTGTGGCTTCACAAATCCTGCTTTCCTTTGGGATGTCCCTCTGCCAGGATGCTCTGCGTGGGCTGGGAGCACGTATGTGTTTAAAATGCTCTGAGAAGTGATTGCAAGTGCCTTACCCTCGTGTGTATGGATGTCCTAAATCTGAGTGTATGCGTGCCTGCCTGCAAGATCAGGACCTCAGTTATTAATAACAATTAACAATTAATTAATTATTCCCATAAGACAGAGATGCAAACCTCTGGTTTATCACTGGACATCCAGTATGACAAATTAAAGAGCGCAGCATGAGCTTTTAAAGGCAATATCCCTCCCATTCCTTGGCTGGTGATTCACGTGTCAGTTTACTCTCTTAATTTTGTGGCAAGCTCCCTCTTTTTCACTCATCTTTCCTTTATTCATACTTTTTTTTTGGCTAAATTTGTAAGGATTTCAGTGATTGTTTGAGTGAGTGATTAACAGCACAGGTGAGAGAAGGGAGAGGCAAGTAAGGTCTGGGAGGAAAAGCTGGGTTTGGAGCAGAGGGGCTGATGCTGGTGGTGGGAGAGATCCCAGCCCCGGGCAGGGTGACACCAGGTCAGGGGGGTAAATCCACCCCAGTGTCCAAAACCAGTTCTGACAGGACATGCACAAATCACACCACACGAGGGGAAAAAAGGACGCCCAGCACAGGCAGGAATTCAAGCAATTAATCCTTTACTTAAAGAATAATAAGCAGCCAGATTTTTACATACCAAAAGTGGGAACAAGGTAAAAGGGGTTAAAAACTAAAAAGCAAGGACAGCAGACACCAATTAACACAATGCTAATTGACAATTTCCCCAAGCCTCCATGAAACATGCCAGACCTATTTCCCCAATTACTAATTAAATCAAACCACACACACAATACTAATTTTCCCAACTTTGGGAACTCAGTAGACAAATAAAATGTGAAAGTAACTTAAACGTTGTCAAAGTGTAGAGAGAACAAGGAGTGTTAAAGGAAAGGGGATAAACTTTTGCTCTCGATATAGTGTTTAAATTTGTGGCCATTTTGGGGAGTTGGATGGGGAGTGCTAACCAAGGCAGGTGCGTGGTGGGGTCCTGCTTGCTGGATGTGATTGACACCCTGAGAGAAGCTGAGTACATAAGGCTGGTCTGGTTTGCTGCTTAATGAGTCTTCCTGAAAAACAGCCTAAAAGGGGATGTTTGGGCATCCTGGGTAGAAGAGCATGTTTTATTTGGAGAAACTGTTTAAGGCTGAGGGAGATGGAGAGGCACTGGCTCTGCCAAGCTGCATGGCGATGGGATGGGGGGACAAGTGTGCTGCCCTGTCCCTGGAAGTGTCCAAGGCTAGGTTGGACAGGGCTTGGAGCAACCTGGTCCAGTGGAAGGTGTCCGTGCCCATGGCAGGAAGGTTGGAACAAGGTGATCTTTAAAGTCCCTTCCAACCCAAACTATTTACGATCTGTGCTGCTTTCTCCATCCAAAGATGCTGGAGATGGACTTGTGGCTGGGGTGTCCTTGCTGTCACCTGGGGCAGAGGCAGCTCTGTGAAGCTGGGCAGGAGGAGCAGAAGGACAACTCAAAGTCTTCCAGTTGGTTGTGCTTTATCAAACTGCCGACCCCTCCCCCGGCACGAAATAAGGATGAAATAGTGACGCGATAGGTTAATGCCAATAATTAAAGAGAGTTTAAAACTAAGCAGGAGACTGAATTGCATGTGTGGGTGGCTGGAATGGTTGTTTGATGTGAAAGTCAATGACTGAATTATTCAGAGAGAGTGATTTCCAAATGATAATTTTACATTTCCCATAACTGATTTTGATTTATTCCAACAGCAACTGATAGCCCAATGGGAGCTGGGAGAGGATCGCGACTCCGCTGCTGCTTTCCCTTCTCCTTTGGGCACAGAAAGGTGCTCGGAGCTGGAACCCACCCCTGCTTGGGGACTGAACTTCGTGCACCTGTTGCCGGTTGGACTTGGATTTTTATAAAAGAAAAAGCCAGGGAAGCATTTGTTTTAAACAAATTGGTGTGTTCCTGTACAGATACAGTAGCTTTCTGCTTGACTGTGTTTCTGGATGCAGACAAAGACTCAAAAACATCTGGATGCTGACTTGTGTCTTTGCACCACACCTGGAACTGTACTGGGCTTCATAGGGAAGTATCCAGAGAAGCTTGTTGCTCTTTCTCCTCATTCCTGTTTTCTCCCAGTCCTTACAGAAGGTTTGTAATTCATCCAATTGCTTTTTGCTACCACCAAGTCCCTTTTTTCCAGCACCTGCTCAGAATTCTGGAGTGCAAATCGGGCTGTAAATCTCCTGGGAGGAGACATCTTCCTGGGATGTTGAGCACTTTCTGTGCCTGAGCATTCCAGGAGCCTGCAGGGACATCCTGGGTCATTCAGGGATTTCTGCTTTTTACCCACGAACAAGAAGTAAGGGAGGAACCATGGCCTAAAGCCCTGGCCTGGACACCATGTTCAGGGGATGTGTGTCTATCAGGACATGTCTGAGCAGGTATGTGAGACCAGGTGGTTTGGTTTTGGGAAGATTTCTGCTGAGAATTAAAGAGGGAAACTACTGAAAATAGTGGAGGTCCAGATTCGTTCCCCTGATACATTAAAAATAACCATCACTGGTTGAGGAGGCCAGGCTGTTAACCCCTTGCACACCTGCTGGGGCAGGTGTGGTGGCATCATGGCAGGGATGCTCTGAGGAGTGGGTAGTTGTCTGCTCTGCTGCCTCGTGGGGCTGCTTTGAGGCCTGAATGTTGAGGTCTCATTCAGTTATGAGGCCCCATGCTACAGAGGCTCAAAGGGAACTTTTCTGAAAAAGGAGGGAGTTTTGGTTTGGGTTAAGTTTGAAAGATGATGGAGGGAGATAAATACATTGATTCCCTGCTTTATCCCCCTCGTCGTATATCTGTCCTGCCAGAGCCCCACATTTCCTCCTGATACACATCCCCAGGGACCCAGAGTGGAGCAGGATTTATGGCCATGCCCCCAGCTTGTGTCTTCAGGGTCTTTGCTGTCATTATTCTTTGTGCTTGGGAGGTAGTGGATAGCAGCAAAAGGGCTGGAGAGGGGCAGAATGATGAGGATGGCAAGTTTTAGGGCTAGGAGTGGACTTCTCCTGTATTGGGGCTGTTTTCCTTGACATCAGCAGTGAAACATGCCCTGGCACTGCAGAGAAGCCTCCGTGCTGCTACGCTCCTGCATCCTTGTGGAGACCTCTGGTACGGAGCATCTCTCTTCCAGGGTAAATATGTATTTAATTTTTTAGGGGAGGCACAGCTGCTCCAGGCAGGGGAGAACCAGGACAGCCTTATCATGGAATGTGTGGGCTGATGGGATGTGTAGGATGGTGCTGACACTCATGGTCCTCATGGTCCAGGTGAAAGCTGGAGGTCATTTTCAGAGGAGGCTTCTGCCTCTCTTCTTGTGGTCATTAATTCTGCCCAGGGCCAGGGAGATCTTCCCTAATGAAAGCCTCAGTGAGATTGGTTTGTTGTATGAGAAAGCCTCAGTTTCAGTGAATCAGCAATTTCTGATGAAAAATCTTTTGTCTGAAAATTCCCAAGAAGCTCTGAGTCTGACCTCAGAGCGGCTGCCTTCCTTGGAGCGCATTACCAGGATTTATGGCGCACTCCCATGGTTTATTGTTCTACAGCAAGTGGAGCTGCTGGATGGGTTTTGACTATCCTGGGCAGGGAAGCAAATCAGTGTTGTGGGACTACCCAAACTTGGATGATTTAAGACAAGTTGCTGTGGGGTGAGTGTGTGGCCAGATCAAGTAGCTTCTGGTGGCTTTGAGGTGGCTCAGAATCTTAACTTCTCTTGGCCCAACTCCTCTTTTACCTGTTCTGGTGGATGGTCCAGGATATTTATAGTGCCACCAGCTCTTTAATTAGGAAAAGAAGTGATGGCTGCATCATGAGACTGCAGTGTGTTTTGTGAAGGCTGCAGGTGTGGTGTGCTCATTGATGCCGCAGACCTGCCAAGGTTACCTTAGTGGCAGCACACAGCCACAGTCAGATACAGTCTCTGCTATGAAAAAACCTGCAAAGGATCAAAAGAATAAAAAAACCCTTACTATTCCCATTTTATAGCTGTAGGCCTGGCACATTGGCATTGTAGTGTTTGCTCAAACCTGCAAGGAAACAAACCCCAAACTTGGGATTGAAGTGAAATCTGCAGAATAATTTCAGCATCATCAAAGTGTGCAATTGCACAAGCTGCTTCTGCATTATGAGCATCTGTATTTGGCTCTTGAAAGACCACAGTGGAAAGAATGTGGTAGCAGAAGGGCTCCAAAAGGCTTGTCCACAGATGAGGGGAGAAGTGTTATAATAGGCATCATGTATAAACAGGGGGAACACCACTGATGAGCACTGTCAGGGCTGGGGTACCTGCTGTAGATAAGACCTTCTCTATATGAAAGCTTCCATCCATTTTAATGCAGATGGTGGGTAAGAGTTTTGGAAAACATGAAAATAAAGGAAAACACCATGATGGATGGATGGGTGATTCTCATGTCCAGCATCTGCTTTTACTTGAGATTCTTCAAAACTTTGTGAACTGTATTTAGCAGCTGTGGCACCGAGATACCCAAGGGTGGGATAACCTCCTCAAGGTGCTGGGGATGGAGGCAGGACCAGGAGCTCAGTGCTCCGGCTGCCGGGAGTATGGCCCATCCAGAAGGCCAAGCTCCCTCCCCATAATCATAGGGAAAAGTAATCAAATTACTGCCTTTCATGTCACATTAGCGAAAATGGATACTAGTATGATGCATATTAATATAACATGATGGGAAATTGCTAATACAATTAGACCATCACATTTTATTAGTACTGTAGTGACAACTCCCACTGAAGAACAGCGCACTCAGGCTGTGGCTGGGAGTGAGCACGAGCCTGGTGTGCAGCCATAGGGACAGTTAGTTTACTTTCTAAAGAACCCCCTTGATTTCCTCCCCAGTGACTGCTTGGTCACCTGAGTAAGGATTGCACCAGCCCTTTGTAAATACTGCCTGTATTCACTAGGAAGTGAGTCCTCCTCTCAAAAATTATCAGCCTCTCATACAGACATTTTTCTTCCCATGTAAATAAATAATAAAATCAAAATATATATCTTTATAGAGGAGGATGGTACAAATTTTTTCTTAATACAGTGTAGCTTCTTATATTTTTATCTTCTTCACTCTTTATCTAGTTATAAAATGATCCTGTACAAGTGCTGTGGGTGACATATTGCATATATATCTATGTCTCTCCATAAATTCAACCCCCATAGTAGTGGGGTTGGAATTGGATGGTCTTTAGGTTTCTTCCAACCCAAACCATTCTGTGATTTTATGATGGTGGTCATCCCACATCCAAGGGCCTCTCTTTAGGAGGAGCAGACTTCTGTCTTAGCTGGCAACCTGTTAGGATGAGTGGTTCTGAAACACACACCAAATGTGAGCTCCCACCAGGATTGACATGTGACCTGTAATCCCAAATGGCTGAACTCCTGAACAGAAATGGCTTTGCTAAACAGTTTCTTTTTCTGGCCAGGGACTCTGCCTCAGAAATACTATCTATCATAATAACATTATAGATAATCATGGTATTATCTATCATATCAAAAAGCATCTATGGATTTTCTATAGCAGGCAGGTGCAGTTCTTAAATACGATGCCCAGATTAATGATTGTGTCTTTGTCAACTCGGACAACCAGGGAAGGACTTGGCACTCTGAAAAAAGGTTGTTTTGTCAGTATAGCATGAAGAGGATGGCACCAAATAGGTGAGTAAAACTAAGCAGAGGAGGAGAACCACCACCTTTTCTGGAGGTGTAAGGTATTGGGAAGTATTTAAAGGAAAGATGTTTGCAGTCGGTTAGATTCAAATAGAGCCCAGGAATCTATGGTGTTGTATTGCTGTCTCTTCTTAATAGTTTCTATGACAAAAATAGTGCAATTTGTGGTTATAGCTGGTTGTCACCCCATGAAAGAGTGTTTCTGTGCACTCACATGGAGATGTTCTCTTGTGTGTTTTAGTAACACCTTCAGCTAAGACACTTCATAAAGTGAGCTCTAACATGGTGAAATGGTAAAGACTGATTATTTCCTTTTTGGTGAGGGAAACTGAGGCCAGAGGGAAAGCTGGACAGTGGAGAAGGGCAGTGACAGCCTCAGGTTTGGGAAGCAATCGTGGGAACCTCAAGCCTGATTAAAAATGTATTATTTTTTGGTGTAATACTCCAAGTATTCCAGAAGAAAAGTGCTTGTGGTTCTGCCTATTAAAATCAAATATTTATGTTTTATATTTACTTCAAAGGCTGTCAGCAAAAAGAAAGTGCTTTCTAAGTAGTTTAACGTGTGAACAGGTTGTGGGCCAAGCTGGGAAAATGGGTGTGCTAATGTTAAGTGGCAGAGAATACATGAATATTTACAGGTGCTTTTCCAAGTGTGAGGTGGGTTTGCCCGACCCTTTTTGGTGCACTGCCGATGTCGAGAGTGGAAGGTGCACAGTGACGAGTACTCCTTATTTTCTTGCTTTTTTATTATGTGCCAGCTTTTGTGCATAAAATCTCCTCACCCTGTGGAGTGCCTTGGGCTGCTTTGGATGCCATGGGCTGCTTTGGGTGTCAGTGCTCACTGTGGTCCAGCAAAGTCTTCCTGCCACTTCCTGGGTGAAAGACAGGGACCTGGTTCTTCAAGCATCACCAGATATCGTTGATTATTTGCCTTATTTTGGAGATATTAGCCTAACTCTGAGTTCAGAGAGGCCAATCCTGTCCATGTTTGACTGGTGCTGGGCACAGCACCTTCCCCACCTCTTGTGTTCAGAGTCAGCTTTGTTACATTCCAGGAAGTTTATAGAGATGAGATAAAGCCATCTTCATCTCACTGATGTGGGTAATAACAATGCTTAACATTTCTCATCTTTGAAGTGCTTTACAAATATTAAATAATTAATCTGCCCAAGAATGGAAGAAACAGTATCATCTCCTTCAACTTATACACTGGAGAGCAGAGGCAGAGAAATCCTTACAGTTTCTCCAGGCCAGGGAGAGAGTTGCTCCCAGAAAGTGGTAGGCACATGGGTCCATTACATGTGGTGCCCATCTGGGGCCACTTGACCACTGTGCTTGGATGGTGGGATCACAGCACACGCACTGGAGGATGATGTGCTCTCACCTTGTTTGTGCCCCTCTGAGCAAGAAAGCAGATAAATTAGGGCATTTCCGCCAGCATCACCTGGAAAGCTCAGGTGATCTCTCCAAGGAGAGAGACATATTTTTTAGGATTTTTTTTTTTTTCCTTAAGGAGGATGCTGGGAGTAACATAGCCTGTGGTATGTATGAGGGCTGGTCATGATTTAACTTTGGTGTGGGAGGTTTGAATTGGGTTGAATCCCCTGTGGGGTAACAACATGAGGAGCGAATGATGCAGCTGCTGGATCTGGGTTCACAGCCTGGGAGTAAGAGGGGTGAGAACAAGGATGATATGGAGTTTGCTTTCCAGAGAAGAGAGGCAAATCATATACAAACACAGTTTTTCAGAGATTAGAGATTTTCTACAAGTACTAAGGGAAGACCTTTAACATAGATAAATTGTTCCTCTGATACAGATTAACAAATCCCAAACTCAAGTGACTTTCCTTAAACTCTTGGAATATGATGGGCAGATGGAGCTGGGAGGGCTTTCCATGGAAATGCCATAAAGGTGAGGTGTGTTTTACATGAGGCCTGGGGAGAGGTAGGGCATTCCAGCTCCCTGCCAGTCATGGTGGGGCTGGCAGCTGCCCTTGGCCGTGTCGGGCAGGGAAAATCAGGGACTGGAAACTGGGTTTCTCACAACCCAGGGGAATGTCCTCAATGCCTCGCTTTTGGCTATTCTGGGATGATTTTTTTACCTTGTTTCTTTAGGTCAGAAACTTCGTCCTGGAGTTTAGAAACTTTTCGCTGTGAAAGTCATGTGGAAATCGGTGTATTTAGCAAAGTAGGCTTTGCTATTTCTTTTGGCTTTTTTGTTTTAAATCAGAAATAAATAATGATCAGATTTACCCAAGATACTCTGATTTTGCTCTTTATCTTAGCCCAAGGATGCTGTTGTGTATAACCAGCACTGTGATCTGGCAGCAAGGCCACATCTCGTCACTTTATTTGGCTTTTTCTTTTCTTCCCCTGTGAGTCTGGTGCTGGGCAACTAAAAATCATTTTGGCTTTCCCAGTCTTTATCTAACCTCCCCAAAGCAGGCCAGGCAAGCCCGGTATTTCCACACAATCCAGGCAGTGTTGTTTTTTTTCATCGCAGAGGGCAAATCCCAGAATAGAGCATAAATAAATAGATGATTTTGGAGGACTGTAGATCATTGAGCAGAATGCAGAAAAGGCTCCTTGTTTTGAAAGAGCAGCGTGAGGCTCGGCAACAATGAGTCTTGAAGCCTGATGAAAATCTTGGATGCTTTGAGGCTCTGTGTGTTGGGTGAACTTTATTTATATTTGGCACAGCCCCGCTCATGTGTGATGCCAGCGGCTGCCAGGGTATGTGGATGGAGCTGAATAAAGCTTATCCCAGGCTGATACAAGGAAATATTGAATCAGGCTGGGAATGGGCATTTCTAAGCGTTGGTTGCATTTTAAAGTCAGGCTGGTTTCCACAAGGAAAATACCTTTTTTTTTTTTTTTTTTAAAAAACAAAGCAAGCAGACCCCCCAGCATAATAAATGCAGACAGCACCTGTGTTGTTTTTTCCATAACCCATGGCAGTGGGTTTGGAACTAGAGGATCTTTAAGGTCCCTTCCAATCCAAACCAGTCTGTGATTCTATGGAAAACTTCAATAACAATTCTTCATATATTCAGTCTCCTCCTCATCTCCCAAGACTTACTTTGGTGTGCCTCTCTTTTAAGACATTTATTGCTACCAGCAGTCCTCACCTTCTTAAATGAACTGCAAAACACATCTCCCTTGCTAGAAAGAGGGAAGTTTGTCATCCCTGGAAAAGAGCAGCAGGAAAAAATCACCTTAAAACTCCACATCAAAACTCTTCATGGTTGAGCATGTAGATGGAGATACATTTTTTTTTTTTTAGCTCAGAAAACACATATTCCCAGGGTAAACCTTTTGGTGCTGCCCAAGAGATGTGCAAAAAGGGACAAAAGTGGAGGCAGCTTGTGTTTGCCATGTAAGTTGGGAAATTTCACCTTTGCAAAGCTCTGTCTTGGAAAAGATGTAGTTGATTGTATATGATGGAGCTCTGTGATTTGCCCCTCTCCAAATTCCCTACTTTGAATATAATAAAGTTGCTTTGAACTTTTTCAATTATTTAACAACTTTCATGTGAAGAAATATTTGGGGGGTTTAATTTTATTTTTGGCTTCCCCCCACCCCCCCCAATTTTTTTTTTTGCCTCTATTCTGTTTGCTAAACAGTAATTGCAGATCTTTCCTGCCACCTTTAATACTCCCAGCTAATTATCCTGAAATAAATCTCTTTCAAGTCTGCATGCCAGCAGTTGTGGGATATGAGCGGCTCTTTCAGCTCCCGGCTGCCTGTCACTCAAATGGGCCTCAGCTGCAGCTCCGAATGATGAGTATTAGTCTCCCGCTGGGATGATTCTCCCAATCTCCCCACTTCCAACAGCATCTCCCAGGGCTGCACCACGCTCCTACCTGTTAGCCTAATCTGGGATTTTCTTTCGCTAACGCTGTTATTTTGAAAGGAGGAAGAGGATTCCTGGGAGAAAGGCACTCAGTTAACCTTTTCCTAATTGCCATTCAAAGCTGAAAGCAAGGGGGGGAAAACAAAAATAAAGTAAGATGATAGGTGTTCCTGCACAGGAAGACGGCTTGGGAAGGGTGGGCGTACAGGTGGGGTCCCTGGCTGACCTCCTGGGGTAGATTTTTTGGCCAAGGTAGGATTCTGGGGGCAGGCTCCCAGTTTCGGCAGCCTGCCCTCTCTGGGGATTCGCCTGCGTTATTTGCAGCTTGTGTCCCGCTCGCTCAGAAACAAGGTTGTCGGGTTGTAGGCAGAGCTAAATGCTCCATCATTAATTTATTATGTGCTAGCAGTAATAGCAAGGGCTATTTTTAAATGCCACTTAAGCTCGTGCTCACACACGGGTTTGTAATTTGACTATAGGACATGCATAAAATGACATATTGTTACGCACTTAAAGATAGGGGTTTAAATGAAAGAACTATTAAACTATTAGTATTTAAAGTGCTCGCTGTTTCTTTTTTCCCTGCTGAATGTGAGCCTTTTAACGACTTAACAATTGGATTATTCCTGAAACAGTCTTGCCATGTGGATGCATCTTGTCTAGCTGATGTGATGGGGTTCCTGGTACCCATTGCCTCTTGGGAGCTGCTGATGGGAAGCTCAACAGCAAGGAGTGCTCAGAGGTGGTGTGGGCATCTCCCGACTCTGGGCTCACATCTCCTCATTCCCAAAGCCAAAGATTTTGGTTAGCCATTAAATGCATTCCCAAGTTCCTTATGGCCTTGCATCAGTCCTCCCAAAGGGTTGTTTTTCACTTGAGGCTCCCTCTCTAAACTCATGATGGGCTGCGTTGAATTAATTCTATTAACTGCCAAAGGAATTCCTCACTGCCGAATTATATTTCCTGTGTCTGTAAATCACTTCGCCGCTGCTTTCCCTGACAGTTGTGCGAGTGACCTTTTGGTTTCACCATGTTTTTTTCCTTGTATTTCGATATTGATAACCACTCTGTGGCTGTGCATCATGGTGAGATTGGGCTTGAGATGTGGGATGCTTGAGAATATAGAATATTTTTAAGTATGCATAAATATATATTAAAAAAAATGGAAATGGCATAAAGTTGAATGTTCCAGACTTGGACCTTGGAAACATAATATTTACACTAAGTAAGCTATGTTAGTTTTAAGAGTCTATTTCTGGGTATTTTCACTTACAGAGGAAGAATTGCTTGAAACCTTCCCTTTGTTCTAACTGAGCGTCCTTTTTCTTCTGTTTAATCACCAGTCCCAGCTCTGCAGAGACTGGGTTAAGTGGAAGCTGTGGATGCTCAGATATTGGAGCCAGGGATGCTATCATCTGACTTATGTAGTAGCAGGGCTGTGGATTCCACAAACTAAAGGGGGCTTTGGCACCCCAACTTCTGCCTTGGGCTTTGCGGGTGGTCTAGTGCCGTAGACATGGTTCTGGCCTTCCAAAGGCTCCTGGCTCCACAGGGATCCCTGCCCAGACATCTTGCCATCCCACCATGATCCCACGAAATGCTCTGAGTACAACTGCTGTTCCAGGCTGGGAAACCATGTTGGCATCCCAGAGCTTGATTTGTAAGTCTAATTAGAAGTTAGAAGTGTCAATGGCGCAGCACTCGCAGGCACAATTATAGCACCTGCAAAAAAAAAAGGAGCCTGTTTTTCTCATTTGGCTCATCCTCTGGGTGCATGTCTTCTATAAATATCGTGGTGTGATGAGGAGAGCTGTCTATAAAAACCTGCAAACCAGAGGAGATCCCTGCTCTGGCCCTTTTAACAAACCCGAGGCATCGTGGTTGTCTTGTGCAAGGTTTTGCCTAAGTAATAAATTGAGGTTTCCTGCAAAACATCTGGTCGATTCAGCTCTTATCTTGCTCCGCAAGAGGTGAAAAAACCCCTCTGTGGTTCTCCTTTGGCATGTTACAAATATAGGCACCTATTTGTAAGGAAATATCGAAATAGAAGTGTGGAAAGTATCCTCACATTTGTTTCCCAACGCTGCATTAAATATGTTCGGGGGCTGTTGGTAGTGCCCTTCTCTGTCCTAGTCAGATAATGCAGAGCAACATCTCATTCTTAAATGGAGTTTCTACTCTTCAACCTCCAAAGCTGATGTAAGGAAAGAAAGCTCAGAACAAAATTTTCAACTCCTTTCACTGCTCCTGGTGTGTTTGCCCACAGCCTTCTTGAAAGAAACCAATAAATAATGCTCCTCATCCCCTTAAAAATTAAATTAAACCCAAGTTTCTCTGGGGAGGAGGATAGGTTAATTACAAAGAGCTACCAATGCCATAGCTAAAAAGGCTCCTTCATTTTAATTTTTAATATTTAGGATGAAACTTAAGATCTGTTGTGTGTGGTTGTTTTTTTTTTTTTTGGTCAAACTAGTCAGTTTACAAGTGGAGAAGCTGCCAAACACGGTGACGTTGTTCTGCCCCAAAACTCCTGTCAGTTAATTCCTTGCAGCATTTGCTGGAGAGACTGAAGGAGAAGATGGTGCCACTCCACCCAAAACCCAGATGTTGGGCATGGTTAAGGTTTGGTGGGAATCGTTTGCTGCTTGAACATTGGTGGCAAAACCCAGGCCTGTGGTTGAGTATGAAAGTTAGTAGAAAAACTTGTTTTTTTTGATGGGAAACTGTATGTTGGATTGCCTAAGAAGAAGAAAATGTCACATTTATATTTGAAAACTCCGGATGTCCATGAGTTGTGTGTTGGACCTTGGGAGTCAAACTACCCCAAAGAGGGATTAAACTGGTTGCCAAGTGGGTATTTAAAGATGACGGCTGACAAATCCAGTCTGGAAAAATAAAAGTACTGTTGTCATAGGCAGGTGATGAAATAGGTGAAATACTTTCAATTAGTTGAAAATAGCAACAAAATCACTCAGAAATGAAAGGTTTTAGGCATGTTTAATAGGAAGAATGGGAATGGCTTGATAGTTCGTATAAATATTGCTGTTATTCAGCAAAACAGACCATTACGTTCTTTCTATTGAGTTTGTGATCATTGCTGTCAGTTCTGCTGATGTATTTATGGAATGCTACATGCCCTTGAACATCTATCCATCCCCTCAGTATCTAGTGAGTTCTATAGCTATACCCAAACTTACTACATGTACAAGTGTTTGTGTGTGCACACAGGTTTTCTGGGAGGTTGTTGCTGGCTGCCTCTTTCCAGGATGGAATAGTGGGAAGTGGTTAAATATCCACAGTGAGCTTGGCTGCCTGGTGCAGACAGGAGACTCTGACTTTGCGTGTTTTGGAGACTAATTCTTATTGGAAAATCATTAACTTCTGGGGAGCCGAAGGGGAAGAAAAGAGAGCACACTTCAGGATCCCAGTGTGTTGCCCCATGATTACTCAGTGTGTACAATAGAAACCACAGTTAAAATACTTCTTGTATAGCGTAAGGTCCACACCATTTACAGACTCACCCTCCTCCTGGTAGTGATGTCTTCTTTAGGCTGAAGACACAACTTTAATGAAGCAGTGAAAGGAAGAAAGGGAAAGCATGATTTCAAAAGTAATAAAAAAAATAAAGAAAAAACCGTCTGAAATCAAGCTCTTAAATGGGTGGGGAATCATAAGTCTTTTCCAGCTTGAGGAGCTGGGTGAGTGCCTGTCACGGAGTGGTCTCTGGTCTAGCAGCATGGGGAGCATTTGCCAGGAAAGCAGGAGAAGGAGGGTGCTCATTTCCTTATGGACTGTCTTATTTCAGCTCTTGGATTTTGGGAGAGAAGCTGTGGAGATGGAGAAGTGGTGGCCAAATGGTCATGGAGAGGTGATGGGTCTGTGCAAGGGATGTGTATTGCAAGGTGGGTTGGTAAAAGGAGGGACCCCCATCAATTGCTGATTGAGTGATAAATCAGAAGTGGCAGGATGGGCTGGAGTCTATAAAATGTGGTGTCCATATGGTGAAGGGATAAAGCTTTATCTCTGCCTCTTTAGGAGTGGTTTTTGTCTCCAAGTGTCTAACCACCAGGATTTATTTTTTTTTTAACAAGTTCTTTGTGCAATGAAAACATGGGGTTTGGACTTGGGTTGAATAGTCAGTGTCCTGAAAATCATCCCTCAGTATCTCAGTCCTTTTGTGGCGTTCCCAGTGTTGTCCTCAGATGTGCACTGGCTTTGGTGGAACTGATGTATGAGCACCTGATGTCACACTTACAGGGAGATTTAAGACATTGAGGTGGAGGAATGCAGAGAGAGCCTTTGTAGGGTTTAACTGGACCTTTTTCCACACTTGCCTAACAGAAAAACCACAATGAATTCCAAACCAAAATCAACCAAAACAAAAAAACCACAAACAATCCAAAACGTTATATGCCACTAATCTACTTCTAAAATTTTAACCACCTTTGAAATCCTGGTCCTTTTCCTCCTATTGGAAGGTAAGGTAAATTAAAGGGATTACGTTCCATATTGGTGGGAACCAAGACTTGTTTTCCTGCTGGCTTACACAGAGATAACAAATGATAATTATTTTTAATATTATTATTTTTGGTTGTAGTATAATGGAGGAAATTCAAAACAGAAAACTCTATAGCAAGGGCCAATCTGTCTGTTGAAACCAACAATCTGTTCAAGCGCCTGCGCTCCCCCTGCCCTGCACTCCCTTAACTCTTTCAGGAAATGTGTCACCTGTGACTGGTTGCAGAGATGGAGCTCATCCAGCTTCACATGGTCCTTTCCTGCCACAGCAGTGCGGGGGTTACAGAGGATGGTTGTGCAGATGTGGATTTAGGGGTCTTGAAGAAATGGGAGGGAAGAGATGA
>WEIV01024937.1:1389091-1396591 GCA_013390005.1 Calyptomena viridis | reverse complement strand
CCACTTGACGTTCTTGATTGCTTTGGCTAATATTTGTTTTGTGACCTTTCCATTAGCAGATATGGTTTATGGTGTTCGGTGCCGCTCTGGGAGAGGGTGCGTCCAGCTTCCACCAGTTCTGTGGGAGGTTCACCATGGAAGTGCACGCACTGGACCTGTTTCAGGGGGAAAATTTGGCTCTCTAACTTGATGCTGGATATTTAGTGTCACTTCAGGAGGTGTTTCCCGCCTAAAGAGGCTGTTTGGACCATCCAGATGCGGAGCATCCACAGCCAGGGTGCAGAGCAGAGTTGGTTCAGATTCCCTTGGTTGGTTCAGTGCCATGCTGCTTTGCTGGGGCATGTACATATATTGGGATGTACGGGATGTGCCATTCCAGCCTGGCTTCCTTGGAGGAAAGAGGCAAATCCTTGCTGCTGACCCCTTTCTCAGGGGTCCCATTGTGTGAGTGTGTGCCTCTTGTATAGACTGTAAATCTGTCTGCTCCTGAAAAGGCTTTCATTTGAAAATTGATTTCAATTTTATTGGAATAATCAGTGTTATTTTAGAAAATCAATACATCATCAGCCTAAAGCAATTTGCAGGGGGTTTCAGTTTACTGAATTAAAAAAAAATAAAAATAAAAAAAGTCTTTGGGTTTTGTTCTCGATTGATAGAAGCATTTTTAACTGTCAAAATGGCCAAATCTAAAAAACAAAAGCTGTAGCTCTGACCATGGAAAGGGAAAGGCAGGTGCTGGGCTGAAGGTTGGACATTTCAGCCTCTGCACAGGGGATGTCTCTCATTGCCCCACAGGGAGTGAGAGCAGAGCCTGGGCCCTCTGCCCACCTCTTGTAGATGTTCTGCTCTCAAGGTAATGGCCCTGCACAGCTCTTGTTTATGGCAGGATCATTTCTGCGTGTGGGTCTGGAGAGAGAACTCAACTCGTTTCACCTCCATCCCTTCCTGGCATTGTGCTCCTGATAGTTGTTAATCCTGCCTTGGTCCAGGATTGAACTTGTGGGTAACTTGGGCTCAGGAAGGTGGTGTGTTGTGAATCCATACTCCCAGTCTGGATTTTACTTTATCTAAGGGATAGAGGGGGGGAAAAATTCATGGTGCTGTGTCAACTTAGTTGCTCGTGTAACTCTAAAGCCAGGATGATCTTTCTGAGCTAATGCTGAGTGTGCTGATGGGAATGACTCCAGAGTTCTTGGGCCAAGTTCTGGGGGGAAACCTTGACCTGGCAGAAAGGCCAAAGCAGGGGACCTGCTGGGATGGAACTCCCTCAGGCTGGTGTTACAGGTCACTTCCAGTGCCAACTGGCATGGAAGAGGGAAATGCCAGTAGCTGCAGAGAGACCTGCGCTGCTCCAGGCTGGACGTTGTGTCCTCCATTCACAGTGTCTCTGGGATTGTGGTGCTGCTGAATCCGGGAAATGAAAGCTTTCCAAATTGCACATCATTCCTCCTGTGGCCATGGCATTCTGGGATGCAGGAGGGACACTCAGGACCTTAATTATCTGTATGTGCAGCAGAAAAGGAGATGCTGTAGCCTGGGAACAAGTAAACCAGAGGGCTATCCCTAGGGGTGGTTTGCTATGGAAAAATTTTCCTCTTGGACCATACTGCCAGCTGCATGTGGGTGCTGTTTGCTGTTCATCAAGTCTTGACCTGTATCACAGAGGGATCCTGAGAAGACCCTTGGTGTAGCACTTGGAGAGACCAGGCTGTGTCCAAGCTTCTCAAAATGTTTAAAAATAAACAAAAAAAAAGAGGGTGGGAGGGTGGCAAAAACTCACCCTGATTGAAAAGCTCTGCTTGGATGTTTTGGTTTGGGAAGAGGCAGCAGAGGAAGGGAGTGGGTGAATATGAGGGAAGCGTTACCAAACCAGCCCCCACATGTATATTTCATCCATTTATCAAAGTTTTATGAGCATCTGGTCTTGGCCCCAAAATATATTCAATTGAGGGATTATTTTTTTTTTTTTAATCTGAGTTTGACTACAAGCAGAATGTGCTATAATTCTTTTTTCCCCCCCTGTATTGATTTTACCCGGCCTGGCTTTGCACCGGCAGATCTGCGCAGACCTGGGCTCCAGCCTGGCTCCACGTGCGGCACATAAACCAAGTGTGACATGGAGTGGCTGCTCATGGATTTTATTTCCCGAGGGAGAATTTATTCAGGAGTGTCTCTCTTACTTAAAAACTCTTTCTCATCCTTTCAAAGCTGGAGCAAATGACAGTGCAGGGCTTTTTTTTAATGAACAGACCAGGGAGGAAAAGGGCTGAGAGAGGTAGGAATGGGGAAGAAGAGCCAGTTTTGTGTTATTTCTCCACAATGGAGGAGACCTCAGGTGGGTTTAAGTTAGGGAGAGCTCTATTTCGTTGCCATATGTCACAGGAAGAAATCTTAGCGGTTAGTTTTTTGGGTGCGTTTTTTCCCCCTGAATTCATACGTGGAGCAATCCCTCAAGGCTTCCCTCAGTTCTCCATCCTCATCTCATCAACATCCATATATGCACATGCCCACATACATTCACACTCAGCTTAGGGAAAACCAGATAAGTTTAACATTTTGCAACAAGTTTGAGTTGTTTTAATCACAAACTGGTTTAGAAATATCAGGTCCTTGTGCATCAATTCCCATCTTCCCCAGATTTAACAGTCCTCCTTGAGCAATGCCCAGCAAAACTTGTATGAATATTTGGATGAACTTCTGGACACAAGCTCCCACCAGTTGTTGAAGAAGGTCCTTTTGATTGTTGACAGGTGATTATTTTCTTAGACATGTGAAGAAGTGATAGATTTGTTCAAAGACTTCAGTGCAGTGATAATTTTTGCCCATCCAGAAAAATCCTCATTCCTGGGATGCAATCCAGAGCAGAGTTCAATACTATTTTACTTGTGGATAGTTTCAAATAGTGTCTAAATGTTTGTCTCGAAGAAGAAAAGGGGAAAAGGGAGGGAAAAGGAAAGAAAGGGAAAAAGAAAAAAAGGGTGTAAGTAGGTCAGCTCCCATGTTATATGCAACCTTTAATTTCAATATGCATTTGCAAAATTCTACCAGGAAGAAAATGCTGGAGGTTTTGAAGCTATTGAAGAGTTTTGGGAAAGCTTTTTGGTGCAGGTCTGAGGTAGCCAGACATCCAGAGATGTTAGAGATGTTAGAAATGGATAGGGCTCACTGTGAACTGGTTTGATAGGTGAGTTTGCTAAATTTAGGGGACTTTATTCCTAAGCCCAGGCATCTAAACATGGAATGAGCATCTTATTTCACATTTATATGGTTTCAAAGCCATTTGTGTTTTTAGTAAATTTTTTTTTTCCTTTAATCATGTTCAACAACACATTCCCTTTTGTACTTACAGAGGGAGGTGAGCTGGGCAAGGAGGGTGAGGTCTCAGTTGTGCCCCCAGGCTTGTGCCACAGCCCCTGCCAGCAGCTCTGAGACCACAGGCAGGTCAAGAGGGAGGACTGTTCTGTGATTCTCCAAACCCTGCTGGTGTTTTTCCAGAAATGTCTCCCTGGACATCCTGGCCCCCGGCTGTGTTTGGTGCCCAGCCAAGTGCATTGAGTTACCACTGGTAACTCCCACCTGATTTCCAACAGAGTCCTAAATGCTGGGCCTTTCTTAAAATTCTACTATAAGCTCCAGAAGTTCAGGCTATTTTAGAAATCCTAAGACCACTGTTAAATTTCCTAAGAAAGGGTCTTAAGTGCAGTGACATGGGAGGGAGGGAGCTGACTTGGTTGGCTGTATTTTTATATGTTACTTAACATTTAATACGATATTTACATATCACATTGAAACTTCTACCTTCTGACTTGCATGTGTGCTGAGGAGGTGCAGTGTTTCAGTGTTACACCTTGCCCTGAGTGTTATGTGGCAGTCCTTCTCCTCCTGAAAAGATGATGGATCCCTGAAACCTCATCGCTAAAATGTGTGGGATGTGTGAGGGAGGGAAGAAAAAAGTTTCCAGCTAAAAATACCCAATGTTAAACATTCAGGTTGGCCAAGTAGCAGATAAATAAATATTTTAAATATTTTCCAGGTCTAATTGTTCCTGTATTTAGTCTGGGCTCTACTTTACTGAACAAAAGAGAAAACAAGTAAAGTAGATGATAAGCAAAAATAGCTGGGTTCTGTTAGAAATATTTAGAGTTTCTCCACTGCAGGAGAACACATGGGTTTGTTTTTCACTGGCTCCAGTCCTTTTGTCTGAACATTTATATATTTCTTGGGCCTAGTAAGTACAGCCAAACTGCTCCATGATTCCCTGAGTGCAAACAGCCCAGAAAGTGAGCAGAGAAAGGAACGAGAAGCTGGCATCCCAAATCTGTTCCCTAGTCCAACTTGTATGTTCTGTGGGATAGATCTGCTCATCTTCAGGAGGATCATAAAAAATAGCAAGCTGACAAAATGGCATTTAGAAAGTATGGAAAAAACCACAGGACTAAAGCTCTAGTTTAATAAAAATGGCAGTGGTCATTTCACAGAAATACCCAACTCTAAGTTTTACAGATTTGGTACTTTTTGTTCCAGAAAAAATGGTGCAAATTTGAATTTAATAACAAATGGGTAAAAAAAAGGCAATTCATCCTGGCATTTTGATATTCCTCCTGATTGACCCCCAAATGCTGCTCAGGGAATCGTGCTTTATGGTGGCATCCATAGTCAGAGCAGAGAATAGAGCTTGGAGCAAGCCAAGCCCTGCCATGGGGATGGCACTGGCAATGCTGAACCCTTCTGGTTATTCTGACCATCTGAATATTTCTGATGAAGATTGAACAGGCCCAGAAGAATCAGTTTCCTGGTAGAAATGTAAATATTTCCAGGAAAAAACCCCACCCTTTCTCCTGGATAATTTAGGTTTTACAGAAACACCTTTTGGTGCTGGAAAAATTGGTTTGATTTAAAATTCCTGAGCAAGTCCCATGATAGTTTATGTGGCATATTATTTAAGTGAACCTGTGGAAATTTTTTGCAGAAAAGTGACAAGGATAAGCTCTTCCTTTCCCAGGTGGGTTGTTGAGTGTCTTTGAAAGAATTTAGGTCTGTGGCCAAAGTGAAGCCATGGAAAGAAGCCCATTTTGGGAATAAGACCAGGCTGGTGATACCTTGTGCATGTTGCAGCAGAGACCCCAGATGGTTTTTGAATGTTGGTCTCAGTAAAAGTGTAAACACTCCCAGAACAATCACCACCAAATTAAGAAATGGCATCAGGAAAAATTATTACTTGAGGGTTCTTAGCAAATTTTAGTTTTAACAATATAGTCACTCAACATCATTTGCTGGAGTGGGAATTCTTTATTGGATTGTGGTTTGACTTGAATCTGCTCTTTTTTCATTCCTGTGGTGCAATCCTCCTGTAATTTCTAATTTGCTTTTCTAGACACTTTTCTTAGAACAAGTAGCAACCCAAGTAAGTTTTTGGTGCTTTTAGGGTCTGTTGTTAGTACAAAGCCAGCCCATGGAGGAAAGGGAGGCTGAGTTGTCTTGCGTATCCCCAAATAAGTCCAATTTATTACCATGCAATGGCTTCCAATTGCTCAAAGCCATGTGCAGGTCTGCTGGAGTCACTGGGTGTGTTTCCTTAAAATCTTCCACTGTTGCCATTGGCGTTGGTCAGCAGGAAGAACCTGGGCATGGAGGACACCTTGGTAATTGCATGGAGCCTCTGTGGCCAAACTGGCTGCATTGAGCCACCTAAGCAGCAGTAAGTGAACTTGCTGGGCTACCAGAATGAAAATTGGGAATTCCTGCCAGCTCTGCTCAGGCTTAATTTCCCTTTATTGCTCTATGGCACCATCCACCCTCAGGGAGATAGAGATGAGATAGTATCATCTCACAAAGCACAGTTATCCTTAAAAAGGTGCTTAAGGGAGTGTACAGACCCAGGATGGGAAGGTGAAACCACCTCTTACTATGATTGCTGTGAACTTTCCAAGTTCAAGGCACTTTTAGGCTGAATCTGAATATCACACATTGAATTATCTTGTCCTATGATAAATACAACGTTCTGTGTTGTCTAAAAACATCCTTTTTTGTCTATGAGAACGTCCTGGTTGAGGTCAATACAAGTAATGCTCCAACACCCAAATTTAGGTTTGTATTCTCACGTTCGATACTGAAATCAAAGGGGCAGGAGGAGGACGATTATTTCTCATGGCTGGAGAGCAAAGTAAATGCATTAGCTTAATAATATCTGAGATGCAGAGATAGGAGAGATGGGTGGGGAGCAGCAGTTCCCATCTGAGCCTTAATGGGAACTGTGGGAAAACTTCAGTGAGCAAACCCCCAACCGGGTGAAAGTCATTGCAGCTGAAACCCATTACACACCCCAGCTCAGGCCAAGTTCGTGGAGGTTTTGCAAACCTTTTGATGAACCTGGGCTGAGTTTTAAGCTAGTCTGGCCTGAGTTAGAGAGTCAGGTGGAAGTGCTCTTGTTTGGGCTGAGTTATGCTATGTGTTTGAACTGGAAAGTCAATGGAAAATTTAGGATGTGAGAAACCGACACAGACTCAGAGAACTGAAGATGTTTATAGAGCAATGTAAAACCAGGAGACCACCTGGTTCTCCCTGTATTGTTATTTTGTTGGATTTGGTGTAATTCATGGCTACATTTAGAAGGGCTCAGCCAGCTCTTGTTTATGCCTGTTCTCAGAAATTCTCGTTTATACACTGTTTCCATCACATTGTTGGAGGGCAGATCTGTATGAAACCAAGATGAAACCTTTCAGGTTTTCTAACTTCACTGCAGAGTATTTCTGCTGATTCAAACCTAGACAAAACAGTGTAGAATCATAGAATGGTTGGGTTGGAAGGGACCTTAAAGGCAATCTCTTTCCAACCTGCATAATTCAATATTACTTCTTTTAAGAGCAGTGGAGCTTTGTGGGACAACCTCTGTCCTGCCTCTGGGAATGATAAACACATGCTTCTTTGTCCTCTTCGGTCACATCCCTACCAAGGTGCCTCTCCAAGTGCACATTATCTGTGCAATCCATCTTTTCTACACAGATGCTGCTGCCCAAATGAAAAGCTAGCAAGCAACACATATTACCCCTGGAGCTTGCACTGCTTTCATTATCTGGGCACATGTTACTACATGCCTTACACCTGCTGAGGTTGGCTGCTGAGGAGGTGGGTGGTCTTTTGCTCCACTCTCTTCAAGGAGAAAAGGCAGCTTGTAACAGGTCATCTGGTGGAGCAGGAAAACTTGGACCTGCATGTTTGTTTTTTTTTTTTTCCAAGGGAAATAATACACGTGGTCCCACAGTGAATCCCTGTCATTTACTGAAAAGTATCACATAAGGGAATATATAGTTAAAACCACATAAAAAGATAATTAAAAAAAACCAACACAACTCTCGAGTCAGAGTTACACTCACATGTTCAGCCAGACTCTCAGGTGGTTTTGTTTAAGGGGATTTCTGATGAATCCTGAGGAGCTTGGCCAGGTGATGCTGGTGGTGTGTGGACGTGGCCACTTGCACTCAGAATATAAAGTTGGCTTTT
>WEIV01024937.1:1360833-1389075 GCA_013390005.1 Calyptomena viridis | reverse complement strand
AAAAAAAAAAAAAAAGTGTTGATATCAGAAGAGCGTGTCCTGTGAGGGAAATGCTTCACTTTAGGGTGATATGTTGTGACTTGTGAAAATTTGAAATACCTGTTGTGGATCAGCTCTCACTTAGCAGGGACTGTGTTTGTCAGGTGATGATTGAAGTTCCAAATCAGTATTCTCCAAGCCTGGAATTTCCAATGGGGAGGCAGATAGCTGCAAAAACATCAGTTTTAAGAATAAAATAAAATGAAACAAGCAGTAATAAAAAAAAAAGTACTTGACAGGCAAATTTGGTGTTACACGTTCTGCATTTCTTTTCAGTCTTTCAAACTTTCTGAACACTATAATTTGTTTCTAGTGTTAGCATCACTATCATCAAAGATGTTGGACTCTATTAGCTCAGCTGTCTAAGGGATGTCTTTTTAAAAAGGAAGAGAGTAGAGGAATAAAAAAACCACCCCACCAACAAGTTCAGCCACTTGAATTTAAACATAATCTCTTTTCTTACCACATCTCTCATTTGCAATCAAGGAAAAGACAGCAGGAGAAATCTCAGTCAACTGCTCTCTTGCCCCAAGACAGGCAGAGGTTTTGCATTAGTCGTGGTTTCTCTGAGGTTACTCTTTCAAGGCAGGAATGTCACTGGAATGACTTGTGCCACAGCATGGACTGGGATTTGGGTTAAACAAAACCTGTTAGTTTATGCAATGGTTCAAAAATTCCTCTGTGTGTGTTTCTTTCTAGCCATCATTTTTTCCTAGGGTAGGGGTGTTGTGGTCCCTATCTCCAGATTTGTCAACCTTTCTTAGATCAGTTATTAATTTGAAATGATTTATCAATTAATTCTGTTGCTGAATTAATAAGTAGTTCAGTTTGGCATAATTAAAGGTAGTCAAAGTGAAATACAGGTTGTCTTCAAAGGTGGATGGGACATGTGGTATTTTTCTGTTTGACTGGAAGAGTATAACTTTTTTTGACTCGTTTCCCTGGCCAACATGGAAACTAAAGCATGGAATATTAACTTTCTGTGAGTACCCCCTCACATTTACTTGAGGGTTTTTTTGTTTTTTCCTGATTCTACCTTCTTGCAATTGGAATATTCAGGGTGCAAAACAACGAGGGCGACACAAAGTCAGTCCCAAATTACCTGCGTGAAAATTCAATGAATACTCCTAGGAGATATTCGCAGGGTTGAGCTTCACTCATGTCTGTTGTTAGTATTTTAAAAAGTGTTTTATGCAGAACATGAGACAGAGACATTTTTTAAATGTTAGGATTCCAAATTTTTTCCTAAGTTTTAGAACATTTGCCTCTCTGTCACTGCCCTGGCTCCTAAATTGGAGCTTTTCTTCTAATTACCAAAGTCCCGTACCAGATAAAAGAGATTGGACCCGCAGCTTCTCAGTCTCTCTTGTTGTTTATTAAGTTCTTATCACAACTTCAGCGTGCCATCCTGAACCTGGGATTAACACACCAAAGCATGTGCTGCAAAAGCCGTGGAATGGCAGCTGCTGCCAGGTTTTAAGGACTCTGATAACCAATAATATGATACTACGTACCATATTTACAATTCTGTACCAGTAATCATAACTTGTTGCTAACACGTTTCTTCTACCTCAGATCTATTCTACCAATGCCTACGTGCCACCTCTACTGCAGTACAAGGAGCAAGAGGAAGAAGAAAAGAGAACTTAGGGCAACACCCCAAATCCTCCATCTTGTCTTCTTTTATTTCCATACTACAAAACCCAAAACTGTAAGTTTCACTTCTGTGACAAACTAAACTATAATCTCACTTATGTTTTTACTGCTTTTGCTTTTGCTTCCATTAATGTTGGAAGCTTTTCCCAGGGGCACAGATCAAAGACTGTGTCCTCCTGGGGTCTCTGCAAGGGTCCCAGACCCTCCAGGGTAATTTGAGGTGTAGTCCAGATATCCTGGACTCCGACACCTCTCAATTCCTATATATCAGCATTTGTGTTCTCATGAAAGCCTCTATATAGAATGAACATAACAGAGGAGGAGGGTGGTTCTTTCATATTGCTAATTCTCTATTAGGAAAAGAAAAAAAACCTGTGTAAATCTCTCCAGTGCTACTAATGTGATTTGCTTATGTACCAGATACTGAGGGGTAGTAGATCCATAGGAGAACTTTGAAGGGAATGAAAATCACTTGTGTGGTCTCTGCTTTCTGTTGATTATGTACTATTTGGTGAATCTGAGGTGTTTTGGGGCAGGGTCTTAGAGATCCAGCATCTACTGGATCCTAGGAATTCTGAAAGATGCAGTGCAATATAAGTGAGAGACAGTCTGTCATGCTTGAGTCACAAGAGGTGGAAATGTGCTGTAGGCTAATTTGTTCTTGGTGGAGGAATTACAGGATTTAGGATGGATAGATGTCAAAATGAATGGTTTGCTGCAGGAAAGTGTGTGGGACAAGACTGGATTTAACCAAGTAAGGAGAGGCACGGGCTTTGGGGGTTGTTTACATTAGGAGAAAGACAGCAGGAGATTGTGGTGGGTACATGGAGGTGATTGCCTTTTCCCAAAGTGGTTGATGTTTTGCCGGCTTGCTCTTGGATACAGGAACTAGACCTTTACACATTTTTAGGAGCACCTGTGTTGCAGACATGTCCAGAAAGCAACATGTTTTGTCCCCAGGGTGAGGAACATAAGCAGCCCCAAATTCTTGAACTGAGCATGTTCCACAGGCTTCAGCAACTTCATCCTTGGAAAAGTTTTTTCTGATGCACTTGGAAAGTTTCCTTCCAGTTCCTTTACTGTTTGCAGTACCTTTCTCTTTCAGTCAAGGATATAAATTGCATTTTAAACTACAGAAAGGCTGCTCACCTGTCACTGCACATCTGGAGGAAGAGGCTCCAATAGGAGCTCTGTGTTTTCTGCTGATCTTGGTGTGTGTGGCAACACTGGCCTTCACTGCTCGATGGTCCAGGGACTCATTTGAGCAGAGGGTAACCCAGATTCCAGTTCTCTCTGCAAGACTCAGATGAGAACTATTTTTCACAACCTCCTCCGAAGAAATATATTATCTGTAGAACCTCTGCCAAATATCTTAATGGCACTTGAGGCTTGGGCTAGTTAGTGCCATCATGTAAAACAAAAGCAACTCCCTCACAATAGCAGGAACCAGTCCCATTGTGAGTGAAAATCATTTTCAAACATGAAAATGCACCAGCTGGGTCAAGTAATGCTTATGAAAAATTCTCAGGTGTACTTTGATATGCTCCGGGAAGGAACTTTAATTTACTGGGAATGTTAGAAAGAACCAATCAAGGAACAGTGGAAAAGCTGAATGCCCGACATAAATACCTGCAGTTGCACCCAAACAATGCCATTGTTGGGCTGTAATCAGGAGAGGACATTCAAACAATGCCTGGAGGCGTCCCTCGCCAGTTGGTGCAGGTAAAGCGCTCCGATGACTAATGCCTCGCATGTATCTGGGTACACAAATTACTGTTTACTAATCTCTTGCTTTCTTAGTCATCCTCAAAAGGCTCCTCAAAGCAGTGCGGGAACACCGGGCGCTTTTTACAATAAGTAAATGTTCTGTTTGCAATACAAGTTGCCGGATGCAGAATCCAACTCTGCTGTAGCTGTGGTTCGCTTGAATGATCTTGACCTGATCTTGAAGGGTTTGAAAGGCTAATCCATTGATTCCTATTCCAGACATACACAGATTAGGCTTCTGTTGAAACAACTTGCACTTTTGAAAATAGCAGCAAAACTGCAATCGGCTTTGCATGTGTCTTAAATTTCCAGCCTGGCGAATGATACTGGCCTTTGTGCCCTTCCTTTGCTGCCTTCCCCGAGGAGCACAACTGTGCTGGTCAGCCACAACACACTCTCTTCAGCTAGTAAATTCAGGAGGTTTCAGACATGGATTTTTCTTGATTTCTAACTTGTATACTGTATAGTTTCAGTAAGAGGTGAGCTGATGAATTGTCTTGTGTGTGGGCTTCAAGTGCATTTTATCTTGGTTCACCATTTCCTTTCTTTTGCAGATTTTGAAACAAGTCTCTGAAAAAAAAAGTAATAAAAGCCTAGTGGCTTTGAAATAGTCGCTTCTCATTTCTCCTTTCACATATCGGGTGATAACAAAAATGTTTCACAGCCAGATCATGCACTGGAACAAGTGGAGATGTGCTGGGGCGTCTGGTCTTGTACACATCCATGTACATCTATGCAGAGATATCCACCATCCCCACACATGTGCATGTAGACACCTGCACCCACTTCTGGGTGCCTGTACTTAGCTGATGAATTCTGATTAGGGGGTTGTTAATTTTCATGTTGGTCTATGGATGCATCCCCTGTGCTGTGAGCTGGAGGTAATGGTGTGTCAGGGAGCTGTGCACAGCCTACACATGTGGGCATCTGTTTATGCTTATTACTAACCATGAAGGTCAGAGCCTTGATAGAGTGGTACCTGAACTTCACTTAGACTTGGAAAGCTAAAACTACAGTTGTCCCAAGGAACGGGATCTCAGTGGGGTGATCTGGTGGGTGTCCATGCAGAAGTGAGACCGGTTGACCACCCTGCAACTGATTTTCTTTCAGACTCAATGCTTCCATGCAGAAAAATTATTATCTCAGATGCACAGTGAAGACTTTGCTACATTTTTGTCTCTGTGAGTGAGAGAGAGTTTTTAGGAGGCACGGGCCTCCCTTCAGTGTGCCTGGGACTTTACAAGCGAGGATACCTCGTGCAGTCAATACACCTGACAGAAAGAGGTTTTGGCGCCAAACCGAAAGGTTCTGGTAAGCTTGCATGGACCGTTGGCCTTTTTCAAAGGGGTTGTGAATAAGTGCTTGCTTCTGAATCGCTGGCAAAAGTGCTTTTTGACATATTTCTGCTGTTGCACCAGCCATGGAAATGCACCACACCAAGGAGAGCTACTCCATGGTCACTGATGCTACAGGTTTGACCCATGCGGATGCCTTGCCCAGGCTGGGATAGCTTAGGGTTGTAAGTGGGGGAAATTCTCCACAGAGTTGGAGATACAACGGGTATTACAAAGGGTAATTCCTTACTGCATATTTACAACCCTCACAGCAACGTCTTGCTGGGCAGGCGGCCTATGTGGGCTGCATAATGAATGAGCTCCTTCCCTGCCATCCAACGAGCTGCCGAGGCATTAAAACTATACGTCTTGACTTAAGACTATAGCGGTGCGACCCTTCACGTGGGCTGCGTTACACTGACAAAGGAAAGGGCTTTTTGTATTGTCTCTGCCAGGCTGACCTTTAGAGTGTTTACTTTTCAATCAGCTTTAAGCAGGCGGGCTTGAACTCCCCGGCGGCGTGAGCAAGTTCAGCGCCGGAGCGCTCTCGCCCAAACATTTGCCAAGATAACGCCAGAGTGACAAATAAACACGAGTTGTTTTTACAGGTGTAAAATCAACAGATCAAATGCTGACCCCGGCCGTGGTAGTGAAGCCCGGCCGAGTTGTGTTTGAAGAATACCACTGCATCATTTACACTTGCAAACCCTTTGTAATCTTAATCTCTTTGTGGCTTTTATGTTATACTGGCCCCCCAAGGTTAAAGAAAGAGATTTAGACCTTAAACACAAATCCAGCCTTCAAGCTCTGGAATTATCTTTGCCTTTAAATGCAACTGATCAATGCCCATTTCTTTTGAAAATAAAACCCTTTTGAACCTTGAAAGCCTTCCACTGTTGAGCTATGTCTAAGTGCCACATGGGGAAATGGGCAGAAAAAAAGCCCATTTTTCCCTTAGTGCTTGCATTAGAGGTCCTAAAGTTCAGTCCAACGCAATCAATTTAATTGGCGCTAGCTCTAGTGACAAATTATACTGGTTTACACTCAAGTGTAGCACAGATTCCTCAAACGCTGGGAAAGAAGGGAGATACACTTCTTGGTCTCTACTTAAAGAGGGCAACAGTATTGGAAAAGGAGCACATTTAATTTATCACTGTCAGAGCAGGTGCAAAGTTTAATTCTAACTAAAAGCATTAAACAATTAACCCAGACAGTCAGGCCCTTCGGAAAACGCTCAGTTGCAGGGAACACATGGACCAGATTACCAATGGAAAAAAGTCGTGGCTTCTCTTTTATTTAAATGAGTATCTCCTACCACTTAAAAAAAAAGAAGAGAAAGATGGAAAGAAAAAGGGAAAGAACTTTATAGCCTTCTGAAAACTACTGAATAAGATCCAGGATAGGAAACTCCACCATAGTGGCAGCAAATAGCTGTCTTTTAAGAAACTCATTGATCTTTGATACTCTATGAATTAGGGAATCTATACTTTATAACCTGCTGATATCAGCTCTCTGTAATATGTGTGCATGTACTTTTCAAATTGCCTGTCTACTATTTTCTTCTGCAAGGTGATGCGTTCCTTAGGCTGGATTTTATCCCTTTGGCATGTTGAAAAAATGCAGGGTCTCTTTGCAAACTAGGCATGGCTTGTCCAGAGGCATTTGCAACCTGTGGTTTTGATTCCCCCAAATTAAGGTCCCATTGGAGAAAGTCAGTAAATCCATCCTTTAATCCTTCCTTCATTAGCAAAGTGAGGTCCCACAGCTATAGCAGACATTGGTGCTGGCTTGAATTTAAACAGGCAGGTAAAAATAGTGTTGGATGAGGGACAGAGTGTGGTACAGGAGGTGCAGAATTTGGGGCTAAAAAAACACCTTCTGCAGAGTGACTCTCTCAGGCGGCGAGTTTTGAATCTGTGGGTTATGCATTTATAGTACAATACATCTTTCCAAGATTTAAGAACAGGAACCCTCCAAAAGACCATGCTCAGGTCTTTTGTCCCAAAGAAGCTCACATGTACTGTGAAAAAGTGAACTCTACTGAAGAGTTAACAAGGGAAGAGCCCAAATCCTCCTTCCCTGGGCATCCTTGCTGACTTCTCAAAGTGGGTGAAAATTCCTGTCATTTCTAGTGTGTTTTGTGTTGGTCTAAATTTGAATAGCCAAGGCAATTTAGAAGGCTGTCCCTTCTTCCTGAGCCTTTACAAAATATGTGTCTGCAGAGGATAAATCGCTTCATTATATTCCATTATTTTGTGGATAACGTGCTGGTGATATCGAAACAATGAGAATAATAATGTTATTCTCACTCCAGTGCTATCAACAGATTCCCTCCTTCCCACCATCATTTCAGCATCATTACCATGTCTCACTGCTTAGACCTCAGGTAGCCAATTTTGAAGCAATTCATCCTCACAAGAAATGCCAAATGTCCATGTCAGACATTCAGGCTGCATTTTTCAAACTCCCAGGTACAAATCCATGCAGGCTGAAGGGTTTGGATACTTATGATATTGTGTAACTAGAACCAATGTCCTTCAAATATATTAGAAATGTGACTTTTTTCCTTATTTTTCAAAACCTGCCAAGCGTGCTATTGAGCAAAGGCTCATTTTCAGACATGCACGAACGGTGAGAGTCGCTTGAAATGAGGTGGGATCTTTGCTTACGTATCTGGAAATGGGAATTTAACTGTGCAATTTATAGAGAACTTATCCCAGAGACCTGGAGCAGCACAGAAATGAGATGTGTGTGGTTTTGGTGGACTTTGTGGCTCCTGTTGTGTGTCAGCATTCGTTTCTCATCCCTTTGTGCTTTGGTGAGGTGGTGGGTGAGACTGGGACCACTCTGGGAATGGGTGTATCCCACACCAATAGCTGCTGAGGGTGCAGGGATGGCTGGGGGCTCCCAAGAGTAGGAAGCAGAAGGAAACACAAGAGCGTACAGAGCAACATTGCTGAGATATTTTCCTATCCCTTCCTTTCTTCCTCCCAGAGATTTTAAAATTGTTTTTATCCTTTAAAGTATAAACCATTTGTTACAAATACCAGCATGAATTTCCCTGCAGTAGGATAAACACTCAGCTGTTCCACTTATTGGAGTGCCGCAACATAAACAAACCCAAACCCAGTGATTTCTGCAGTGAATTCTTCCTCTGGTAGGGAGTTGTATTTCTGCCTTGCAATCAAGCTGGTGTGTACTGCTGCATCCTGACAACGCAGTCGGGATGGCAGGATCCCACACCTACTTTTATATAGTGGAGAAATATGGCACTGGGAAGCAGAGGAAGGAATACAAATGATCCGCTCGATAACGGCACCGGCTTCTCTTTGTGTGTTTGGGGTCCTACAGGGGAGAGGCAAGGCAAAAAAAGCCTCATTGTATCATTGTACAAACCAGGAAACTTTAGGTCTTGACTGCTTCAGTCTCACCAAGGTCTGGGTTGGACCAGAATGAGTCTGGTGGGGCTTTCCCCAGTGAAAAGGTGGCAAAAGTGGGTTATTTTATATCAGTCATGTGTGTTGGCCTTTCTAGGCCAATCTTTATTTTCAAGATTTTCCTTTCAGTCCTGAGGTGAACAACCGTTACAATTATAAACTTGAAGTTGTTTATAGTCACAGTACTCCAGGAGCTGTGACTTTTAAGAAAAGCAGGAAATATTCAAACCTTGGATTCAAATCGTGAGAGCTGGTACAATCCAGTCTTTAAAACTGATGGTTATTGCTTCCTTACTTTACTGCTTCCTGTGTCTGAAAGTGGAACGGGTTAGAGAGAGCTGATAATTCAGTTTCAAAGAGTAGCATGAAGATGCTAACAGGAAGGTTCTCCAGCTGCCGTCACTGCTGGAGGGTGGAGCATGATGTAGTCCATGGCACTCATTCCTTACAGCAGCTCTGATGTACTTGTTACCTCTTATTTCAGAGAAAAAGGACCTGGATTTGTTCTGACTTGCACCACTGGAAGCTTTGTTACACGTTATAAGGTTAAATTACAAATGTCTACAGCTTTTGACTCTTTCAGTCATGACAAAATAGCTGTAGCCAACTAATTTGGCCTAACATGAAAGTAACAATACAATAATAGTAAAAATATTTTCACTATGTATAAGTTCCATTGTAACATATACATTGAGTTTAGTAGGCTGGAAAAAAACCCCCCATACCTTAAACTGTATCAAAATGAAAGGTGTTAACGATATCCCAGTCAAATATATTAAGGAGATCAAATCCAAATGCTTTTTTTTTTCTTTTTTTACTGCTGCAACCTCCTAAACTCAGTTTCATGTGGAAATTTGTAATTTCCCTTGTGGTAGAAGCCCTTTACTGCTGTCATAAGACAAGGTGGGATCTTCTCTTTAGCCATGTAATTGTGCAGTCTCTTTTTTTGGTGTGTTATGCCATTACCCTTGATGTTAGCATGAGGTGATGAGCTCCCCAGGCTTTACTGCACTTTCTCTTTTACTGTGTGCAGCCTTTTATATCAGTTTTACATGTATCACTTTACAGCTGGTTGAACTGTCTGCTTAGCTCAGTGCTATAGGAGTGAGGGAACATGGGTGCAAACCCTCTGTGACGGGTCAAATGTCAACTTGAGGAGCATTTTCACATCTGCAGCGAGGTCTGCTGCCCCTCGGTCCTCCCACACTGGACAGAGCTGTGCCTTGACTGAGGACTCATTTCAATGTATTTCTGAAAGCGCATGGATGTTGGCAAGGTGGAAAATGCACATGAAAACCTGTTGCTGGTATTTCTCCCCTGCTCTTCTCATTTTTCCTTGTCCAAGGCCTAATCTGCAGGTATCCAGGGTCAATGAGAGGGTTTGCACCTCCTGTGGTGGGTTTTGCATCTCCTGTGGTGGGTTTTGCATCCTGTGCAGGTGATGGGATGCTGAGAAATGTTTGCATTCCAGGGAAGAGCTCGGCAGCACACTTCAGCAGGGAGCGGTTTAGGGGCACAGGCTGTGGCATTGAGAGAGGAAGGATGGATGCAATTTGACAGCTCACCTTAGAGCCATGACAGAAACGGGAACTTCTCAGTGAAATGCAGTGAAAACCATGAGCCCCCAGCTCGGGTTGTTTTCTCAGAACGCGCAGGTTTATCTTAACAAAGCAAATTCTGTGTCTTCATGGAATCACAGAACGGTTTGTGTTGGAAGGGACTGTAAAGATCACTCAGTTCCAACCCCCTGCCGTGGCCAGGGACACTAGAGTAAGTTGCTCAAAGCCCCATCCAACTGGGCCTTGAAATCAGTGACTGAAGTTAAGTCCCAGAATCATGGTCCTTCTTGGGACGGTAAACACAGCAGGGGAGAGGCTGAGAAATCTTCCATAAAATGAAATAAAAATTAAAAATAAGAAAATCTCCCTAAATCTGTGAAGGGAGCAGCAGAGAATGAACCAGTCAGTATTAAATGCATGATGCTCCCCCATGAGATTCAGCCAGTTCAGGGCCATGAGTCCAGAAAATATTTAAGCATGTCTTAAACTCGAGTAGCATTTGAATTCATGTGTAAAGTAAAGCAGTTGCTTCAAGGTCTCCCTTAAAATGAGTAATATCTGGAGTTGGGGTCTCTGTGACTTACTGAGGTGAGCTCAGGGCCTGCTCTGCCCATCCCACCATAACAAAGCACATTTCCTTATGGCATCCTGGTGCAAGCCTTCATGGATTTACCTTCCTGGGGCAACACTCCACAGGGAATCAGGAGGGCAAAATTCACCCCTGCTGCAAATGATCCTCCACAATGCCAAACCTGGATGTGTCCCTGGCCTTTTGTTTAAAGTCTGTGTTTGGCTCTGTGAAGAACCAGGAGTGAAAAGGAAAAGCTTCCCACAACGGCAAGTGTGCTAATTCCAGCAAAGTGTGGAAGGGGTTTTGTTGATATGCTCTTTAAAAGCATGATCTGTTTTCTGCTGCTAGTTAAAGAGGGTAGTGGCAGTCTTTAGTGGCTGTGTCAATGTAGCCCATGTTATTATGTACAGATGTGCCAGCTGCAAGTAGGCATTATCTCTTTGATAGTGCTAAGCACTTTACAGTGGGTCAGAGAAGTGCAGCTCTCAACCAATAGATCTAATTGCAATCCTTTTATGTTCTCTATGATTGCAGGTTTCTCCAGCACTATAAACAAATAGTAATCAACTAAACCTGTTACCTCTGAGCAGCAATGTCACGATATGAAATATTAACTGTTCCAAATACAGTAATGATGGTTTAAAACTGTATTTGTTCTTGAAGGTAAAAAATAAGGAAAAAAAACAGGAGCACTAGCACTGGCAGCATGAAGAGCCCTCTGGCTCTCTTTCATCTAATGAAAAACTGTGTCTGTACAGGACATGTTTTATGTGGTCAAATACAGTGTAAATATTGTGTACATATTTTGCTATTGCAACAACATATTAACAGCACCACAAATAATCTCTGCCTCCAAATATACATTTTTTTAAGACACTGTTGTGATAATACAAGACAAACTTTTCTCACCTCAAGAAATACTAGACCTGGCCTGATGAGATGGAGTAGAGCTGAAAGTGGAGAAGGGCCTGGTTTTACCAATTTTTTCCCCTGTCTCAGGAAAATTTTGGTGGAAACTCTTTCTGTGTGTTTGGCTTGCTGGGCTTTTGTAGGAGAGTGAAGGGAAGAGGCCTTTCTGAGGGCTTAAACTGAGATGTGTCTATTCATGTGTCTCATGCTCGTGGCAAGTTAAGTAATTTTGGGTCTTAGCCAAGTCTGATTTGGAAACAGGTCCCAGGGACCTGATCCTGCCCATGCTATTGAGCTCTCTTGACCTGCAAAGATTAGGCTGGTGCTGGTTCATGATAATTCCCTGCTGACCCAACCCCAAAGGGTACCAGCATTAATTTAACTTTTTTTTTTTTTTTTTTTGTGTGTAGAGTTTGAGGGCCTGTGCCACCTGCACAATTTAATTTGCTGGTGTGGTTATAGATGTGGGTTCAGGGGGGTGGTGATACTTGAATACACATGAGGTGTCCGTGGGTTAGACATCAGCTCCTGAGGTGCCGAAGGAGCCTCTGGAACAGCCTGAGCATCCTGAAGCATCGAAATGGGACTTTCCACATAAATTGATCACGAAGTAGAGTTTATGAAATTTTTCACGGTTTGGGATTTAATCAACTCCGATCGATGCAGCTCTAATGCAAAGTGTACTTGTTGATCCCTTCCACTGGAGAGTAAAGAAGCCCAAAGAAAAGCTGGGGCCGTTATGTGCAGCGTGTGTTCCTTCTTGCTCTCGTGCTGATGCAAAGCAATTAGCTGAATGCTGGGGCTGTTCATGGTTTCTCATTTAGAGGCATAGATAACCCAACCCATGCCTTCCCACCCCCACCTGCATCTGTCCAGCTCCTGGTGTGCCCCTCCTTTTATCCCAGGGGCATCCTGGGCTGACCCCCGGCACCCGGCCGAAGGGGGTCAGTGTGAGGCTGGGCTTTGTGCCTTCCCTCTGCCTCCATCTCCCACTCACCCGGGGAGCGAGAGATGGAGATTGGGAAATAAAACATCTTTAAAAAGAAAATAAGCTTTTGTATCAGCCAGCTGGCGAAAGGATAAAGGACTGTGCTCACAAGATGCAATCAAAATTCAACAGTGTTTTATTAAACATGTAATATTATCAAACTAAACAAAAGAGCCCTGAATGGCTGGGAATACAATGTGATACAATTTATTTTATGGTGGTTTTTTTTCATGGTGTCATTCATACAAAAGTATCATTGAGCATTCGCCTCCCAGTAACGAGCTGCACATGCAAATACCAGCACACGTGGTGGGCTCGGCAGCAGAATGCAACACGTCCTGCAGGTAGAGCACACATCATTCCATTTCTTTTCTGCATAACTCCTGCTAATGCACTGGGAAAACACGCATCTTACAGAATTAACCAGCCAAAGGGGCCAAGTTTAACTCTCTGCTAAGCACCTTGCTCTGTAAATAGTTCATTTGGTTTATTCCTCTGAGCCAGCCCTGTTTACAGGCTCCTGCCCTGGTGCCTCCCCATGCAAGGGCTGCAAATCAGCAGCTGATTTTGCTCCTTATGGTGATTTTTATGTTTTACTCTTGGTTTCTTTTCTCAGCACCTAATAAAAGTTGGTCAATAACAGATAAAGTGCTGTGAACAAAACTGAACAAAACATTTAGGTGCCTCTCTTCTCTACTTTCATATTTAATTTTGCAACAGTAAAAAGACGCAGACCCAGTGCAAGATCTTGGAGCTTGGTTTGGATCTAGGTTTTGTGGCTGCAAAACTGCTTATATCCATCGGGTTTTGGAGACTCCTGTGCCATAGGAGAGCACAGTGTGGTGAAAAGAGGGTGCTGGAGCCAGTCTCTAGGTCCTAGTGAGGTGGTCACCCTGCGGTGCTCATGCTGTGAGCGTGCAGGAGTGTGGGCTGGTAGGGCCAACACATCCATCCCACACTCTTAATCCCACCTTGAGTTAGGTGTAAAGGACAGCTTCAAGTGCAAGGCAGAGGTGAATCAGTTATAATTATCTCCAAAGAGCGATCAACAATTAAATTGCATTATTAACTCTGAATCTCACTGGAAATACGTGCTATCTTTCTTTTAAGTACCTGAGGTATAGCTCTTCCCTTGACTATATTTACTCGGTGAATTTTGGTCCCTTAAAGGACTTGCAGTCGAACAATCTATCAATTAAAAAGAGAGGGGGAAATTGTGCCTGGCCTCCATCAGCTCAGCCAAGCAACTTGGTGTAAAGGTGTTTGTGAGCAGCAGCCTGGGAGCAACTTGGCTGCAAAAGCTTTCGTTCCCTGAAGAACCCCAAAGACAGAGCAGCATGGAGGAAAAAAAAGACCAAAATCACTGAGAAGCCCTAACCTTGTAACATACAGTTTTTGCTAAAAATATGTATTAATAATATATTATTGAGCGGGCATAGATGAAGAAGGCCAGGGAAAGCGTAAGCAATAAGAGTGTGAGCAAGGTCAGTGTTCCTTGCCCGAGGACAGCACAATCAATAGGAGCTGGTCAATACCTGCTTTATTACTACACTCCCACTCCGAGCAAAATCATTTTTAAATTAAGAATATATTTTGCAAAACTGAATTAACGATATTGAATATTTTGCTCTTTGATATGACTAGCCTTCAAAATCAAATTATTAAATATGGAAAAAAGCATATTGGTTCAGCTAAGGACTTTTTTTTTTTCTCCCTGGAAAGGAAGTGAGTGGTTTGTGATTCCCACTTGTGCCTGGGCATTAAATTACACTGGATCCTGTCTCTGCCTTTCCTTGAAAGGTGAAATGCAAAGATACTTGGTTTTGTTCCTAAATGGCTCCTTTTTGCTTTGAAGACGAGATGTTGATGGAGAAAGCTGAGTGTGTAAAATGGAGACTGGCAGTAAACTTCTGCAAAAATTGAGATGTTTGTCTCTCTCTGGTCTGGCACATGGAGAATTCAGCCCATCCTAAACCTGCACATTTTTGTGAACCATCCCCACCTTTTCTTCTGCCCTCCTGGGCTTCCCAGCTAATTCACTTGGAGCATATATTGATGGTGTTAATTTGGAGCTGCCGTGAAGGCTCGCTCAAGGCAGGTTACTCAGAGAGACAGGATCCATCCCTGCTCCCTGGGGCAGGCCTGCTTTGGCTGTGCTGGATCATGCCGGGTCACTCCCGCCTTTCACTCCAAAGTTTAGAGCCTGGAGTAACTTGAGCAAATCTTGTTTCATTGTGTTAAAATGATTACATGGGTTTAGGATGGCCATTTATCACGCTGAATTTTGTTTCCTTTGGAGGAAAGAGAAGCTCTTTTATTCAGCTGTATCTGTGTTTGGAAGGCTTAGCTTTGGCAACCTGGGTGTGAGCTTTGCAAGGGGACTGTCCCGAAATGGCCGGTCAGTCCCCCAGAGGAAGCCATGGTGGTTGGAGAGGAAGGGCAGTGGGTGCTTGGTGCAGAGCAGCTGGCTTTGAGCTTCCATTAGCAACATTTGGGCTGGGAATCTTGATCTGGTGTCCAGCTGTGTGGCCCAAGCCTGGGAGGGTGGTGTTGGGGCTTTCTTCCTGCAGGAAAATACAGATAGTAGCCGATTGCCAACCTCATCTCCTGCAGCATGCTGGGTCTCAGATGTTGCTCCTCTCCTGCTGCCCTCCCCACATCCCTGCAGTGCCTCGCTGGTGTCTGCCATGCACTGCCTTGTTGACATTTTGTTTCGCAATAGTTATCAGCTGCTGGATGCAGGTAGGACATGAGAGATGGCAGTCTCCCCTGAAATGAAGAGATATTGAAAAGACTTAGGCCTTTAGGGTTGAGTATTTTTTTTATAAGTTTCACTGTTTTATTGTTTGCTGCTTGGCTGCTTCATCTGATCCTCCTCAAAACATTTAGACACAATTGACCTAGGGCAGATGGAGAGCTTTCTCCCTAAAATATGTCCTGGCTCTCTGAGCACTGAAGGATAGCTGGATGCTTCAGCTTCAAATCATAATCCCCTACTTTTCATGGTGTTGATAGAAATTATCTAAGATACCTTTTTCTTCCACAGCACTGATGCTGCCCCTCCTTATGAGCACCAAGTTGCCTTCAATGCCTAGCAGCTCCACAGGGGTGGCTGTCAAATCGATGAAGACTGTCTTGCAGTTTTTGTGGCTGCCTAAACTTACCTGGTACCTCCAGGTAAGGGACGTTGGAGAGATTTAACCCAGCAGCTTTTAACTGATGCAGGGGCTTCTGATGGGGATGGAAGCTTAAACCCAAATTTGTGAGGGGAGAGGTTTGAATTCACATCCCCTCTCCTCAGCATCTCTAATTCTCCAGCAGCAATTGTTTTCTTTTGGGGGCACTAAAGCCTCAGCCTGGATGTTGCTGGTTGTGTTTGCAGTTCAGGAAGACTTTCACCACACGCGACTGTAGCAGTGGCTTCTGTTCAGCCTGACATTTGAAATGGGGAACTCTGCCTTAGTTACCTCCAGGGTAAAAGAAAATTAAATAGCTCTTCAGCTTTTGAGAGCACCACCACAACAATGTCCTAGTCAGTTGGATTTGTCCATGCCCATCTTTTGCCATGCTTGTAGGGCAAAAGCTGTGTTTGTTGGCTTGGAACTGGGTGAGAGGGACACCCTTGTTGTGCACCACAGGGTTGTGCATTAGCAGCACCATCAGGCTTTTAAGAAAAGAAAGCTCAAAGTATCTGTAGTTGTTTCCCTTGCAAATTTGAAGGAGGGGAGTGAAAGATCCCTAGAAGTCATGTATTGAATTCTTGATACTGGAATGGCTTTTAATGCACGGTACCTGCTCCAAGGGTCTTTGTAGGTAGGGCTTATACCCCTGTTTTTTTCCTCTTGTATAAATTTGGCAAACATGCAGCAAGAATGAATTGAAACAGGTCCCAATGACATTTTCATTAGCAACATAGGGGAAGCCAACATATTAAGCAATTCAGAGGAAAAAAAATCTTTATCCCATCTCACTCAACACTTTGCCTTCAGTGCACTCCCTTTGGAAAAATCAAAAACTTTAATCTCTGACATCTCTGACCCCAGCATTGTGCTGGGACAAAGTTTATCTGTTTACTTCTGAGTCTTTGATTTTGCATGCTCAGGGCATTGGAGGGGGTGGACGGCTTATCAACCCCCCTATCTCTCCTGCTTTGGAAACCTAACTTGGCCTCACTAGATATTTTTAGAAAGATATTGAAGGTTGAATAGAGGGTTGATGGGAGATCAAGACAGCTGAACCCTGGGAACAAAGGGAGAGGGGGGAGTATTATAAAAAAACAGGTAATGGCAAAACCCAGAAGGTGGGATTTGTGAAATGCCTGTTTTTGTGGGGGAATTTGTTGGAGAAAGGACCCATAAGGCCTTACAGCTGAACCACTGCAGTGGGTTACTCTGATGTGACACATCCCTGTGCCACTCTTGGTGGCACACTGCCTTCAGCAAGCATTGGCTGGCCTTGGCTGTCATGTCCTGGCCCCAGAGAGGCTCTGCTGGCACGTATTCTAAGTGGAAAACCTCCTGCAAGCACCGTGAGGGCAGAGAGGGAGAGCCTTAAGACTTTAAATAAACTTGACGCTAAGTCAAAACCCAAACAAAATGATGGTGAGGGGGAAGGAGCTCAGTAAATAGCCTTGTTCACCCTTACATGTATATTATACGTGGCAGTTAATGGTGGTGAGCACAGTTAGTGAACGGTGTGGAAATACACCTGACACAGCCCTTCCAAAATGCTTGACCTGCTGATAGAGGGTGGAGGCCACTGACCACCCCAGTGGGTAAATACCCCCGCTGGTGTTCTCCATCTTATTTTATTCATTCTGTGCAGGCATCTGCGTGTCAGGAAAGGATCTGGGAGAAAGCCAATGGGTCACATAAAGGAAGCACTTTCCAGAGGCATCCTTTAAGTTGTGGGGAGCGTGCGCTGCTGCACTCGCTTGGCGGGACACCTGCAGTCTTTAAGGCCCAATTAGTCTTTTCAGAACTACGATGTTGGAGGGGGAGAAACTTGACCTTCTGGGGCCAGTAGAAAGAAACAAATCTTCCCTTTCATTGCCTTTGGTTAAAGTTGGGAGGGAGGTCGTGCCTCCCCCTGTGGTGCAGGGCAGAGGGCTGTGTTGCTGGAGCCGGCCCTGTTGTGTTTGTGAGTCGGTGCAGGTGCGAGCTGTGCACAAGCAGGTGTTTGTACAGAGGTGACCTTGAGTGCGGGTTCTTGACCTGCCCTTTCCTCCTGACTCATCTTGCCTCGAAAAAGGGCTTCTTTTGGGTTGTGGCATGCCTGTGAGCTTTCTCTGCATGTAAAAATAGCATTATTTAGAGGTCTCTGTTAAGGGCTTCTCTTGCAAGAGGCTTTTTGATTATTTTCCTGGACGTGATGCAGCTCGGATGCTGCCAGAGCAGTTTTAAAAGGGTTCATTTCTGCAGAGATTTTTCATCCTTAAAGAGAGTTTATGCCTTTAAAGAGGTGAAAACAAGCTACTCAATGTTTGGAAAAATGCATGGCTGGTGCAGGTTTTATCTAGGGAGGAATCTGGGTCTGTTTGTGAACTGACTAATGTAAACCAATTTGAACAGGGGGACATGCTGGGGGAGCTGCTGGGTCTCTTGGGTGAGGCATCCTGGGAAACTTAAGCAAATTGTAATTTTCTATTAGTGTTAATAACCTCTTAATCACAGCGAGGAATCAACAGTTCTTAATGTATATATGTGCCCAGACAAACCTTTACATGTGTGTATCTCACAGATTTCCTGGACTACCGGTCTGGTCTGCCTTCTCGCCTTAAGCCTCGTCTGCAAGTTTACCTCCTGCTTAATTTTGTGTATATGAGCATTAAGGTTTGTGTTTATTCGAGGAATAGAACAGGATATTTTATTGGAGAAGCTGACAGCTTTGTGCTCCTGCAGCATGTCCTACCTCAGCCTCCATTCCCACCCTACCTGTTTGATTTCCCCCACTGTACAGAGGGACAAACTGAGAAGAGGGCAAGGGGACACAACATACTTTATAGGGGAGGCAGTGAGGGCAGGAGGTGGCATTCCCAAGTCCTCCATGGCATCCATCCATCCCGTCTCTGATTTTTGCAGGAGTGCGAGCTCTGCCACGTGCTCCCAATGTCCATGGAGGGATCAGAAACAAAGGCAAAGCTGGGCAAAGAGATGCAGAGTTGCAAAGAGGCTTCTGGTGAGTTACCGCAGCGTGAGCTCTCGCGTTAATTAACATCTTCATTAATGATCTGGGATAAGGAAAATACTTGCAAATTATATCAAAAGGGGAGGAGCTGCAAATAGGGAATGATACAGGGAGAACTGAGAGATGAGTAAATGACAATTGGAAACTCAACATGGAACGATCTTGCAGCCACTAGAATACAGTCAGGGCCTCCAGTGAAGCCTTAAGATCATCCTGGGGTGATGGGAGTTTGAAGGGAGATGTGGCAGCAAAAGGAGGGTGTTGGATGAGGTCGTTAAGTTTTATTAACAAATGAATAGACTTGGCCTGATGGTTCTGAGATAGTTGTGATCAAGCTTGGAGCCATGGCCTTTACAATGGTAACAAGGTGACTCCTGTGTGGGCAAAACTAAGCCAACCAACCAAAGGTTACTACTTTGTTGCTTGGATACGGTTTTCCATGTATGGAAGTGTTCTTAGAAAGATCTAGATGGAGAACTAGAAAGACAGACAAACATAACTATGAGACAACCAAGAGACAACTATGAGAGAAAAATGAAAGAAGCTGAAGCAGGAGAGAGAAGGAGAACCATGAGAAAGCTATGAAAGAAAGCCAAGCAAAAGAACCCTGGACCTTAACTATGTATGTATGTGTTTGTGGCATGCAAGATATACAGATGTAAAAGTTAATATGAATAAAAGTCTTTAGTTAAGTTTCTGAGACTAATAATAACTAAAGATATAAAAAACTGTAATGCCACAGGAGGGCACAAACGTGTTGGAGCGGCCATGTGGATAGTGTTGGGGGCTGAAGGGGCTGGTTGATGAGGAAAAGATGTGGGCACAGTGTGTCTGGGGAGCACCAAGAGGGAAAGGAAACTGAAGGTAAATTACAGAGATTTGGGTAAATTACTGAATATTGAGAAGAAAACTCCCTCATCAGGAGGGATGCCTGAGACTGCTGACTTGTTGCTGGGATGAAGCAGTGGAGGCTCCATTGCTTTGTACACTCCCGATTCGAAGTTTTGTGTGTGGATCCTGAGACTTAATCCATTTACTCTTGTACTGAGCATGATGACTTGAGTGTCACTGAACTGTGACCGGGGGACGTTTAAAACCAGACTTGGTGATCTACTGAGGAATAGGCAACAATCCCATGTTGGCAGGGAGGTGAGTTAGGTCATCTAAGAGGTCTACACAGACCCTGTCTTTGTCAGACAAAATAAAATGTGAATGTGCAGGTTGAACAGAGACATCTAAACTCACAAGGGAGCAGCCCTCTGGCTCCATCAATTCCAAATGGACCTGAAGGCCAAGACTTGTGCAATATGGAGCAGTCAGGGTTTAGACTTTGCTTGGAGAGAGACCACCGCCTGGTGTCTTGTGTCTATCAGCCAAATTGTAAAACTTCTCTGTGGGAATAGAGTGTGTGAATGTTTGCATCAGGCGGTGCCAGGAATAAAACACATTGTATGTGCAGATTCTCAGTGTGTGTAAAATCACGGATGGTGTAAGGGATTACAGAGGGGATGCGGGGAAAGTCCAGGCTGCATCGTCGCTCCTCTCAGATTTAGCTTTGAAATCCCATTGTTAGACAAGGATATCTCTGCCTGAATTAGCTGCAGCTTGTTTTAATTTTTGTCATGAAAGAGTTGCTCTGTGGGTGATGCTGAGTTATGGTGCGTTACCTTCCACAGATAACAGGAAGGAAAGAGAAAAGATTAATGGGGACAAACACTCCACAAAACAAAATATTCTTAATAAACCTTAACTGAAGTGGATTAGCAACAGGGATGTGCTTTGTATGTGTGTGAGCACACACACATGGATGTTCTGGGGACAAGAAGGGGTCAGATCTGGACTCTGAAAAAGAGTTTTCCACTGATTCCTAATGACTTAAGACAGATCTAAGCAACACCAGCTGGAACCAGACAACTTTGGCTCCAGAATTAGTGTTGATAATTTATCACAGCAGTGCTTGAATAATAAGACTATTGCCGCTTTATTATATCAGCCAGTGTCATAACCAGATAGAAAAGTTTAATATTAACAAGGGGAGCTGCCTTCAGTAAGCGCGTGTGAGAGAGCGAAGCATTCTCATTTTTAAAGCCTGTGTGTACTAAAATGTCAGTGTCTTGACCTCGGGGAAAGGAGTTCGTTAAAAAAAAAAAAATACAAATACAAAGTAAATAGTCTCTCTGAAAGGTTTATTTAATCTGTTTCTCTTCCTGCCCTGATTTTTCTTAATGTATTTAAAACTTAATATTTACTCTAGCAAAACAAAATCTATAAAATAGTTTTTGTAGGCTCCTAAATAAGTAGTAGCAGCTCAGCCGGAGCCAGCCAGTAAGCACCGCGAAATATGCATTGTAGAGACATTTGAAGTTGTCCCCAGTGGACAATTTGCACCGTTCAGTGTTAAAAGGCTCTATTTCAGTGCTGCAGAAAGCCCCCCAGATCCCCTGACTAGGCACGGCGAGTTTACAGATGATGTACTCCACTCAGCCGGCTTGTAGTTGCAGGGCTTAAATGGCTGGCGGGGCAAAGAGGGGATAGTTAAAATTCTCAGGCTGCTAAAATGGAAAAGCCTTGCAAGATTTTCTGGCAGACGGCAAAAGTAAGTTTTGAAGGCTACATGTCGCTGCCTTGACCAAGTGGATGGGCACGGAGTGGGGTGGGACTGGCTCTGCCAGGGAGAGGGAGATGCAGGACAGGGGGTACCTACCAAATATCAAACCTCTACTGAAATACAAAAATGGGTGAAATCCGTGCAGCCACATAATGCTACAGGCTGTGCTGTTTCCTTTGGTTAAAAAAAAAAAATTACTCTGCTTCAGAAATTTATCCGACAGGAGGTGTTTTTACAGGAGGCTTTTATACCCGTTTTTACCACAGTACTGAGTTCTTTCTCCTGAAATTTGGCTTTGGTTCCTTCTCCTCTGAAGCTTAGGAGAGAAGAGAGCAATTCCACTGATTTTTCACTGGCAAAGCAAGTCAGCATGGGGGTGTGCTCTATGTCCTGGTGTCCGTCTGCCTGTCCCTCCTCCGGGGGCCAAACACCAGCGCTAAAGTTTTTCACCTCCGCGTGTTTAGGTGCTCTGAGCAACCCAGCCCACAGTTCCTGTGTCCAAATCCCTTTCAGGGAAAAAATGGAATAATTTTAGCTCTTCAGAGTAGAGCAGACCCAGTCATGCTCCTCCACTGTGAGGTGGTGGGGAAATCAAGACTGTGAGAATTCATTTTTCAGTTTCTGTATTTTCTCTGAATTATCTTAACCCATTTATCCACATCTTCCTGTCATTTTGTAGTGGTTTTATGTCTTGAGAGGTTTATGGTTTTGTTTAGTTTGGGGTTTTAATTTAGGGGTTTTGGCTAGAGAGGCTTATGTTTGCTTGGCTGGAGTTTTGGTTTAGGGCTGGCACAGGGTTTGGGGGTTACGTTGATTTTTTTTTTTAATTGAGAAATTGCAAGTAGGTTTCTGACACTGAAAAATACCTGTAGCCTCCTGTTGTGCACAGAGGAATGTGCTGAATTCAAAGAAGCTCTTTTACTGGAGTTTATACAGGATTTCCCATTACCATTCAGAGAATGAACAACGTACAGAAAAAAAATATATTTTTTTCCCCCCTCTTTTCACTGAAAGGACTCCGAGTGGTATCTGAGCTTTTTTGCTAGCTGGTTAGAAAGGACCCTGCAGGGGGACGGAGCTAGGAACATAGGAATAAACTCCAACTTGTATTTTGATTCTTTTAATTTTGAAATTGTGAGTTATTTCCTGCAGGCAGGAGGGTGGACACTGCCTCCAGCACCTCGTTTGCTGGGGAGAATTGAGAGCATTTGGTTTTATCAGCCGCTGGCATGGTAATGAGCCTATTTCTATTGAAATTGGCTCATTACTATTCATTTTTGCTGGCTCTCGACCAACTCATGAACCGCTTTTTGATTTTCAGGGGAGGAAAAAAAAAATAAATGTAGGGAGCTGGTCCCATCCACTGATAGATGTGACAATGTGAGGACACGCCGGGTGAGCCCCTGCACCCGTGACCCTCTGGCACGGCTCAGCCCTGCCCTGTGCCACCACCACTCCTTGCAGTGACAGTCCTCTCTATCTCCTGGGCCCTGAGGTCCCTCCCCATCGTGCCAAGCAGTGGGATGGGGGTTGTGAAGATTCCAGCAAGGATTCGTTCAGTTTACACATGACCTGACCAAATGAGAAGCTGGGTTTTGAGAGGGGATGGATCCATATGAGCACGGAAAGGCAGAGAGAGCATCTTCCTGTGTCCTATGTGCTTTGGTGGGCTGGTAGTTTCTGTTTGTAGGGTTTTTGGCAACTTGTCAAATTATGTTATTCAAGTATATTTAGTGACATTTAAGGGGTTTTTTTCTTATTTTGAGCAATGTGTAAGTTCTCTCCCTCACACAGGCACACATCTCTGGGAAATGTTTTAGCACCAGTAAAAATCAAAACTCAGATCTTTGACTGTCTGCCTGAAAAATATCTTTCTTTAAAAATGACTGAGCATGTATTAATTATACATGAATGTAATTTTATCCCTGTTACCAGTTTGAAAAAACTCAGCCAGGCTCTGCCACCTGTACTCGCATGTGACTAAAATGGCATTAAACTATTTTGGCTTATGAAAAGAAGGGATTTTTTGTGCAGACAAGGAACCACTGGGTTTTGATTGCATCTTTTTCTAGATGCCTGGATGACACTGGAACAAGCATCATTTTCAGGTGGGTTGTGTGTAGCCCCTTCTGAAATGACCTTTCATCACTAATTGCTTTATAAAATCTTACCTCCGGTGTGAGAGAGAATTTCTTGGCAGAGAGGCACCAAAGTTTAATTCTACACATGTTTAGACTCTTTTATTTCTTTTTTCCAAGGCAGTTCCCCTTCAAATTAAGAAATGAAATAAAAATGCTAATAGCCTGCAGTTCAATTGTCTGTATTTAATACAGTTTGCTATGTGCTTCTGTGATGCACAACAAAGGAGAGTGTTTATTTTCTTCTATAATTTGAAAAAATAAAAGTCAAATTGACTACTTTTTAAGTACCAAAAGCTGGAAAAATGATAGGCAGATGATGACTTCTATAAAGCAAACATTGTCCTCCAGGTAAAAAACTGAATGAAGGACTACAAAATATTTACAACAATTGCTGATACATCTTCAAACTTACTCTGCTTTGCACATCATTAGAAGAAAATAAACTGGCTGGTTTTTTAGAAGAATTCACAGGGTTTTTTTGTTTGTATTTTTTTTCTTTCTGCTGGAGTGAAAGTATATATCTTCAGAGCAAAAAGTGCCTTCAAAGTTTGGATTCAAGTTGTTGCAGACTTTTGGAATTATTAACGGTGCTGTTACAGTCACTGGTGGAGGAAAGTGACTTGCAGCACATGTAGGAGAACTTTCAAAATCCTTTGAGGAAATGGTTTTAGGTTTTCCTTTATGTCTTTGGAACTTTCTTTGCTGGATGGAGAAGTTGGCACAGTCTCAAGAGTCTTGATTCATGTTTCCATCCCTTTGCCCAGTGGGTCAGTCTGGCTCTGAGGTACCACGGCTGGTCCAGGCACTGCCATAGATGAGGACCTCAGAAAAATCTTGTAAAAGCTTTCATCAGCTCTTGTTGGGTCATAACAAATTAAAACAGCCTGACCCAGCTTTTCATCCGAGTGTCTCAGGTCAAGTGTATTTACTTCTGTTTGTTTATTTTTAGAACTTTAAATAGTTGGCTTTATTTTTGTTGCAGTAAACTGGCCAGAAGTGATCTGTTATCATAGGCTGGAGGGAAATCACAGGAGTGACAGATGTTTGCCTTTGTTCATTATTGAGCTGGGGTTTGTTTAGATTTTCACTGTCAAGATTTTACATTTGGAATTAGAAAAAAAAAATTGGTCCCAAATTCAAATCATCCTTGTCTGGTGTGGTATGGATCATCTGGGCAAGCTAGCAGGCCTGTTTGTGTTTGGCAAAGTCCTGTGGTGCTGTTTCAGGAATTCAGATTGGTTGAACTGCAGTTCTTCATAGACCAATTGATGCAGTCACATCCTGCGTCTCCTTGTGATTCCCCAGCATGGAAAATGCATGATGCGATGTGGAAAGAATTGGGAAACACCGGGTTATGTGGGATTGGAAGAGTCTCTAGATCCTAGATCCAGCTGACTGTCCCTCCTGAAATGGGAGTACGAGATGCAATGCAGCCATGAAGTCAAAACAGTATTTGTCCATGACTTGGAAAGGCATGCAAATGGCCTTTAGGAGGAGACAGACAGGAAAATGGCATGTCCAGAGAGAAATGACGACATTTCTAGTGTCAGAGGAAGCAGAAGAACACAAGAGTCCTGGGTTTTTGATAAGGATGTGAAAAAATGGTAAGGAATGGTGATTTTTGTCATTATATCCTTTTGGTTGAGACCTTTTGGCACCACAGTGTTTTTTGTCTAATTCCTTAGCTCTGCTTTAATTCCCAGCAACATACCTCAGTTTGTCCTGGAAACAAGCTCCTTTAAGGTTATTTTCTAGGACCTCTTGATTGAAAAGAATGAAGTTTGTTTCTCTGAAGAAGCAGCAGCAGCTTAGGCTCAGTACTAGACTGGGGGTGAGGGAGAGCTGAAGAGCCATTGTTGGCTGCATGGGCTTCAGGGAAAACATGAGAATCCCTTTAGGTTCTCTGGGAAGCCCACAGTCTGCATGGATTCTATGGGCAAGGAGTAACACTGGTTGTACTGGGAGAGAGCTTTGCCCAGGCTGACACCGAGCTCAAAGTGCTCGGGAATCCACCTTCCTAAGGGAAGTGAGTTGAGGTGATTTAATCAAGAACATAGTTTAGGCTGGAATTTGCCTTCAGTGGCAACAAAAGCTAGTTTTTCATTCTTCATGAATAGATACTTTTCAGTATCTGGGGAGTCTGGGCTGGATCTACCCAGGGAGAAGCAAAGAGAAGAAATAATGGACATAATAGAACTGCATAGGGATTGTTTGAGGTGGTCTGAGAGGACATACACAGAAATGATGGGATGAAATGGCAAGGAAAAACTTATGTTGAATATTACAACCTCCTAACAGAAAGATACATTAGACTAAGGAGGAATATCCCATGGGAAATGGTGGAAGCCCCATTGCTTGGATAATTTCTAATTAAACTAGACAAAGCACTTGAGAATATATTGTAAGGGAAAATCCTGTAATGGCAGCAGGCTGGACAGGGTGACCCTCTAGGTCTTTTTCATTTCTAATTTCTATGATTCACTAATGATTAAGTAATTCACAGAAAAACTAAACATCCGTATTGCTGGGTCTTATCCGAAACTCACCTCACCTATCAACCTTTTCAAATTTACCAATTAATAGTTAATTAGTTAATGTTTGTAAAGTGCTTTGAAGATGAAAAGTGCTAAGTGCTAAGTATTATTAGAGAAATAGGGATAGATAAACTCATTTTACTTAATTTTGAACCCACTCAAACACTCACAGAGGGCTCAAAATTCAGATTCAGACTTGAGCATTACTGGGTTTGCCTGCCTTGTAGAAGGACTTTCTGTGAGGTTGTTATGCTGTGATTAAAATACAGTTATAATTTTGCTAATGCACTTATCACACATTTCTATATATGGTGCAGCAGTTCTAATCCTGATAAAATGTGCATGGAAAGCTATTGTCCCTGTCCTTACACAAGCTGCCATGTACAGTACAAGCACTTTGCTTTGTAAGGGAGTGCAACTAGTATAGAGACTATGAAAGCTGGTTTTTTTTTCTTTTAAATGGCTTTTACCCTTCCAGTTTATGTTGATTTTTTAGGATTATATTTAATAGCATCAAATGAATGAGTCAATATTCAGGAAGTAACTTCACTGTAAATTCCCAAATGATTGTATTTTAAGACGTCCTTATGTCTGTTTTTTGCAAGAGGTTTTTTGTGGTCTGAGCTGTACTTCTATCACCTGGAAAGTGGCACAGTTTCCAGTGTGACAGAGGTGGCATCTGATGTGCACAGGATGGCAGGGTGCTCAGAGATGCAGTGATGGCACAGCTGTAAATGACCTGTATGAAGGTGAGACTGTAGGTGAAATAGATTAAAGCAAATTGGGGTGATCCCAGTCCTGCCTGCCTGGGAAAAAACCAGAATGACATCTGGCAAAACCAGAATGACTTCCCTTGGATAAAGGCAAAAAGGATTAATTTTTGTTTTTATTTTTGAAATTGGCATAAAATAGTAATAAAATACCAGTTTATATTCAGAAGCCAAGAGCTGGATAAAACAAAGCACAGTAGAGATAATAATTTCATTCCGGTCTGAATAGAGGGCCATGAAGATGATTAGTGGGATGGAACACCTCTCCTATAAGGAAAGGCTGAGAGAATTGAGATTGTTCAGGCCGGAAAAGAGAAGACTTTGGGGTGACCTAATTGCAGCCTCCCAGAACCTGAAGGGAGCCTGCAAGTAAGATGGGGAGAGACTTTTTGCAACTGCCTGGAGTGACAAGACAAGGGGGAACGGCTTCAAGCTGACAGAGTGTAGGTGTAGATTAGACATCGGGAAGAAATTCTTCCCTGTGAGGGCAGCGAGGCCCTGGCACAGGTTGCCCAGAGAAGCTGTGGCTGCTTCATCCCTGGAAATGTTCAAGGCCAGGTTGGATGGGGCTTGGAGCAACCTGAGATAGTGAAAGGTGTCCCTGTCTATGGCAGGGGGGTGGAACTTGACAATCTTTAAGGTCCTTTCCAAGCCAAATCATTTTGTGATTCTATACATAACTGAGTCCATGTTACCTTTGCATTATCTGTCATGGGAGGGCTTCTTCCCCTGTCCCTGACTATTTGCATGTTCCTAGGAAATGAATTCCAGGCTTTCAAACACTAGTTTGTGAGTCAGTATCTTAAACTCCTGTGTAACAGAGCAAACAAAGCAGTTTCAGGTGGAGCTCACTAAGGCCAGGGTATACAATCTGAGAGCACAATAATGATTTGAGGAATAAACCCACGTGCTTTGTGGTAGGTTTACTCATTGCAGTGCTGGAAGAATAAATCTTAGATATCAAATCCTTGAATGAGTAGTCACAGTGAATGAGTAATTTATAGGTTAAAATATGTTGAATCAAAGCACTCGTGGAGTAATTTGAAAAGGCACAGACTTCTGTGTGCACAGAGGTTCCCTCAGTCTTTGGGATGTGCTAGAAATAGGGAATGACAGCAAATATTTTAATAGGTATATCAAACAGGTGATAAAGCACGGAACAGAAGAGCAAATATATATATGGTTTGGGCCTGGAGGAGCAATCCAGGGACCTAAAGGCTTCTTGATGTAACTTCAGTATTATTATAAGGCTTTGGGTTATGTTCTTGAGAAAAACAAAGATAGGGGAAGTTTGTGGAAGTTTATAAATCCTAGCTGGATTTATAAAAGGTAGATCACGCCCGAGTAAGCTGACATCTCTCTCTGGTAAAATAGCAGATTCTTGGGACAAAGGAAATGCAGGAGATCTAATCTGTCTGGACATCAGCGAAGCACTTGATATAGTGCCACGTGGGAAACATCTAGTTAAGCGGGAAGAGATGGGGCTTCGTGTGAGAGTGGTGAGGAATGGCTAAAAGGGGAGACAGCAACAGATTGTGAAAGGGGAAGCATAGGGCAGGAGAAGGGCTCATTAGCGGAGCTCGTCAAGGATCAGTCTGACTCATCTTATTTAACATTTTCATTAATGACCTTGGAGCATAAATTAGGAATGTGCTAATGAAATGTTGGAGTTGACAAAGTTTGGAGACATTGCCAGTGAACAAGGAGAACCTGAATTTACAGGAAAGAAAGTGTGTGGCCTTG
>WEIV01024937.1:1090833-1355833 GCA_013390005.1 Calyptomena viridis | reverse complement strand
CGGTGACAATGACCGAGTCACAAGGAGTGCAGTTTTCCCAGAAACATCTATTTATTTACTAAGAAACTGTTGTTTTGGAGAAAGCGCTTGCTCTTGCCTTTTGTTGCTGTAGCTGTGAGCACACACCATGCTCCTCTGTGCCTCTTCAGGGCTGCCTGTCTGCTACTGCTCGTTGCTCTGCCAGATGGGGACATTTTGGGATTCACCCTTTGTCCTCTCCAGCTGCTGTCCTGAAGCCTCAGGCTCCTTTCCCAACCTTATGCTTGAATTGTCCACCTTAAATCCTACTGGCCTTCCTGTGCTCTGCCTTGCCTTTCTGATCTTTTTTTTCCCTAGGGACAGAATCCATCCATGTAGTGCAGAACTGCAAGCCAAGAGGAGTAGTTGTCTTACAGCACACTAAGACTAACTCCAGGTTTCTGCCATGGTCCTTATGGCACAGCTGAATACACCATTGTGTATGTCCGGCACAAGCTTTCCTTGTGCCAACCCACTCACCCCATCTCCAGCCTCTACCACTGTATGGAGCTATAAACACAACAGCCTGGGGCTCTTCTTGTTGACATCCCAGTAGCTGGAACTTATCTGTCCTTAGAATCGGCTTCAGGAAACAGAAGTTTAAAATGTAATATGCTGGGTCAGGAAATTGTAGTCTTTCTCCCTTGAACTCTGAGAGTACACCTAGTGAAAAAGGAGCGGCTGCTGTACTTTGATATTTCCTGCAGATTTGAACAAGGAGACAGATGCTTAAAATGCATGGCTCTGTTTTGGAGTATATTAAGAAAGGAGTTGTTCCCAAGGCTGTTGTTTTTTGGGGTGCCTGTGTCTGTTTGCTTATGCATATTATATAAATACATATTTATATTTTATACCTAATTTTTTGGTGTAAAATGATGAATAACGTCAGAACCGTTTTTTCACCAAATCTCTGCTTGCGTGGTTAATGGGAGGAGCAGCAGCTGTTTCATAAACAGTGCTCTGCAAAGTTCATTTTATGCCAGAGCAGCTTTTCTAGAACCGGTTTTAAAGTTAATTATCAAAGGCAGGCATCTTCTATCCACTGCCGGTGGCCCCCCGCTGGGTTTGTTGTTCAGCTTTCCTTGGGAAAGAGTCAATCTACAGAAGATCATCTTCATGGTGTCACAGTCCAGGGAGCTGAACACGTCCGAGCTAATCAGCTTAGAACATCAGTACCATCTTAATGTGGGATTTGGGACCTTCTGGATGCAGGATGAGAATCTGAACTAGTCTGCAAGCACATCACTTTATTCCTTTTGCTTTAAGCAAGAATAATTTGCCTTTTTTCTCTCATCTTTCTTCCTTGTTGTTTTGCCCCTGAAAACTGTGCGGCAAAAGCAACCTCCAGGGTGGACACTAAATCTTCTGATGCAGGCAGAGCAGTGATAACATCTGAACTGAGGGTGCTTTTCCAGGGCATGCTTGACAGATGTAGCAGGGCCTTTTAGGATTTAGTACTGGAGCATATCTATTACCCGAGCTGCAGCACAGCTTGGCAGGAGCTGTGTGGTAATCTCCCATGAATTCTGTCTGACTTATCAGAGCATCTGAACAGGTTCCTGCAGGATGCAGAGTCACTGCACCAAGTTGGGGAGAGCCAGACCATACACTTCGAACTCCTTTAACTCTTGCTGGCCCAAAGCCTTTCCTCCTCTCTGGGAGGAATCTATGCCTTCCTGCCTCTCCTCATAACTCCCCCTTGCTTGCTCTCCATTTCCCCCAGCATATGACTTCAAGGAGCAGAATCTAATTTCTACATATCTGAGAGGGTAAGAGTAATTGCTTTAATGGCATGGCAGCCTGCCTGTTTCTTTGGCAGAACATAGTAAATATGATACATGTGGTGGAATTTAAGCTTTTGCTGGTTGCAAGTCCAGAACTCTGTTACATATAGGAGTGTGTGCTTAACAGCTTTATTCCTGCTCTTCACTGAGTGTATTTTATCTGTCTTACTGAGCAGAGTATTTAATGTTTGGTCTTCATCTGTGATAACGATTATCTGAGCGTTTTATATTTTTATATACACACATGCACACGCCCACGCACACACACTCATATATATTAAAATCCACTCCACCAAGATTGATCACAAACACAAAATTGTTTAGATCACAGATTAAAGTTTAATTTTGGAGTTTTGCTTTAGGGTTAGAATTAGCTTCAGAGTGTGAGTTGCATAGGAGGCGCTGTAATTTGTTTTAAGGATAAGGCCTTCAGGCTGCTGTGCATAAAATGAGCATGATTCCTTATTCCCACGGTTGATTTTTGAATGGAAGTGCAATTAGAATTTTTTCACCCAGAAGCGCATACAGTACAGAGCAAAGATAATACCTTGAATGCTTATCAGCTTGGGGAACTTCTCCTGGAATTTTATTTATTGTTCACCTAGCACTAATTCAAAAAAGATCCATGCAAACCCTAACAATACACTTGCTCTTTAATTTGGAGTCTAGTGTGTTTGTAGAGACTCTTGCAGGGGCTTTATTATTACCAAGCGAGATTTCAATGGTGAATTTTAATGTCAGACACAGAAATGTGCAACCAGTTATTTCTGATAGAATGGGAGCTATTACAAACAAAACACTGATGTAGCAATGGCCTCTGTTAATCCTCAATTGCTGCAGATATTTTCCTGTCACACCAGGAAGCTGCACTGCCGACTGGTATTGAACAGCCACCATCTGCATATGAGAGGTATGTAGATGATATTTCTTCTGATTATTGATGCCGATCACATTCATCTTCCACTGGAAGAGCTGAACAATCGATACTCGCAGAATATTCATTTAACCTATGAAAGAGAGGTGAAGTCCTGCATCCCATTTTTGGATGTCATGGTCACTAAAGAGCCAGATTCTGCCATTTCCACTGCGTGATATCAAAAAGACATTGCCTCAGGTAGACACATGTTAGGCATCACCTCAGTCACTCACCATGAAAAGAAGGCAGGAAGCAGGAATTGATATCATAGTTTGGGAAGTCCGTTATCTTAAATTATTTGTTTTTTCTTAGAAGAATTTTTAAGAAATTTATATGTGTGTGTACCTGTGCACAAATACAGGAGCTCATCTAATAAAGCTGAGCATAGGCTGAATTTGGACTATTTATGCCACGTACCTGGCCTGAATGGGAATCCAGATGAGCCTGGATGTGTGTACAAAAATCCCAACGCGGCACTTCTGAAGAGCTGGGCTGCATTAGGATTTTCAGAGTCCAAGAAGTACCGAGGGAAAGGTTGATTTAGGTGGATTGTTGCAACAGAATATTTTTAAAGGCGAGAAGAATGCTTTTCCCAAAAAGCTGCTTTTGTGGCAGGGTCCTAAGATACGTTGCAAAGACCGTTCTGTCACCTCAAGGATGTCCCCCAGTTTAGTGGGCAACCCAAACCAGGAAGCAATTGAGCCCTCCTAGTTGCAGGGAGAGGTGCCGGAACAAACCCTGTGGAAATGCGTGTCCTTGCGTGCATTGCTTCTGGAGCTGGAGGGCTCAACAGAGCTTCCAGCAACACCAAAACCTTGCCCATAACCATTTCTTTCATTTGAAAAAGGATTTTTTTCTCCCTTATTGAACAATCCAAGAACTTTCTGACATTTATTTTGATGGGAAAAAAAAAAGAAATCTATTATTACAAGGACAAGGAAGCATAAATCCAGGTTGGCTCTCGGACACCTTCCGCACAAATTGTATTCAGGTAAATGGTCCCTAAAAATGCCTTGATAGTACAGTGTACATCATAGTTGCTAGAAAGGAAATGTAAAGCTTCCCATTATGAAGGATAATACAAAGAAAGAAATGTATTTTCATTATCCTCCCATAGTTTCAAAGCATCTCAAGATTTGATTCAGGACCTAAAGATATTATGAGGCAATATCAATGTTACCTTTGAGTCAACTACCATGTCTTGACACTTGATCAGTCTGCAAAAGCTCCTGGAAGAATGAGAAATAAACAATTTTATTTCCCAAACAGAACTTGTACAGCAATGCGAGCAAGAATGCTTTTTTCCCCTCTAAATATGACTGCAGGTCCTGTAATGCATTTAATCAGAATGCAACATTTTTTGTACAATATTTTAGCAATACAACCTAGACTACAAAAAAAAAAAAAAAGGAAAGAAAAAGAAGGACACATTTTGAAAATTCTGAGATACCATGTGCGTTGAGAGCATCTTAGCCATGCCAGGAAGAAGTGAGAAGCATATTGAAACTGAGATGCTGAATAGGTCTTTAACTTTATGCCCTTACATTTGCATATTCAAATTCAGGTGTATAAAAGCTGTTGTTATTTTTCCTACCGATTTCTATGTAGTCTTTCCACTTCTACTTACACTAGAAAAGCTCCATTTCCAGGAATGCCATTATTGGTTACTATGCCCACACAGGTTTATTTGGTTTGGTCCCAAGTAGAGATTTTAAGCAACAGTTTTAAAACCTAAACATGGCTATGGAAACTTTTGGAACAACTGTGGAGAGCTATGAAATAGTATTACCCACCATTTGCTTAGAAAATTGAAAGACTTTTTCTGGTTTTGCTAAATACTGACAGCTTGGGTCCAAAGGGGAAATCTTGTCTCTTATTCTCTTTAGGGCAGATGTTCTTGTCGGGTTTTTGTTTTGATTTTTAAATGACAAGTGGTTCTCTTTCATTCTGTGTTTTCCTCAAGCACCCAAGTAGAGTGAATTACTTCTTCCTCTGGCCTGATACCACGAGAGTAAAACATTACCTGTGGCAGGACAAGATCAATCTACTTTAACTAGAAGAAAAAAAAAATGTTGAAAGGTGGAAGAATGGCCAAGTGATTTTTAGCATGTTTTGAACCAGCATGGCTTTAGAGTAGCCTCTGGGTACACGAAGGAGTAAAAGGAGTCTGATGGACCTTCTGGTCCCTTAGGAGGGGCTGTCCTGGTTGAGGAGAGGCTGTGTGCTCACCTCAGCCACAACATGGAGAGCTCAAGGGTTGAGGCAGCAGATGTTTGACTGAGTGGCTTCAGGAGTCATTGCCCTTCAGTTTCTCACTGCCATAGTTAAGGACAGAAATACGTAAAGATAATGTTAAGTATCTGCCCTGGTCTATAGCACGGAAAGCGAGTTTTAAAAACCTAGAGAGAAGGACTAGTACACTACAAAGAACCATTAATGCATTCATGTTTCTGCTGTAACATGTGAGAGCATAGCACCCTGCAGGTAACGGCACCTCTTCCTTTCCAAACCCACCAGCTACCTGGAGAATTAAAGGAATAGCTTAATTAATGCTGCCAGTAGAGGGAACTGATGTACATGTGAGTAGATGCGGCAGCATTTCTTCAGGGGAAAAAAAAGTTTAAAAATATAAACACAAGCAAATCCTCCACACGACAAGAGGGTGTCAAAGGTACCATTCCCAGTGCACAGCAGTCAATGGATGGGGAGCAAGAAGGGAGAGCTTGGTGTCCATATTCTTTACTGAAGAGCCCCACTTTCTCCAATAGCATTACTCTTGGAGTAAGGCACAAAGGTGGCAGAATTTGGCAGTACATGTACATGTAGTTTTAGGGGCTTTAGGAAAAGAGATTTTGGATCGTTTGGGGGTTTAAGACTTGTAGGCACAGCTTGAAATGGGCTATTTGAGCCAAAGCAGCAGGAATTTTTTTTGTTTCTGTTTTTTTTTTCCAGCTCATTTGCTATAGATGTATGTAGCGTTCATCTTAAAACTCCAGAAGGGTTAGGGTATTCAGGTGAGCTGCTAATGAACTCACTGATGTCACAGTCTTGACCGTTTTTGTTTTCTCCCAGTGTGAGCAGCAAAAAAATCATAAAGAAAGAGGCAGGGCTGGAAGGTCACAGAGAAAGCATCGGACAGTATCAAGAACAAAATGCAGACGCTTTCAGTGACAGGAAAGAAATAAGAAAAAGGCTGATATTAAATAAGCCCTTGATAACAGAAATCACTGAGCAGGACCGAATATAACTTTGGAAAGGTTCTGCTCAAAGTCATTGCTGCTGAAGTTATTGTCTTTGGAAGCGGCTGCCAATCTAGAGGGAGTGGCAAAGCTGGGTAAATGAGCAAAAAATGGACTGAAGGAAATGTGGTGGACTCATTCACCTTTTAGAGAAATCCACTCTGCCTGGCAAAAAGCCTGACTTTGGTTGTATCTGTAGATAACCCCTTTGAAATCCTTTATTTCACAAGTTTCAATAAATGCCTTTATGTTTTTGGCATCTGACATTCATGTGTGCATAGAAAGGAGGAAAGTAATTTGGGTGAAGCTGAAATTTTTTGGGGGTAACATCCCTGCTCATTATCAGGTGGATGGTTGTTTCTAGTTTATTCTAGTTGAGCACTCTGGTATTTCTTTTTGGGGATGCGTGAAACTGAGAGTAAGGACAGACAAATCATTGAAGATACAAGCAAAAACATTCTCTCCTCCTTCCTAATATTAAAATCCACCTCAAATGATAAAGTTTTCTTCAGGTTCTGAAATATTGAGACAAACGGTTGATGCTTTTTGGTTTGTGTGTGGGTTTTTTCTTTTTTTTTTTTTCATTCCCTTCCCAATTCAGGTTTCCGGATAGAATTGGAACTGAATGTGCCAAAAATACCAGGATAGAAGCTGTTCTCATGGGTGTTTCCATCTGGAATCTAGTGTAGAAATGCCAGAAATCCTGTAGGAAAACCTGTTCTCATGTGGTTTCCTGCCCGGTTCAACATTTTTGATATGTTGGGAGAGTTTGGATTAGCAGCAGATAAGCAGAGAAACTGGATCTGAATGCCAAACTTTTTTTGAAGTTTTTCCATCCCCACTGGAAGCATTACTAGGCCCATAGGCATAAGGTATAGAGTCTCTCCCCTGCTGGGAAGGGTTTAAAGCTGGCTGCATAGTAATAAACAAATGCATAAATATATTCATGAATGAATAAGGCTTTGCTCTTTGCTTCTTTGCAAGGCTATTTTAACCAGCTCTGCTATTTGAGATAATCTTCGGTTATTTATACAAATATTTGCATGTTCAGAAAGTTTTATGAAACTTAGCAAGAATGTACACCATTTTTCAACTGGTTTTCAGCACTTCTTTATTCCCCATTTAAATTTCTATGAGGGGTTGTTCTCGGTGGTGATCTGATGAGCTCAAAGAAACGAGCATCAGGTTTCCTTGGGAAGGGTGCTGAGCCCTAGACCAAGAGGTATGACAACTGGATTTTCATTTCCCAAATCCTGGTCTCGGTATACCAGGAGGTAGCATCTGAATCCTGGAGATGCTGATCCTTTCAGAGGTGAGAGGATCTCAGGCAGCCTGATCATCTTGTCTTGCCTCTGTGAGATGAGGCTCACAGAGACATTCACGCCTCTTCCCCCCTCCCTCAGGCCTCTTCCCTCCTCCCTCAAGCCTTTTTCCCCCCATGCTCTCTTCTGCTGACAGTTTTTCCCCTCACACCTCACAGCCAGATGCCATTTTGCCCTCTCCCGCCCCACTCCCCTGAGGTGCCCCTGACATGACTGAGGGATCTGCCTGTGCCCAGTTGTGCAGCCCTTGGAATTGGCGGGAACTGGCTGTGCCCGGAGCGGGACAGCTCCAGCCTCTCCTCACAGAGTAGCTGATGCCAGGGCGCCCACAGCCAGGATGGCCACAGGTGATTTCATGAGTGGGAGACTTTTCATCCCAGTTATTTGATGAGTAATGTGGGAAAAGGGTGGCTGCTGCGAGAAGCAGCCCTCAGGGCTGGTGCCATGGACCCCCACCCCAAATCTCAGTAGAGCTGTGGTGGTGAAGTGAGGTGGCTTCTTTGGGCAGTTCCTGCTGCACATGGCGAGCTCAGGAGTGAAGCATTACAAACCAAATCTGCAAATTCAGCTTTTTTTCACCAAGGCCACTAAGTTCAGCTCCGGCAGCATTTTCTGTGTGAGAGGCAACTTTGACTTGTTCTAGGGTCATTTGAACAGGGCTGGTTTGCCACATAGATCAGGTGTGCACAACCTTTGGGAGGAAACAGAAGGGCCCTTTTTTATTTCTTATGCCATTTTATTTTATCTTGTGAATCAGGTTTAGCCTCTTTTATTGCCAGAGCATGAAATCCTGTGGATCCTCCACTCCTGGCTCCTCTAGAAATTGAATTTCTGGCCCCTTCCACCAGAGCAGTCATAGGTGAATGCCTGCTAAGAGGCTTTCCTTCTGCTAATGCAGATTCCCGTGCATGGAAATCTCCCCCTTTCCTCACACGCATTGCTTGAAGGCACCCACACACCCCCCCGAGCACAGGTATTATATTTGCACAGCCCTTACCTGCCAGAAAGCTGCTTATTTTTGCAGCTCCCTCTCTTCTGGAGTTCCCTCTGTACTGCTGCCTTCCCCTGCCACGGACACGCATTAGCTCCCTGTATCAGCTGTCGGGAGTGATCTGTGCAGAATGAACATCTGTATTAAGTTTGCAGAGCTAGTCAAAATGTTTACCAGGACTATTTAATAGGGAGATCAATAGCAAGTGCCTCTCTGTTTGTTTTAACGAAACAAAATTGGTTGCAGAGCAAAACCTTTTTAGAACAACAACAACAAAACCCCAACCCTGGCATTAGTCCAGCTTAGTGTAACAACACGGGAGAAAAGGGCATTCCTGAATACTTGCTCAGATTTATTTTCATTATGCAGTTATTAGGGTAAGGGAACATTAGATGGCTGTTGTCACTGGGAGACCCTCTCCCTGTAAAGCCTGTGAGCTCGGCAGTTCGTTTGGAGCTATACTGATTTATGGCTGTCAGCTCCTGCCTGACAGTGTCCTGACAAGTTCTGCTGGTAGAAACTTGTTCAAGCTTGAAGTGACACTTCTGTGCTGCTGGTTTTCCTTCCCCAGAGAGGAAACTGCTCTCGACCATCCCGGTTTTGGTGTCACACTGAATTCCCTCTAAGTGTGTTTCCTTGCCTGGGGTCTGACTTGCTACTGGAAACCAATATATTAAATCACTTCCCCAAATTACCATATTGGCTCCTTGCTTGGGGGCTGTTTACAGTAGATTTCAGACCACTGGTTGGCCCACGTAATGCCTGATTTGGAAACTGGTATCATCTCCAGTTGGTAGCTGACAAATTCTGTCAGTTTGAGTCTGGCACAAAATATCAACGGAACGTGGGGAAATGGGGAAAAAGAATTATTTTCAGTTTTCTGGAAGATAGCTGCAAAAGGCTGTTTCATTACATGTATGCAAAATATGTATTAGCTGTTTTTTTGGGGAAAAAAATTGAATTGGGAAATTATGGCTTGTAATTAAGAGAGGTAACCTCACCCCTCCCCCCCCAATTCTGTAATCCCCAATCTTGCTAAAATATATTCATGTGCTTAAATTTAAGCAGTTGTGTTTAAACATGCCCCTTAATAATTTGAAGACTTATACTCTAACTTTCCAGACAGCTGGTAGGTTTTTTTCCATCATCTTCACCTCCTAAAATGTTGTGATGTAGCAAATTAGCCATTTCTCACCATTTATTCAGAAGAACAGAAATAAGTGAAATCTGTCTCTGAACATTAGTGCTGCAGGCATGTGAAATACATGGTCGTCTACATGGTAACAACCAAATAAATATGTTTTGCATCTTTTAGGTGAGAAGGTGGTAAGGAAAATAGAGAGGGAGGAGCTAAATATTCTGTCAAATATTATGTATGAAACATGAGGAAGACTCCAGGAAAAAAGTTAGGAGATATGAATCATCGACTGTGGAAGAGAAAGAGAGATGTGTCAGCCTTTGAGTGCATTTATCCCATTTCAAGTATTTTTTGTATCTTTTAAAATGCAAACCAATTGCAGTTTTTTAGTTTTCCTGTACTGTAAAATGCAGCACTGTCCCTTCAATAACTAGTTTCAATGATAAATTAGCTCTCTGCCCAAGTTGTGCTTTCTCTGACTTCAGCTTGCAGCATCGGGTCCTCTGACAACTTTGTCTCCCAGAAGGAAGTGTCCCATTGTATTTATTTTTTGTGACCTGTGCCACCATAAACTGTGATCAAGACCCTCCATCACCTTTTCTTTGATAAGCTGAAGGGACAGAGGGCTCTGAGTTGTTCATGATAAGGCATGTTTTCTAGTGCTTTCCCCATTCTTGTTCCTCTTTGAATCCTTTACAATTAACCAATTTCCTGCTTGAACTTTTGCCTCCGGGGCTGTCTCTGTATTCCTGTAGCAGTTGCACCTTTGCCAAAGGCACAGGCAGAATAACGTCTCTATTCTTCCTTGAGACTCCTCTCTGTGTACCTGAGGTCTGCACTGGGCTTTGTGGCTACGAACAGAGAATTTATGCTCCAATTTATGATATAGCCATCGTTTTGGTGTGGTTTGGGGTAGGGGTGGTGGGTCCCTCTTGGTTCCTGGAGGAATGACAGTGTTTTGTCGAGAGGCATATTGTTTGTTTTAGTTTGCCAAGTGGTTCAGTGTGCTTTATGTGCTCTTTGATCAAGCTCTCCTGCAGTCTCCCTGTCACCTGCAGACTTTATTAATAATGATTTTATTCCAGGTTTTTTTCAATCATTGATTTATTATGTTAAATAGCATGAGACTGAGGACTTGTGCTGCTGGCCTAGTTAAAACTATTCGTACCCAATTTTCAGACTTCTATTCACAGTTACATTTTTCAATCTAAGGTGCCAGTTTTAATCCATTTTAATTTGTGCCTTGTTTAGTTTATATCATTCTACCTACTGAGTCAAAACAGTATGGAGAATCTGATTGCATGCCTTACAAACATAAGTGAAGCATACTGACATTATCACCCTTATCAGTCTGATCTGTGCTCTCAGTTAAAAAAAATCCCAATGAAAATCTATTTCCTGTAAAGCCACACTGCTGGAAGATATTTGTATTTGCTCCTTTTGTACTGTAATACATAATTTTTGGGTTAACTGCTCACACCTTACCCAAGACCAGACTGACAGTTCTCATAATACCCCATCTGCTTGTTTTAAATTTTGGAAAAATGTTACTTTGCTTTAGGCTTCCAGAGTACTGTAAGTCCCAGCACGTCCCTGTGGGGCGAAGAGCTTCCATGCCCATTCTTTGCACATTTTCCAACTGATTGACTTCAAAATATTTCTCTTTTCTAGATGCTGTTTTAAAGTCCTCTGAGTCATTGCTGGGGTTGCGTGTGATTCATTATTTGGAGACAGTATGCGTATAGAATCTATTTCCAAATATGGAAGACAGGTATTCATTGAATTCTTAGGTTTTCCTCATTATTACTACATTCTTACTATTTGCTTCCAGTAACAGATGACAACATTTTTGTTCTCAATATGCTTTTAAAAGTCTCAAATACCTTTTCGTCATTGATTTATTTTTTTTCCTTTTCTGGCTCCCTTTGTCAAATTTCTATAGTTATTAGGTTTTGGTTTATAATTGTTATTATCAGTTTTCCTTTATATCATTAGTGCTTTGTGTTGAAATAAATGTGTTTTCATTCTATGTCTACTTTTAAATGGAAAGTAATTTTTAAATACTGTCAGTTTTTCTCTCGATTGTGAAATTGTGGCCTTTGAAATCTACGAATGTATTCCTAAGACTTTTCTGATTACCATGAAAAGGCTCCTCTGTAGCTGATATTGCTCATAATTATTTCAGTATTGTGAAAAAGACTTTTGTCCAACGGCAGCTATGTGAATTTACATACTAGAACACCCATAAACACACACATTACTTTGGACTCGATTCTGTATGTTGACAACAAATATGATCGAGTCATGATCACTGGCATTTGAGAAACCATTAATTTTTAACATCTGGGATCAGTTCCTCTGGATCTGTCATTAGGCAGTCTACCCCAAGCTGGGTTGAGTTAAGAAATTGGCTGCCTGTAATTTTTGTAATTCTGAGGACTTTTTAGTGCTGGTAGCCTGAGAACACCAGCATATGCCATTCAGATTGAAGTCCCATATGTTAACACAGCTTTTTTTATCAACACATGATAAATAAGTCTTTAAAGAAGCTGGTCATCCTGTTTTTTATGCTGTTTCGGTGGTGTGTAGCAGGCACCAAGTAGCTCACTGCCTTCTAGTGTATTTGTGAGAACACAGATCTACCAGCAGTTGAAATCTTTTACGTCTGATTTGCACAGACTTGCAGAAGTCATGAGATTTTGAGGCAGTGTACTGCACCCTTTCTTCTTTGCACACTTGAGCCCTCTGAGTTGGCTTGTAACTACTCATGTTTACGTTCTGATCACGTGAGTTTTCCCAGTAATATCAACCAGATCAAATTTATACTCATAAATCAGCAATTCTAATTCCCCTTGTTTATTATCCAACGTGTAGCAGAAGTGTGTAAGCAATTAAATCATTTCATCTTTTTGTGTAAGTGGATGCTTTTGCAATTTTTTTCTCAATAAAATGTTTTAGAACTGCAACCAAAACCCTCACACCATTTGCCCAGGCAGTGGTTATATATGCAGAATTTTCTGACTTTTTGTGTTGGTAGGGCAGGAGGAGCCTTATAAGATCACATGTATACACTGGCTCCTACTCAGTATGATCGACTGTCTCTGCAGAGATATTTCCTACAACTTCCTTGACATGTCTATTCCTACAATCTTGTCTTAGTCCTTCATATAAACTTCCAAACCAGTGGTTACGTATTTCCCCAATTTTCTGCCTTGTCTAGTCCATGCTTTCCTGCAGGTACTAGTTACGTTTCTTAAGGAAGATTGTGTACTTTATTCTTCGTTACATCTGTGATTGCACTTCCAAAGCGCAGTTTTGTTTCTTTTAGCTTCGTTACTGCTTGCACATCTCTGAAGAAGTCTTTTCAAGTAAGAAAATAGAGCCCATCCACTCCAGCTCCAAGCCATGCTCGTGCTGCCAGCCAGCCCTGCCTTCCTGTCCTTGCCTTCTTCAGAGTTGCTCTGAAAACACTCCTGTTTGCTGGTTCTCTTTGCCTTCTCCACAGTTTGCCTGGCAACTGATGGACAGATTAAGGGGAACTGCTTCGTGCAGCGACGGGTAAATAAAGTCTGATTAAAATGACCCAAGGATTTGAGACAGGAGCCCCTCACATGAACCAAAAAACCCAAACCAGTAAGTAGGCATCTCTCCTGGCACGTTTGAAGGTACCAAGACCCCTGTCCCAAGCCCAAACTAAATAATCAGCAGGATCAGGCACAGGGCTAACCAAGATTTTTAACCTAGAGCCTGTGGTGTCTCCTCTTAAACATCCCTGTTTACAGCTCCTGAGGCAGGAGGAGACATAGAACTTGTCATGTCAAACTGAAATGGCCCTTACCAAGGCAGGAACGTTGAGGAAAAAGAACGATTTTGCATCTCTCCCTTTGAAATACCATTCTCCCACAGTTAGCCCTGCAGATGACTTCCCAAAAGCTCTCTTCAAGTGGTAAATCGAGCTGTCGCTAGCTACAACAGCCTAAAGAGGGATGGGACTGGCGACAAATACATTACAAAGGGCCAAGTTAACTCTAATTGTGCTTTGTTTAATGGGGTCGTTAAAACAGCTAACTCGCCATTAAGTGGCTGTTCTTGGGGGGTCCCACCCGTCAAACGCAACCCTGGTGAAGGACTGCAGTGGCCACCGTTCAGCAATGGTGAGCTCAAGACTGCACCTTTCTTTTCGACCAGGCAGATTGTAAAGAGTTAAATGGTATGGTTCAGGCAACCAGGAAGGCTTTTCTCCTCACCTGGCTCCGACTTGTTTACATGCCTTTTAGGATGAGCCTGGCAGACCTGAGGGAGCTGCAGAGTTTGGGTTTTACATCCAGTCGTGGGGCACAGGCTCCTTGAAATGCCAGAGCAATGGTAATGGCGTATTAAAAACAGAGAAAAAGACAACTGCTTGGTGTCATCCTATTCCCTAATAGCATTCCTTTCTGCATTGCCTGCCTTTCCAGTAGGCACTTGGCAGGGTGACATGAAAACTGCTGCCCTTCAGCTGGATGGCTGGGGCACCCACTGGCCTTCCGAGGCATGGCCAGTCTCCATGCGTCCTATTCTTTTTTCCCCTGTATAGTCACTTCTTTCTCCCTTTTTTCTTTTAATCTCTTTTTTTTTTTTTTTTTTTAATTGTGTCCCTACCTATATATTTTTTTTAATCTTGTCTGCATCAGTGATGCCTGCAGGCAAAGCCTCCCGGGTTAGGCGCAGCAGGAAGAGGTGTGACTACTAATCCCCTTGCAACGGGAATTCCTGCTGCAGCCAGAGGCATGCACGCCACTGGCTGAGGAAGTCCCGGGGGCCGAAAACGATTGTATTCTCAGGGTGCTGCTCACAGATGCTTGTGAGCTGGGTACACTCCTCGTCTCGAGTGCACATTCCTTTCTTTTTCGACGTGATGATGGTGTTCAGACCCGTGCTGCAGGGAATATATCTCAGTATAAAAATATCCATCCCTTTGAAAAGGCAGAGGATCGTATTTCTTTTAAACCATACCTCAATCAACCTGTGAAAACCTGAAATACATCTGAACAAATCAGATTTATATGAAACAAGGAAAAAAATATAGTAATTTGGGGGTATTAAATTGAAGGTTCAATGTAGTTGTTCTTGGGCTAACTGGTGCTTGGGAAAATGGGGTTTAGATCGTTTGCAGAGATTCCCCTTTCTTTGCTGACAGTCAGAGAGAAGGGGCACGAGGCTATTGCTTGTGTTTGTTCCTAAAGCAAATCACAGTTGATAGGTCCAGCTTTAGACCGATCGGCCTTGACAAGTTTCTCTACAATTCTTTCTTGTGTGCAGTTTTAGAAATCTTTGAACAGCAAGAAGCACAAAAGGTAGAAAGTTAACAAGACTCCACGGGGCTGTGAGATGGTACCTGACAAGGGAGGAGAGGTGCTCCTGTGACTAAAATAGGCGACACAGAAGGTGGTTTTGAGCTTGTCTGAGAAATTGGGAACCTTGTTACAGGCTAGGAAGGTCTGGGCTGCTCAGACATACAGTGCTCATAGCAAAAGGTTTGGTTTCATTAGCTGAATGTTTTCAGGAGGTTTCTTACAATTTTCAAATGTGTAATTTTTAAGTGAGTTTATTCTGAAAATTTGGTACTGCAGCTGAGGTTATTTTGCTGGGGAATTGGGAGGTGGTTAAGAAACAGTTGCTGTAGAGGTGGGGAAGAAAAGCCCTTGCTTTGGCACACCAAAGAAAAGATGTCCTTTCCACTATCCATCTGCCTTGAAAGAACTTGAGGTTTCTGCTTTTGCTCTCCAAACCTGTGCAGATAATTAGCATCAATGATTCGTCCTTAAGAAGCAGCTTTGGCCTTGCATTTCAGAGAGAAATGTGGTTATTTTAGACTTAGCAAGTGTGCTTTAGGTTTTGATCCGTAGCTTTGGTTTTCTTGTTATTCATATTGATTGTTCCAATTGGTATGCTGTTTTGCTCTGTGAGTTGTTGATCTGTTTTGTTTCTAGTCTGTTTTCCAATGGCCACAGGTTTCTAATTTTCTGCTTTCTTCTGAGACTTTCAGGTTTTTATTCAATGCATGTTTTCCATGATATTTCCCTCTTGCTTTGGCAAAGCTGTTATATGATTGTGTTGCTTGCCTCTTCCTTCCTAGAGACAATGTTAACAGATATCATGAGAGGGATATCACCCTCCTCCTCCTAAATTTTACATAGAGCACTGCACTTAAGTCAGAAGTCTTATTCCCTTGTCTGTGGATTTTCTTTTGCTGGAAGGGCCAATTCGTAAAGCAGATGGGAACTGTCAGCTTTGTGTTTCTTGGGAATATGTTCCAAAATATATCCTTTACCATGGTATCTTTTGCAAGGCTCTGTTGTAGTGAAAAACACTGGGAAATTAAAACCCAGTTAATGGTAAACCATTAGCACTCAGCCTGGAAAGAGTGGAAAAGCATTTGAAAATCCTGCTGGCTAATAATCCCTTGGTGAGAGGCCAGTGCAAGGTGACTTCCTGTCTCTCCTCTGCAGCCCTGGCATCGTTCCTGGGGGACAAGGTTTATTGCTCAGCTCAGCTTCAGCTTGCTGGAAAGGTGTCATATAGTGGGGCAGCAAAGAAGTGTGGAAGACAACACGTGGCTCTTGGGGAGAAAGACTTTGAAAGACCAGAAAATGCCCCAGAGCATGAGGTCATTGGTTGGTGCTCTGACTTTCCTGTTCCTCCCTGTTCTCCTCAACTGTTTTGAAACTCTCCAAGTTTCCCTGAGGGGTGCAAAGCAAATGACATTACCTCTGCCAGTGTACAGTTCTGAGCCCAGTTAAAGCAGTGTTTGGTCAGAAAAAGGTTTGGTCCTTTTAAATCCTGTTACTGCACATTGGCACAAAGGGAGACAGCTTTGCAGCCTGCCTACTCCATCAGCATTTGTGCTCTCTGGCCATGAATTTAAAAAAGGTGTGCCACTAATGACATTACAGGAACCAAGGGGCTTGAGAGTACTTTAAAAACTAACTGAAAATCTGGAAGCTCCAGTTTTCCAGTGAATGCCTGTTGGCCAAAGGCACCGTGTGCGTGTGTGTGCGTGCATGTGCGTGTGCATGGATGGGCTCTCTTCTTTTTTAAAACCTTTGGAGTGAGTTTTTTGGATACTTCAGACGTCCCTTTTTCTCACCCTCAGATTGTTCGCCGCCTCCCCAGCAGAGTGACATATTGTTTGCAGTGGAATTTGACAGGCTCAGATGGCAGTAGCTGCTGCAAGATTTTTTAGTTCTTGTTGGTGCTACGACAGGTCTCAACAAATTCCCTCGCCCACTCGCCCGTGGTGCATAAGAAACTTTCTCTAGTGTGAGGGGAGCTTGCCCATCAGTTTTGTCAAAATCTCAGCTTTCCTTTAAGCATGATGCAGAAATTCTGGCTTTCTGAATGTGACACAGATCTGCTCTACAGCAGTGTGGTGTTTGCAGATTCAGGAAGGCAGACAGACAAAGGCAAGTGAAATGTGAGCTACCAAATAACCCTGTCTTGGCTTTGTGATGGAAGTGAGCTACCTGCGATATGTGATGGGGAAAGGCCATGGATTTCTGCTGAGGAGATCTGGCTTCATTCTGTGTGCTGTGTTCAGTGCCCCTGTGCAAGCCCATCCTCTCTCTTTCTGTGTCTTTGCTACATACACAGGTGACAGATAAGCAAATCCACCCATCCTACACCAAATACCCAGGAGGAGTCCTCAGTGACTAGAACATAAACCTGCGGCTGGTCACCCACTTCTGTGTGTGATGGTGTTTCCGCTGGCCACCTCCAGGTAGCCTCTTTAGGATGAGCTGAAATTTGACCTGGAAGACCCTTTTTTTTGTCTACTGTGTGTGCAGGGGACTCCCACTGACAGGTTCATGCAGCCAGGGCAGTCCTTCCATGCAGTCTCTGTGTAAGAGCAGCATCCTGGGCTTGGCATCCTTTCAGAGTGGGACTGCTCATGGTGGCAATGGCAAGCATGGCTCTTTTTCTGGGAAGAGAAAAGAAGCCTTTCTGAGAAGCCTGTGGACATCTCCATGTCCCTTGTATTCCTGCAAGACTGAAGGCTTTGGAAAACCAGGTGGGATGCTCTCCAAACGGATGAGCCCCTTTCCTCCCGATAGCCTGTGACTTTTGGAGTAGGGCATTCCAACCAAGCCATAAGTATTTCATGTTTGATTTAGGCTCAGCCTCACAAGGTTATTTTCAGCCAGTAGTCCCAGGGCCATCCCACTCACAGGCCTTTCCTTGGCATAAATAGCATTAGCCCGAGGGTGGCCCTCGTCTGTGCCAGATGCCCACAGCCACGGCAGCAGGAAATCAATGGGGCGTGGGGATATCCCTGCCACTGCGCTCCGTCGCTAATAGCTGTGGTGGTGTAGGAGTCCCTGTGGCATTTCCACATTACCTGGAGATTTCCCAAGGCAGGAGAAATCCTAAGGATAATTAAGCCTGTTTTATTTAGGGCTGAGCTGAGCCATCAAAGTGGCATAAAGCAGCCTAAATGGACCAGAGGATCTGGCACCTTATGTGAAAACTAATCATTTTCTGAGGTGGTCTGATAATTTCTGAGGAGGATATAAAATAATTCACACCCACATGTAGCTTTTAATGAGTAGAAAGGCCTCTCTACTGCATGTTCTGGAATTGTACTCTTTTTTTTCTAAAAAAAAAACCACCCAGTGATGCTTGCATGTAACAAAGCGAGAGGGAGACTGGCAGGAGCAGGAGCTTGGGGCAGTGTCTTTGTTGCTGTTTTCATCAGGGTTAAGGGCTCAGTGACCATTTGGAAACCTTTTATGGGCAAACTGGCTAGCAGCCAGTACTGCAAATTTGCACTCCTGACTTTTTGATTAGTCAGTAGTCCATCAACAGCAGTAGAAACCTGAGAAACATTTGCAGCTAACCACGTGAAAAGCAGGTGTAATAAATCAGGTTGTTCAGGTTTAGTCCCTACTGGGAAATGTGGGGATGGAGGTAGAAATCATTCCTACTCTTCCCGTGATGTACCAGAATACCTGCTGCATCGTGCTTTTGCCCAGTCCCTCTTTACAGCAAGATTTCAGTCTCTAACAGCGATTGCATTCCCACTGGGAAATCACAGATTTCCAACAATTTCTTTTAAGATCCACAGTGAAATTGCGTGAATGACAACCATTCATCCATCTCATTGCAGGATCAGGACCACAGCACGGTCTTTTTAAGCTTAAGGAGCGAGCCCTTAATCACTGCTGACTGCACTAAGTGGAAGGAGCTCTCTCGGTGCCAGTGCCCGGACGGCAGCAGAGGCATCTTTTCCATTTATTTGCCTGTGTCCCTTGGGAACATGGACTGTGAGCAGCACTGGCGGCAGGCTGGAGACCCGATCTCAGCTCCCTGGCTCCTGCCATGCCTGTGCCCAGGCTTTTCCCGGGAGCAGATCAGCTGAGCTGGTGACAGCAGAAGCCATGAAAAAAGCCATGAAAAGACGCTGGCAGATGCGAGCCTGCTCTCTGATACTTTACGAGTACTGAATCTGCCTTTTTTTCAGAGGGAGGATGGCTCTGTCTGTATTGTTGCTTGTTTTTTATCACATGTAGGGTATACACAACATTGGAGTGGGGTGTTGTTAATGAAAGTAGCAAAGGTGCATCCTGGGAGATACGTTCTGGCAGGGGAGAGACTACAAGAGAAGGCAAGAAAGTGGGATGGAAGTGTTGGTGCCGTGAAGACAGATCCATGTAAGAGCTTCAGGAATATGTTTTAATGATTTTTTTTTCCTTTTGCGTGGACTACTGAACCAAAATGCTCTGGTAGTTGTGGAACAGAATTTTGTAATGCCTGCACAAAAATTTTCTGTCACCCAAGTTTTAGGATTAAACAAAATTTTAGGATTAAACAAAACCTCCTTGTGTCCTCAAGGTGAAAATACGAGTTGTAATCAGATTTAGAAATTAATTTCAGGAAAAATTCAGGGGATGTGTCCTGCAGTTGCAAGAAATGGCAATTTACAGCCTTATAAGAAGAAGAATGGATGGGACAGGTTTCACTGAGGGGACAGGTTGCCTCGCATCTTCCTTCCCATCGACTTACATCCAGCCTGAAAGTCAGGGCCATATAATGACTTAGTACTGTCTTTGCCTTTGCTGTTATCGGGGCTGTAGTTAAACAGACATCTTCAGGCTCTAGCCTAGCAGTTCAATTGCTTTCCCAGGTATTAAAATAACAAAAGAAACAGAAACTACTGAAATAGGAAGAAGAAAGCAGAGTCCTTCAACACCCCCAGCAGCAGGCAGGCAGCAAGAGCAGACACATCCAGGGACCGTGCTCTGTGCCGTGAGTTGTCAGTGGTGGTTATTTGACAAAAACTCCTTTTTATAGCAGTTTTAAGAAAAATTTAGTAATAACTAAGCAAAATGCTGAAACCAACTGAGCTGAACAAGGGAATAACAACAAAACAAAAAGCCCAGTGTGTGTCTGTTGCCTGGGGCAAGCTACAGCTGATGGATAAAGTGACAGACGAATCCTTCCCTCATTTCCATTTTAATCTCTGTCTACTAATTGTCATCAATATCATCAGGGTCACTAGACCACTAGTGCGAGTCTGCAACCTTCCGCAGGAACGGCAGCTTTATGCCTGCCTGGCCCCCAGGGCTTTGCCCCTGTGCTAACCCAGGCTGTACCGGGGGATGCCTCTGAGCGGGAGAAAGAGCCCTTGGCGGTGAGGTGGGTGATGATTCCCAGCTTCACACAGGAGAGTCTACTCCTAGTGTCCCGGCATTAAAATACAGGACAATTGCAGCCCTATTTGAAATGAAAATTATTTATACTCCCTTTATGCCCAGGCCAGGATTTGAAAAAAGGGCAGCTGGGAATCCAACTCCCATTGGAAGAAAGGGCTCATACCGACTCTTAAATCAATGACTGTGTGGTGAAAGCACACTTTGGATCAGACCCAAGGAGGACAGAGTCAAAGCTTTTAGTCAGTTCTCTGCCAGGTTGGTGGTTTCCTTTCCCTTCCTTACTGTGGTATGTGTAACACATGTGATGTGCCACACAGGTACTCAAGGGGGTCTTTCCTGATGACCAATCAGGCAGTCCCTTGGAATTTTGTTCCATCGCCCCCTGCCCAGGAAAGGCACCGCACAGAGTGTTGTAAAGGTAATGTTTAACCCGGGGGCTCCAAGCCAAATCCTGGCCTCTGTGCACAGCTTGAGCACAAATTGTGCCCATGGCAACTACGCAGCAACTTGCTTGGTTGGAAACCTCCCATCCCCACTTGGAGGCAGCCATGTGGTCCTCTGCTTCTAAAAAGTAATAGATTTTTGACATTAACTGTACCATTATCTTGCACCCAATCCTCCCTGCTTTATAGGTACTGCGTGTCCAGGTGATTTGGACAAGGTTCTGGATTTGTTGTGTTGGCAATGCTCCCTAATAACAATTTTCAACTTTTTTTTTACCCTGTGCGCTCTTCTACTTCTTTCACTAACGCACTCTTTCCCCTTTCTCTACTTCCTTTGTGTTCCCCTCCCAAAGTCTCAACATCCCTTTGGTGGTATCATCTTCATCTCTTTTCCAAATGTCCCTCATCTCTCCAGAATTACACTTTTCCTTAGACTTCACAAATACTTTCTCTGCAATCATTCATTGGCACGTCAGCATCTCATTCCATCTCACACCAGGTAACCATTTCTTGAACAGGAGATGCGAGGATAAAAATGGACTTTTCTTAGTTTTGCTGCTGATTTGGGACCGAATGAGTTCAGTAGGTACAGTTACCTCCTCTGTTCATGCCGCTGTAGCTGGTGGCAAGGGCTCTGTAGGCTCTGAAGCACATCTATCCCTGTAATAGGACGCTGTGTGGTTTTAAGCTTCCACGTTTGCAAGATGGTGCATCTATTGCATGGGGGAGGCAGCAGCAGTCCTGGAGAGGGTCATCCTGCCCTCAAGAGGGTCCTTTTTTGGCTTGTTATTCCATTGCTATGGATTTTCTAGTTATCCAGTGAACTAGGAAGAGACTGTTGCAATATTGTAATACATGTGAGTGCCCCTATGGCTGTGTGGGATTTTACCACTGTGGTGTGCTGCAAATCTGTAAGACACGGTTGATGCCACCTCCTTGTTTGTGTTCTCCTGAGCGATTCGCCGCCCGCGCTGTGACCAGCGTAGGGAGAGGCAGAGAGGCAACAAAAAAATTACTCTGTGAAGCCATCTGCTGCAAATCTTCCCAAGGGAAGATTTGGAATCCCCCTGCTCTGGCGAGGAAAATCTTCAGAGGCCCGTGCCCTGTAAGCCGCAGTCCCCGCGGCTGCAACTCCAGATCTTTGGAGCTTATTGGTAACATATTTGCAAAGCTGCCCTGCTGTGATCACTGATCTCTGCCAGCTTAAATTTGGGAAAATGCTTTACACAGCCTTTCCTCTCCCCTCCTTCAACCCCTGCAGGTCTATATACAAGAAAAGAAAGATTTAGTGTTTGAGCATAAGCACTGGTCAGCCAATCTGCAGCGTATCTTCTTGAAAACCCAAAACAGGTGCTCTTGGGCCATCAAAGTCTTGAAGCAGTTAAACTTCCTTTCACCTCTGTTGCAGTTCCTTTAAAAGAAATAGAGAGATCTTCAAAAGGTGGAAGGGTGGCAGGCCAGAAACGTAAAGCGTGTGCAATCACTCAGATACAAGTGGCACCACTAAAAATTGCCTTCATATATCAGCTTATGGTTTACACACTGTGGCAGAAAGGACGCTAAAAGGTCAGCAGAAAAAAAATATATATGTCAAGCCTGGAGCTGTGACTCCAAAGGTGTGGAAAGACATGATCTGAGAAGGGTTCTAGAGGGACTGGATAAGTGCTTGATATGGCAGGATTTTTTATTTTATTTTATTTTATTTTTTGCTAGGGAGCTGCTTGCAAACGTCAGCACAGAAGCCAAGGTATATACTCGCAGTAACCTCTTGCTACGACCCCTGGTGACAAGACGGATAGTTCCATTCATCTGTGGGTGAACAGCAGAGGCTCTCTGCATTTTTTACTTGAAGCCCTGGATGAATTTGTTTGTGGAGGGGAATGTCACCGTTGTGAATGCTCTGATCACTCATGTGCCCATAGTGAAGTCAGTGGTAGGGAAGAGGAGGGGGAAAGAGGGGGGCTGAGCAAGGAGGAAAGCAAGCTGCTCTCTGGGGGTCTCAAGGATGCCAGCTTATATCCAGCAAAACATCTCCAACCAAACATTAATGGAGGATGTGACTTCGAAACAGAGGGATCAGCAAATATGCTGTAAATTAATAATGTGCCCTTTTAGTAGCAATTGCTTTATGAAAATCTGTAGGGCTTTTTTTTTTCCTCCGCCTTGTAGAAATAGCTCTGAAATAAGTGGGTCTCGCTGGAGTTTTGTTTAAGACTGACCCCTTACTTTATTAACCGTGTAACATTTTAAGGTTGTTTTTTCCTCTCTGTCTCCTCCAGCAAGTCTCTATTGATCACTGTTTACAGTTATAATCCCTTTCAAATTTATCATCCATGACTAACACCACACGTATTGATTGGTGCTGACGGATGTCCCTGTATGGTGTATACCCACAGTGATTCTGGCCAGGGAAGTACAGTAGATGTATTTTTCTCTCTCCTTCATTTGCTTTTTATAGCTTTCTGCTCCCTCCCTTTTGTTCTCAGTCTGACTAACCTATTTCACACAAACACCGTGGGATTAACATGTCTAAATTTAGGACAATTTCTTTATTCCTGATGAAGTCTGTGGAACAGGAAGGAAAAGAAAGGGTAGCGGTGGGATTTGGATTTTGTTGTTGTTTTTTCCCTCAACTGGGAAGCTACTGGAAGAAGACAGGCCCTATAGGAGATCAGATTTATGAGGGACATCCACACATCTTAACCTAGAGCCTAAAGTAACAAAGATGTAAGGGCTAGTTTTTTTAGGGACAAATTAGATGTCACTGGTGACTAAGGACAAGGTGTCCGAAATCTGGACTATAAATGGAGTCATTTGTCAACAATGCATTTTTGCTTGCCTGCTGCAACATTTCTTCCATCTCTTGTTGGCCAGAAATAGAGCTTAAGGTCAAGCTCTTTTCTCAGCCATCTTGATTTGACTTGAGTTTACAAACTTAAATAAATAAACAAAAGGAAAATCAGCCTTATATGTCCTCAAGGATTTTGGTACAGTAGCAGCATAGTTTTTGTCACTTAAGGTATTGTTTTGTTCTTGTTAACCCAAAGGTGTGAACTGCACCTTCCAAAAGCCGTGATCCTTCCAGATTTTAATAATCCATTTATAACTTTTTTTTTTTGTGCTTTATGCAATGGTTTAAATACATGTTCTTGTACATGGGTTTTATTTGGGTGTAATAAGGCAGCAAGTATAAGACAGAGTTGTTAAACCTCAGTAAAAAGCTTTTTTTAATAATAATTTGGCATTTATTTAATATAAAACCACTGTCTTACTAAATCTAACTCTTTAGATTTAATAGGATAGTTTATTGTATTATAGCGTTACTACTACAGTGCTATAGTTATGGTTGAAAAGGCATTTTCATTATAAACTCCTGTTTGCAGGTGCTTATAACTTCCTGAAGTATAGCACTTCTTTTATTTCAATGTGAAATCACTCACTGTACTTCTTAATTTCTTTCTTTCGTCTCCATCTCCTCCTCAGAGACAAGGACATTTACATGTTAGAAGAAAATAAGAAAAGCAGCAGCTACTGAGGAGCAGCATTAGAGTTGAGGATTTAAATGCACCAAAGTAAGAGTTCAGAGTTAGAGCTTAGGAAACTCTTGATCAAGTTGCTGTAGCAATGTCTCATAAAGCATAAAGTTGACAATTTGCTCAGGGACTTTGTGGAGTTTCTGGTCAATATTATGCATCAGACCAAAAAAAAAAAAAAATTAATAGCTCTTTTCTCTGTGTGTGTTTCTCCTTCACCTTGAAGGCAAACAGGGGTTTGTCTGATGAGGTGCTCAGGATTGGACCCAGGGTCAGTGTACTTACAGGGGATGAACCGGGTTAATTACCAGGTTTTATGATGAACAAACAGGACCTGCCGTCAGCAGGGCTGTGTCCAGGAAATGGGGCATTTTTCAGTGCCATGTCCTGGCCATGCCTCTGAAAGGGTGACATCCACAGTGGCCACGTGGGTTTACTCTGGTATCACTGTGGCTGACCCTTGCAACATTACAGAGCTGTAGTAAATGTAATATTTAATTGCTTTCTGGGCTGGGAACCACTTGTAAACAAACCTTAGCCTCAATGGAGACTTTATAGTTAAATAAATAAATGCTGACAAAGAAAGACTGGAGTCACAAAAAAGCCCAAACAGGAGCGCAGCACTAAACTGCCCCATAAAACCTGTGTAAAGAGAGAGTGTTTTGTGGTGTCGCAACAGCAGACTTTTTGCTTTTCCACAGGCTGAGTTTGCACGTGTAATTACTTTCCTTTATTTCAGTTCTGGCACAGAAACTCCTGCTGGAGTGGCACTGAGCAGAGGGTTGGTTGGTTTGTTTGGTTTTTTAATGATCACCAGGCTTAGACAAATTTCTCGTTTGGTGGTGGGAAGTTCCATGCAGGAAGAGGGACATGTGCCACTGTTACAAAGGGTGCAGCCTGTTCTTGCTGGCACAGAGCTAGGGCTGAGCAGCAATTGCTAAGCAGAAAGTGGCTCTTTAAAAGCACACAGAGTTTTGGTAAATCTCTTCTAGCTCTATACAGCAATGCCGTCCTTTTGCTCAGGCCTAAACACCAAGTCTTTCCTGGGAATGCAAATAGAGAGAAGGAAAATTCATCAAAACAGTTGTTTAAATAGTCACATCTCCTGCTCTCCTGTAATCCATTCTGGGTTTAAGAATACTAATAGTTTCCTCAAATAAAAAGGCTTTGCCTCTCTCATCCTCAACTCTACCCAAAATGAAAGGATTTGTAGGTACAAGCCTTCTGCCCTGAAAGCCCTCGCTACAGCCACGTGGCAAGGCTGAGAATGAATATTGTTTCCTGGGAAAAATCCGATAAATTAGGCAAGGTTTTTTTGGCAGGGCTTAATTTTCTGCACGTTATTCTCCACATGTAGTTTTGCACTACTGCAAAACCTCTTGCAAGCTCCTTTTAATGTTCCTCAAGTGCACATCCAGTAACCACAGTGGTAACACTTGCCTCTGTCCAAAAGAGAAACAAATGAAATTATTTAAAGTAGTTCTCTATATAACAGTATAATGGTTCTCTCAAAATACACTCACTAAATGGAAGATGCTGATATAGACAGCTCTGAGCAGCTCCTGAATTTCCAGAGGACTTGTAATGTATTACCACTGTTTCAGTCCGTTCTGTTGGGGTTTTTAGGCTGTACAGGTAGACTTGACCCCTCTTTGCCAGTTTTAATTTTCCTGCTGTTTTTCAGTAGCTCTGTGGTCATGCTGCTACCAAAGGAGCACTATAAATGGATTAATGAGTATCATGAGGAAATAGGAAGCCTGTATTCTTGATTTTTTTTTTTTTGACTGTGTTTTAGTAATAGCAAGTATTTAAAAAATCTTGAAGACACAAGAACTGGGAATTTTCTATTTTTATTTTTTATGAGGGTCATTTAAAAATACCCACAGGTTCATTTTTTGTGTAATGTCATGTGACTTGGCATGCTTCAGATTGTAGTTAGTCACTTTTTGGTAGAATTCTCTTATGGAAAAATGTGTGCATGCCATTTTAAAATCATATTCAACCATATGGAAAAATCTTTTGTGCTTGCAAAATGTGGAAATCTGGTCAGAAATGGACTAGCTTTATCTTAAATCCAGTCCATGTTGGAAGTGTAATTTGAGCAGAGCTTGATTTTTGGAGAGAGAAATTCATGTAGCCTGGTGGCATTTCCTGGCTGGGCAGACCTGTTTTGAAATTTGAAATAAAACACAAAAAAAAGAGGTAAAGTGAAACACCTCTCTTGGATTTGCTTTTCTGATAATGAAGATAAACTGGGACTTCCATGGGCCTGGGATTGTTCTGTCACCAAGCTCAGAAATCTCCCAGGCTTTTAGACCAGTCCCAGCATCTGAGGAGGGGTCTGGAAATACAGATATTAAACTGCAGTTCAGGTCTCTGGGGATAGTGTAAATGTTGATTGGGAAATTCTGCGGAAGCTTCCTTGGAAGAGGGGATGATTGTCAAGTAAGTTGTATGGAGATGGCTTAAAGTCTCTCGATTAAACTGTAGCATCAGGAGGAAAAAGATGATTTCTCCATGTAAAAAAAAAATTACAACAATTCAGACTTTTATATCTTATAACAGTAAAATATTTTTGGTTATTTCAGATACCAGCCTGCTAAGCTCCTGGGTTCTCCACGTGGTCAGAAGATCCTAATGACCTCTATGCAGATCAGCCTTGGATGGAACTTCTTACAGGCCTTTATTTTTTTACTCTCTTGGGAAATGCATTTTCACTATTTGTCCCATGTATCTTTTCTTTTCACTTCTTTTCTTACTTTTTTTTTTGTCTTTTTTATTTTTTCTAACCTCAGAGGTAGCAATCCTACTGCTATTAGCAAGATGTCTATTATAGTGTCATTAAAAAAGCTATAGTCAGAGCATGGAATGACTCACATCATGGAGAAGTTAATAATTCACTGTAATAAAAGTATAAAGTTTTATGATAAACCACTCTCAGGGGAGTTAAATATAATCCTTAGCGGGTCACACACTGACTACAAAGCTTACATTTGTAATGGTAATTTGAATTTACTACATCGCCTTTAGTTTTTAAGCGTTTGTATGTCATTAGACCTTATAAATTGATTTATATATTCAACTCCAGTATAATTCTACATAAAGGTACAATAAATTTTATGGATTATAGATATGGCATCTAAAACAGTTTAGAAAAATAATTTTATTAAATTCTCTTAAACGGTAGTGATGAACAGCGTTGCCAGGGTGTCTCAGCTTCTGAGAACTGCACGAGATGGGGAGGGAGCTGAGGCGGTGATGGGGACAAAGGGAGGGCACCATGCCATAACTGGTCACCCACCTTCTCATTAAGGTGACACCAAGTGCTGATGTTTCACACAGCCGCAACTGTCATTGAGCAGGACACACATACTGCTCCAAAACTCCATCTGCTGCTGGGGTGGGTCTCCATGGAGAGGCAGCAGGGCCACCCTTAATACTCTGTTGGTGATGTTGCTGGTAAAGATATGAGATTACCTACAGGAAAGGATTGTGTTTGTACCTTAAACAAGTCACTTCTTTCTAAATTTTTTTTTTTTTGTTTGGGGGAAAACCAGGCTGCTGTGGCGTACCTTGGTTTCTGAGGGATGTCCATCCTCACTCTTTATCAGAAATAACTCACTCTGCACTCTTTATCAGAAATAATTTGTGAAAAATGAAAAGATCTTTTTTTTTTTCCTTCCCCCCAGCTTGGATTCAGCAAACATAGCCGTAAGAGAATCAATTAAAAATGTTCATCTTGAACATTCTTTATTGGTGTGATTTCACCAGAGCTGATTGTGAGGAAGTGCCTGTTGGTATTTTGCTTCTGATGTGGCAGATCCTGCTCAGACCCCTCACCCGGTGAAAACTTGAGTTTGCATTCCCAAGCATGTTGAGCAGTCCCTGAAAGCAGTGTGGGATATCGCTCAAAACCACTTGATAAACTTTATCGTGTGTTTCTTAAGTGGTTTTAAATAGTCAACCAGCATTTTAAAGCTGCTTTTCCTAAAGTCGGTGTAATTTCAGTGCTGATCTTCAAACCCCTTTGCCTAATCTGCTATGTAATCTTTCCCATAACAAACCTAAAAAAGATCCTTGTACTCCCTGGGGGGCGGTTATCATTGTATTCCCCATCGCACTCACACATTAGCAAAGCTTTATCCCATCATCGTTTGGTTTTTGAAAGCATTGAGGTAAGTCTCAGGTGGCATCCTGCACTCAGTGGGTGTGTCACTGATGAAATGACCCAGCCAGCTGGACAGGTTTATGTACAATTTACTGGAAATGTATTAAATGTGTCTCGGGAAATGATTCTTTAAAACGTTCTCCCTGCCAGTGCAGTAAAGATTAAGACCTTGGCATGAAACAGAGTAAAAAATTAAATAATTTTCAGAAGCTTGATGTAAAATAATGATGCTAAATGTAACTTCAAGTCACCAAAGGATGAACATTTAGGCAAAATTCCTAGTCCTCCCTTGATTAATTCCCATAATAATTCAGGGGTCTCTGAAACTTGCAGGATGAATTTGAGCCCTGGCACATGCACATGGAGTCCTGCTTTAATCCCTCTCAGGCTGTTTGCTCAGACAAATGCAGGATTACATAGGCAGAAACAGGACTTGCAGGTGGGCAAGCTCTTGAGAAAATAAACACTCTTATTTTCACATAATTATTTTTGATATTCCAATTCCTCTTTTTGCATTCATTGGCTTAAATATTGTGAAGGCAGCACTTAGGCTGCCTCCCGAATTTTATTTGTGCCTGAATATCCTAAGCCAGTCAAGAGGACTTTACAATCTCCTTGCTTAACATGTAGTTAGCTGTAGAAGTTACTGCATGCAGACTTATTTTTTATAAGTATTTATTTATGTAAGTGTTTGTATCCATCTGCACTTCACCACGATTCCCTTGTTTGGTTGCATGGGGCAGTGTTGCTGGAGTTTTCCTTGGCATGAGGAGGTAGGAGGGGAGTCTTGTCTGACAGAGCGATGGGGCTTTTGCCTTTTGAAGTGCCTCCGTCACTGTTGGCATAGATAAGAGTAATCAGGATAAATGCAAAAAAGTGCATGTATTGCCCATCTGCCCCCAAATGCTGGGGTTGCAATGGATGGGAAATGACAGTGGGTGCTATGGGATGCACGGCATGACAAGGGAACAGGCAGCCAAGGAGCTTGGAGCACCTTCTAGTTTCAGCATTTAAAATTATGCTGGGATAAACTGCCTTCTGCAGTATCCTTGAACATTTGCTCCACAGCAAATAAAGGCATTAAGTCTTTCCTTCTCTTCCAAATACACAATTTAGAAATAAAAGGTAATAACTGACAATATACAAACACTGAAATTTCCATTCTTCACAGATTAAATGATCCTTGTTGCAGATCGTGAAGAGCCATTAGTGAGAGAGAAAGGAGGAGGGGACACTTCATGTAGCAACAAGCAGTATATTCTGTGCTTTAATAAGAGGGAAGCTGATGGAGAACTGCAGGATTTATAATCACAGTGGACACAGCAGATTTTTACCAGGGCAGGACGAGTGCAGGGGGACAGAGAGGGGAGAGATGGGGAGCAAAGCTGGCAGTGACCAGGTGCCTTTCTTAAAGTTTCACGAGTTTGTAATCCTCCGCAGTTTTTTTGAAGAGCATTTTAGCCCTTGCAGTCAGGTTCTTGGGCATCCTCTCCTGGTGTCTCCGGACACATTTTGAAGAAAAGATTTCAACTCCCGTTCAAGTCAATAGTAATTATTGTTTAGTGCTGGGTTATATGAGGCTATTCCATAGGCTTATGGAATTAAAAAGAGTTGTTAGAATGTCTTTACAGCTGGCAAAGAGTTAATGGCTTCAAGTTGAGATGGAATAATTACTGCCTGGACTGATTTACTATTTTATTTGTATGATATTGGAAAATCTAATAAATCATTTTACTTTTATCTTGATAGTTAATTCTTTCATTAGGAAAATTAGAGGCTTCATTATAGTGTTTATCATGAGCTGGAAGGTTTTTTCTAGGTTGTTGGTTTTTTTTTTTTTAGTTTTAGGATTACACATTTCACTTCTGCCAGGTTTTCATTTTCTTTATCAAGTTTTCATTTTCTTTGTCATTCCTAAGTGAATGCAGCAGGAGAGCAGTGGGCTGGATCAGACCGGGGGCCTGCAGTGGAGGTGCCACCCACGCTATTTACATTGATTTCCTGGGGAGCTGTGGATGTTTGGGAGAATCAGCCTTCAAACTCTTTGGACTCTCAGATGCATAGATATGGAGACTAGAAGGGATTGTAAAGATCTTTAACTCTCAGTTTCTGGAAAATCCAGATGAAAAGACCCCACCCAACAGCAGGCAAGATGCCTTTATTCTCTCCAATGCAGTGCTGAACATGTGCTCGATATGCTCTAATTTGCCTTGAACATGCAATTTAACCTTACCTCTTGTGCAGAATGTTGGATTTTGTTAAGATAACCCACAGTGATGTTGCTCACAGTATGTATCATTCCATTAGAAATGGGACCAGGAACTCCCTACAACAAAAAATGGTACCTTAGTCTGGAAATGCCGCTTTACCCATATGACGTCTGTAAGCTCTGCATACTCCCCACTTAGGCTGATTGCTTTTACAATTAATGTGCTCTGGGTTTGTGATTCTGTAATCATCCATTGCATTGCAAAATGCACAGCATATATTGAAAAGTGTCTATAGTATGTTTTAAAAGGAATTCTTAACTAAGCTCTGACCTTGATGCAGTCTGAAGGTGAAGAGGATCAATCACAGATAAAAGGAAGGGAACTCTCGGAGGACATGCGTACCTAAGATTTTTCTCTAGGTATAATTCTGGATCTGTATTTATTTGTATTTATCTTTGAAAGCTCAGACAAGTAGAGATGCTGTAATTGATTTTATTTGAAAGTGAGAGATGGGGTCAAATGGAAGGTTTTGGGTCTTTTGCTTTTACTTTTCTACCTATATAAAATGAGTATTTTTACTAGAGGTGGTTAATGACATTCACATTTTTTTGGCTAAGCATGTGAATGGGAGCCTCCAGCAAAGCAAACTCCACCTCTCCCAGCTTCAAATGAGCTGGGAAAGATCCTCATCCTGCCAACTCATCCTTAATTGGCCTATATAGTAAGAAGCAATTAAAACTGAAGGCCCGATTCATAAAAAATGTACATTGTGTTTATGTGTCTGTGTGCATAGGGGCTTTTCCTGCACTTCAGCTAAAAGTGCAAGACACACATTAGCTTCCAGTGCACCTTTTTGCAATTTACTCCTTCACTCCTTTTTCTGAGTCACAAGTGACCTCTTCTCCTTGGTTCCTCTGTGAGTATCATAGAAATCATATGAGTGAGTATCGTAGAGTATCCTGGAATATCCTGAGTTGGAAAGGACCCAGAAGGATCATGCAAATCCAAGTAAATGGAGGTGTGTGGTGTAAACCTTCTGGACAAAAAGTAAAGTTTAGACAATATGTGAAAATGTCCAAATAGAAGCTAATGGCTGTGTGTCAACAGTGCTGGCTTCTCTTAGCTGATTGATTTTTAGCAAGCCACTGGCTTGCTAGACAGATTTTAAAAAAACTTTGCTGGCTCTGCTGGGTGTGCAAAGCCTGCAATTTGTTTTTCTGAAAGAGGAAAAATAAAACAATGTCAAATAGTTCATGCACAGAAGAAAAGGGATGGAGGCAAATCACCTATCTGATGTTGAAGTTCATGCAAAGCCCAAATTTGAATTTTTTTCCTTCCCATCCTTCCAGATTCTTCCAGTTTAATAACTGGATGTATAAATGCATTGAAATATATGGATGCAATTCCTATAATTATTTTTTCTTTTTTTGGTAGTAGTTTTTCATGAGGTGTGTTTGAGGTTTGTATTTTTTTTTCTCGTTTGCAAGGACTTTTGCGATGTAATTTATGTGGGTGACTGTATGGTATAAAGCTGACTCATGCTCCATCTGTTGTGAAATACCTGTAGCTTTTAGAATGCTCTCCACTGTAAACACTGCAGGTTTGGGTTTTGCCGGATGTGGTTCAATCCAGTTTGGTTAAAATCATCAGGTTATTTAAAGATACCCCAAGAAGGTTCTGTTTCTAGTTGTTGCTATGCCCTGTCTTGGGAGCCAGATTGCCATGCTTTGTTTTCTGGTTATTCTCCAAATAATCCAATTTATGCATGGATCCTGGCTGCTTCCCACCTGCTCTGTGGTGGTGGCAAGGCCACAGCCCTTGGCGGTGTTCGGCACCATTGGGAAGGTCTCCATTTCTGCCATGCAACCAAGGGACTGTGTTTCCATGTGCAGTGCCGGCCCGGCGCTCACCATACGGCGTTTTCTGCCGAGGTAAAAATTACCCTCTGGGGGAAGGAGAAGTGGCCTCCGGTCCACCTTCAGGATTGGAATCTGATAAACAGTTTCAAATGTCAGTGGCCTGTTGTTGGTAATTAAATTGTAATGACAGATCCCTGCTGATACTATCAAGGTGCTTTTGTCCCGGGAACCCTGCATTAAGAGGAGCCGCAACAGCAGTTTTCCTTGTTACCTCTTCCTACTATTACAGTTAAATAGTTCATGGCCATCAGCTTCCAAAGCAGGAATGTGCACTGTTGCCTGAGTGGGTCTCATTCACGGTCGCCAGGAATGCGAATGTATCTTAAATATTTGAGTATACAAATGTGTGTTAGCCTGAGCTAACCATAGCAGGAATCCATAGGCACACATTAGGTCATGCATTTTTACATCCAGACCTGTAGCATTAAAATTTATCTGTTAACTTTTGGAGGGAAGAGGAAAATGTCTATAGAAAGGTTATAGTTCAAAAGAAGGCACTCAGTCGGAGAAATATCAATATGCAACTGTCAGGAGAACTTACGTTCTGAGTCATAAAAACACTTTTTTGATTTTGGGGAGGGGTTAACTTGTTCCATTATAAATGACTAAAACCACACAATCCGTCATGGAGATAATAATAGCAGTCTTCTTAAAAACAACAACAATTGCTTTATTCCTGTGTTGTTGCTTGTGCCCTGGAAAGAAAAGAAACAAAATGAGTGTTTCGGATTTTTTGGTGAGTGACTGCCTTCAAAGAAGTTTCGGAGCCCTTTTCCATCCTGTTCTGTAGAGGTCAGCAAGTTTGAGGAATTACAGGCACTAAGTGAAAATGAAAACATCAAGAGGCTTGCTGTCTATCACAAGTATCAGTAAATCTTTTTGAACAACCCTGGGCAGTGAATTATGGAAGCATGGAATTGACTTACAGTTTATTTCTAGTAACAGTCAGTTACTATGTCAAATCTAAAACCATTCAGAAAAGCCTATAAAAATGTATGACAAACTAACCAGCAACCTCTAGATCTTTTTACATGTGTATGATTTTAGAGAACGTCTTGCTAGTGCTTGTGGAAATGAACAGACAGGACGTTTTCATGAGGTCATATATTTTTTTTTTTTGTTCTCCTCACTTGTGTTGTTTGGCATCACAGAAAGCCTCTGGAGTAGCTTTGCTGGAGGAAGACAATATGGTGTGTGGGCAGGGAATGGCACAGCTCTTGCTCCTGCCTCCCTCGGTGATGCTCTTCTCCACTACCTTGAGCACCAGGAGCGAACGCTCACTTAACAATCCCCCCAACTTTATTTCAAGGGGCCTTGTGAACACCTGGGAACTTTTTAGTAAAGGTATTGCACCAGCTATGGCTCACCCCAAGGTAAGAGAGAGGAGGAGAGGTCCTGCAGGAGGGATGCTGGCTCAGTGAGGAGTTGATGGATCTGCGGGGCTGCCCTGGTGCCAGCAAGTCTGGTCCCACTGCTTGGCAGAGAGGGGAGCTAAAGCCTTAGGTGTTTTGAATGACCTTGTTGCTGTATGGGGCAGGTGTGAGGTTTTCTCCTGGCTGCTTAAAAAGCAAGGTTGTAAGAGCACAGGTGCTATTTCTAAAATCTGGGGAGGGGTCAGATTAGAGTGGGTTAGTTGTTGGGCAGCACAGGGATCCAGGGCACAGAGGCTCCTGGGAACTGGAACCTCCCTAAATGTGCTGCCAGATCTGAAATGCTGGCTAATACTGTGACTTTTTCAGGAGAGACCTTTATTTTGGAGGCAGTAATGCTGGAAAATACCCCCTTAATTCAGGTGCTTTATCTGAGTTCCTGTCTCTCCCTGGGCCGTGCCACTATTTTTAGGGTGGACAGGACTGTTTGAACCTAATTCTCCAACTCTCAGAGCTGGAGTCTGGGGATAGATTCATAAAACCAAACAACAATAAATGAATTTAAAAATATGAATCAACGCAGGGCTTTAGATAAGTCACTCTGTAGACCCTGTTGTGGCGGGCAGACTGGTGTGTACCAATTGGATGGACACCCAAGAAGGGTATTTGGCTACTTATTTGTGAGGACTACCCTGAAGAGACCATACAGGGAGCAGGTCTTTCAAAACTGTCTTTTTGTTTTCTTTCTGTGTCAGTGGCAGGCAGCATTAAAATGTTTAAACATTTGCCACTGCAAGAATGAATGCAAAATGTCATGTGTCCAGATAGCCATTTTGCTTTCCTTGTGGTGCTTGTGCCGGGAAAGCATCCAAACCCGAGTTTGTCTTGTAAGAAATGTTTTCAACATCAGTCCCCTGGCAATTGTATTTTAAAACTAACACAGCCTAATAAACTTTCACTCATGAAACCATCAAAGTTGTGTTTACTAGCAGAGCGCTCAGGTCAATAAAAATACTCTACACACTAGGATTTGGGATTTTATTATTTTGCATTTATTGAGAAACAAATTGCAGAATAAAGTGGGGCCGCGAATAAAATACTCCTAATACACCCAGAATATAATACAAAATGTAATTAGGCAGCACATTGTTAAAAGTCAGGACCAAAATCTAACAATATGGTGTCACCAATTGTAAGCCTGTAACTGTATAATACATAATTGTCAACTGTTGAGAAAAGATCTCATTTTGATAACACATATTGAGATTGGAAGCCTGTTTGTTAATGAGGGGTCTGAAAAATACTTATGACTCCAGGATGCTTGACAGCTCTAACAGCAACATTGTGCTGCACAGTCAAAGAACAGCAAGTTAGAAGGAACACAAACAAAAAACAAGACCTTTTTAGGAAGGAAGAAACAAGGATGTTTATGTTTAAGGAATGTATTAAAATCTCAGCTATTCTGCTCAGATATTAGAATCAATCATTAGATTGATTCACTGTGATTAATTTCTATTAATTTGTATTTTATATGCACAAACTTGGCTTTAAAGCTGGGGCTTTTTTTCAAGCTGTTCTTAATATCCTGAGCTTCATCTCTGTGCAGAGGGCTGAGGTTGGGAGTGTTCTGCTCACCTTAATGGGGCAGAGCTACAGCAGCTCTTCTTGCCCACCTTCGCTAGTTCTCAGCATGACCCAGCCATGACCTCACTTATTTACTCTCTGGGATTTTCCTTCCCTAGTCGCACACACAGAGCGCTGCTTGTGCAAAGCAGGAGTCTGGGACTTCGTGATGCTACCAGGTTTCCTTCAGGGCTGTCCCCTCCTTTATGTGGCATCACCCACATGCCGATGTGGAACCTGTTGACTGCTGGACACAACTGCAACAGAAATGTGGAATGTACCTCCAGCACTTCCTCATGCTCCTTTTCCCAGCTCTGCGTGCCTGCTGAAGTTGTGCAAAAAGCCAATATTCAATACAAAAGAGCAAAGCTATATAAATTGCACTGGCAGGTAGCACTCCTTTTATTTCTGATCTGTGCTGCTTTTATTTTCTTGGCGAGAGATTAAGAAGGTATTGTTAAGGTTGTTCTGGATGCCACAAAAACTCCAGGTAGCATTTTGCAGTGAATTTCAAAATTTTTGAGTAGCGTTGTGCTGGTAAACTCAGAGTTGAACTCCCATGGCATATATTCTGTTCCCTCATTATCCTGTGTGTTCAGGAAGCTCTGCACAACCCGTAGCAACTTGTTTTCTCAGAGGGAGTGATTACATGTGGTGTAGTGGGTTTCTTTTGTGTGTGTGTGTGTGTGTGTGGCAGTCATATAAAAGGCAGCCTCTTATTTTTCAGAGTATTTGTAGCTGCTGCAGAGGAAATATCTGTGTTGCTCTATGTTTTAGAAATGAGGTTGGGAGTCTGTTGATGCCTCTGGAGGCTCTGCTGGCATTGCTGACGTCTTCAGGTGGCACCTTGCAGTGACTGAGCTTGCTGCTGTTTAAGGCAGGAAGCAGATGGAAGGCTTCCCTCCCCTTTACTCTGCCCCCAAACCCAGAAAGAACAGTGACTAGTTTGGGCTTTAAATAGGTAAAAGAAAATGCCTGGTTTTGCATTGCCATATACTTGCTACTGCAGACAAATACTACGTTTATTGCTGTGCCTTGTGCTACAACCACCTGCCAGAGTGATACTGGAAATTAGTTTCCAGGTCACCCTCAGAGTGGTGGCTCTAACTAAAAGGCAGGGGAGGCTGAGCTTTGTGCTGCTTGGAAGCAGACTGAAACTCCTTCCGTGTCTCCAGGATCACAGTGGCTCTCTGTGCCCCACACCAAAATCTGGGGACTTCACCAAAACAACAGAGGGTCTCTTTCCCTCCTTTCTGTTTCCTCACTGAATCCCCTGCCCATTTCATTAGCAGACTTTTCATGGAAACTTTTGAAAGGAGGGGTTGCACACTTTAATTGCACAGTTTAAACCACCAGTTATATTATTTCTAACATCAAGCACCTTTTTTTCTTGGTCATTAGCCTTACTAGAGCAAACCTTGTTACGAGGCTGACCTGCACATAGGATCCTGTCTGCTTTGCTTTCCGCAATGCATGATATATTTATCCTGCAAATGTACATTTTCTTCTACTTTGTTTTCTTTTAAAACACCCTTTAACCATTGAAAAATTGGTTGAAATAATTGCCATAGAAATACTATGGACCAAAGTCTGCTCAGGCTCGGTGCTTCTTCATTATTATGGTGCAGCAAATTTCCAAATCCTGTTGCCTGCCAGCACCCTGAAAGAAAGAACCTGTTCTCTGATGAGGCTGAGGGTGCAATCCTGTTATCCAGGGCTTGGTACTGCACAGTGGCTGCAGTGCAATCCCCTTAAATGAGAGGTTTGGGAACATCTTCTAAATTAGGGAGTCAGACTGGAGACCAGAACCACCAAGGAGCAGCTGCTTGGACATTGCCTTCCCCCTCTCCTCTGCTGCTCAGAGCTTTTGTCTTGGAGTCGTAGCTCCGCTCTGCTGCATCCGTGGGACGGCCGGGGACACTGAGGGCTTAATGGGAAGTTGTCAGAAATAATTGTGCTTATACCTTTTTGTGCTGTCAGAGGGGAAGATGTTAAACTCTCTGTGAAAACTAGATGTGAACAGGGATGGACAGTGGTCTTCGGACCATTACAACCTACTTCCTCTAATTTTTAAAATTTATATACTTTGTAATGCATTATTAATTTTCTTGTGAGTGATATGACTTTCAAGGCTATCAAGGGACTAATCTATTTTTTACATGGAGTAGAGAAGGATTCTAGGTTTGTACAAATAAAATACTCCCTGGAAGCAATACAACTGAAATGATATCTGCAAACATCATGGCTTTACCTCTCTTCTGAGCAAACATCAGCTCTCTATAGAAAGTTAACACTTTAATTAGACAGAATTTCAAATGATTGTGTGTGTCTGCTATTAATATTAAAACATTTGTATCCTTTTTCATAAAAATTACTTTTTTTGTACAGGAATGAGCCAGGAAGCTCAGGAAGAGATATCCAAACCCTTAGTTTAAAGATATTTGGGAAATACACATGATTAAACAATCACTGGTATTACCTGAAATCCAAAAATTGGGTTGCTATGGGTATAGCATATTTGCTTAATTCTAGCTGATCGTTCCTTGCCTGCAAGGAAAATTATGTGTGATTGCAGAGGTTTAAATATGCTTTTTTCAGTAGAACTACAGGTATAATGGTTTCATAGGTCTAAGTGTGGAGATAATTTTGGTTTTTGGATGTTTAACAGTAGTGGATATGTGCACATTTGTTTAATACAAAATCTGGTGGAAATAAATAAGATCCAGCAAATGTTTATTTGGGAATTGGGTTTCACCTCTAGAATCATGTTAACAGAAGCTTTAATATACCAAGTTTGGCTTTTTATTTAATATTTAAAAAACCAGCATGAGTGCAGTAGAATAGTCCTTTTGAAGAGTCAAGTGCAGACAAGGAATGAGGCGTGATTAAAACATGCCATTGCAAGAACAGTGAATATTTTTTAATGATTCACATTTCATGGGCATTCTGTTCACAACTTACCCACTTTTTCGTTTTCTTGGGTGCTGTTAGCTACAAAGCTTCATATCAGCCTGTCTGCTTTGGAGGGAAAACAATGTCCTTTTTTTCATCTCTGCTGTCTCTTTCCTCCTCTGCACTCTGTGAAATTCCTGTCATTGATACGGACTGTGGGTGCCGTAGCACAGAAATATGAAAACCTGGGAGGTACGAGGTGTGATTAGATGTACCTGTGGCACTGAGATAGCACCAAGTATCAAATTAAGTCTCATCTGGATAAAGATACCTGGGCTGGCTGCAGAGTTTGAACCTTTCAGTACTAATGTGCAGTGCTTGAGCTGAGGAGGCAGCTCAGCTGCTTGTGCTCTGCTGTTGCTGTTTCTCTCCAGCCTCCACGACCTGGCACTGTTGGAACTTTTGCATATGTTTGAAAAGTAGGTAGGAATTATCCACCTTCTTCTATGTCTGTGAATGTCAGAGGTAACACACCTGGGAAAGGCAGGACAGTTATGGTTCTTAGGACTTTCCACTTGGAGTCTGAGCTGTTTGGTGCACCTGAGAATAGGGTGGAGGGTGGTGGGCGCAGGTATAAATCAAAGTGCCTTTTCAGTCTGCTGGCATGCTTCTCTTCAGGACTACCTCTGCTAGCTCTCTGGAGCAGATCCTTTGCCCACCTCATCTATCCAGACCCAGGATGAGAGAACAGGAATTGCCATGTGGCTCTTTTCAAGGCTGTTTCATGGTGCCAGGACTTATTCTTCCATTCTGTTTGTGGACTTCCTATATCTGGAGCTGCATTATCTAATGTTTGGATAGCTATTGTCATATCCATGGCAGCTAAACACTACCTGCTTTAATGGTGGGTTTATGTTTGGCAGTGCCAGGGGGAGGCTGCTGTTCCACGCTACCGTGTTCCAGTGTAGTCGAACAATTCCTTTTTATGCTTTGCAGTCTAGCCGAGGTCCTCATTGCAAGGAAGTGATTTGCCAAGCGCTCCACTGGCACAAAATAAGCCACCGCAGCTGATTTACAGGGGGCTACCTAGAGAGCAGGGGAATCCCTGAGTGATAACATCCAAATCATGCTCATCCTATGGGAGTTGGTGTGTGATAATGCTCAGCCTCAGAAACGACTTCTTGGAGGTGAATGCCGTCTAGGCATCACAGAACACAAGGGTGGCTCCAAACCGCCAATGCTTCCAGTGAAAAGCAGTAGCAGGCATTGCTGAAGCCTCAAGCTAGGATGTGTATTGGGCACATACATTGCATGTTACGGAGCCGGGATGGATGAGCAGGACCATCCAGAAAGCTCTAATTCTACAGTGGTTCAGAGGAAAAAGATACCTGTCTGTCAAAACCTGAAAAAACTAGTTCTGAAAGACAAAAAAACCCTCAAAGACTCCTTAATTAGTACCATACTGTGAATGAGTTACCCAAAATTTGCTTGGAGCAGTCATGCACCCCAAGAGCTCAGAGTTTTGCACCCAGCTCCAAAACCGACTTTCTCTGTGGCCCTGGGCAAGTCACTTAACTCCCCGTTGTTCATTGAACTGTAAAGGGGAGATAACAATCCCTGCCTACCACGAGGTAGGTTGTGGCAGGATAAATTAGCTGTTGGCTTTTAAAGCACTTTAAAGATGTACTGCAAAGCATTAAGAGCACTTGTTTTTATGAAGACAGTAATGGTTAAATGATAATTCTGTGCTCTCGCTGAATTTGTTAGTTTTAAAGTGTGAGTGTTATGCTTCTACAATATGCTATTAATCCAAACAAATTACTAAGCCTTTGTGTGGTATGTGAGGAAGCCCATGAATTTACCTTTCTGTAGCTGTAAATGCAGTGGAAAGGATTTGAACTTCCCTTCTCACCTCAAAGCCTCTGGCAAACTGGTCACTGACATAATAAATATTCAGCATTTAATAATGCTTTACTTTTTCTCTTTAAACCATTAGTTGTTTCCTGCTTGACTAAGAAGAACTTCAAATTCAATTCATTAACATTTCTTTAAATAGCCTTCTTAACAATGCCGGTTTGGTTTCCTTGTTATGTTCTGTCACTAATAGTGGTTTTTAGTTCTAACCTGTTATTAATTAGAAATAAAGGCTCGATCTCTTCATTTCTGAATTAGTTTTAGTGCCTCTTTCCTCAGATGCTGAAGAGGGTCTTTTATTTTCAAGCCTAGCGTGTCGCGTTATATAATTGTTCCTGGGGTAAATAATTTAGCTGGTCAGAGAAAGTGCACTTCTCCCCGCCTTGAGTGGTCAGCGCGGCGGTGGGCAGCGAGGCATGGCAAATCCTAGGCAAAGAGGAGCACAGCTGCATGAAACTTTCATTAGGGCTGCAGAGGTAAGAGGCCGTGTCTCTGTGGTGCTTTCGGCGTGACCCCAAGGGCCGCCCATGGCCACCGGTGCTGCCAGGGCACCTTTTCGCTGTGCCTGAACGTCTTTGCTGTGAAGGACGAATGAACGGGCACAGACTGTCTCAGCCACCCTAATCTTTTCTTTCCCTACTTCAAAGCCTTCTGTGTTGCATCTCGCTCTGTAATTACCCTTGAGGTATTTCAGACTCGAAGCGACACCGGGAAAATTGCACTTCCCGATAATGGTAGTCCACAGTTGTGTTTAATCAATTATGTAGTTGGTCATGAGACTGGCTTTTCAGTTACAAGGATTTTAAGGCCAACCCCTTATGCCCTGGCTGAGGAGAGCAACAATGCCGAATTAAAGAAACACACTCCATTTGATGCAGCTTAATCTAGGCTTTACCTGCTTAATTAAAAACATGCTGCCAATACGCACTTATTCCTCCATGCTCTAAACAGCCATGCTGTAATTTCCTAAGCAAAACTGCTTAAGTTAGGTGGAGCTGCAACACTAATTTTTACGGATATAAACAGATCTGCTCAGCAGCAGCGTCTCCAGATTTCTTGGAGCTGGTGGCTGTGCAGTAGTACGTGGCTCGGAGGTGTGTGGATGCTGGAGAGGAAACGTGAGCTGAGCTGGGAATTAAACACACAGCCTTGCTAACTCACTTTGAAAGATACATGGCAGCCAAAAGCTTCACTCCGCAGAGTAATGGGTTTGTCTGGGTGCAGGGGTGCTTCCAGTGGAATAAATTCAGATGATGTTAACTCAACAGATAACTCTGAGATGTGTACTTGCTGGCTGTGAGAATGTCTTGCTGGTAATGGTGCTGCAGGCCAGCCAAGGTTAAGTGATGGCATATCCTGGTCCTTACAGATTCAGTATGGAGGATTGTGATAGTAAACTGGCAGTGAGACTATGCTGGGAAGGAGGGAAATATTTAGGGAAAGGGAATCTGTCCAAAGGGCTGGTGACACCTGTCCTGTTTCATCCATTGGGCCCACAGAAGCTGTGTGACGTCTGGCTGTAGATGTTGCCAGATGTTTGCCTTTGGACCATGTTGCCTGGATGACCAGTGAATTACCCAAAACCTGCTGTTATAAAAGCATCCAGACATTGTCCCGCCTCCTCCACTTTCTGCCTTGCTTTCCAATACACTATATCCTTCTCTGTCCAATTTTTCCCAATCTCCAGCTGCTTTTACTATACTTCACTTGCCTGCTTCTCCTCTTTGGATCTCAGTCACTGGTGGTTTTCATCAAGCATGAAGTACAAGTTTGATGCTATTTTGGATCTGCTTCACTTGGGGAAGAGGGAAACTTTCAAAATTCAAAACACCTTACAAATTCATACATTACTTTGGTTACTTCTGTGCTTGTCAGCTCTTTGCCTGTGATGCCAGTTTGTTGCAGAAATATTGTCTCTGAATTTAAGATATCCAGGAGAGTTGATGATACGTGAGGAGGTATTGATTGATGTATACATTTATACCTCTTCTACGAATTTTTCTTTCTCAGACAGCATTATAGATAACTGTCCCAGAAGAAGGCAGCTTTGAATGTCTGATGTACTTACATGGTTTTTACATGGATTCAAGTGTGGAAGGTAGGTTATTCCTTAGGTCTTTCTTCTCCTCTAATTTTAGACTACTAGCACTGTGAAGGAGTTGTTGTTGCTAGTTGTACAAAGCTGGGGGGCCGTCTTGTTGGGAATCACTGATTGCCCTAATCCAGTTTCACTTATTCTATTAATATACCACTGGAGTCAGGCTGGAGTACAAAGTCCTCTGTGGACAGGCCAGTAGTAATGTCGCTCTCCAGGAGCAATTACAGATGTTTTACAAAGATGATAACTCAGATAAAAGGGATTGGAGCGGCACAGTAGGGAGAAGAAACAGCATTGAGGGAAAGGCAGGTTGGAGCTCAGAACTGTATCCCCTGAGCTAATGGGGGCTCGATGGATGATGGGATTATGTTATGAAAAAAATGTACCTTGCAAGTGCAGTTCCGGAGTGCTTTTGTGGAAAAGAAACAGCCCTTATGGTAGCAAAACAGGACTTGTGAATCTCCTCTTCTCGTGGCATTCACATGTGAGTGGTGATGAGTCCTCTCTTTGATGTTAACACTGATGCAGAGGCAAGTATTTCTGCACTGCTCACCCTGGGTCCAGGCACGGGGTTAGCCAGCACCAGCAGGTTGGGTTTAGGCCAGATCCGTGTCCTGATCATGTTCACCATGTCACTGTGTGTGTGCTTGTGCTGTCTTAATGTGCTCGTGGAGCTCTGGTTTGTGTTGCTTCATTGCTGATTAGGCAGATGGGCTGATACGAGCCCAGTCCCTGGAGTGCTGCTTCCATACCAATGATTTAGCTGTGCAACTCTCTGTAACAAAACTTATTGAGGATGGCAGCCTGGGTAGTCCTGTGGAATTCAAGATCTGTTATTTTTGTTCTAAGGACGTTTTTAAAGGATTTTAATTATGTGCATGGTTAATAAATGTCATGCCATCCATCTTCAGTCATGCATACACATGTGGTGTGCTGCTTAGGTACCCGCTGGCCTGTAGAGGGGATGCTGTGCAGCCATATTTGTGACACATCATCACTTGGTTTGCTTTTGGGACAAGCACAGGAAGAGATTGTTCCCACTGCCCCAGTAGTTCCTGTGTAACAGACCAATGCACAGGGATGTGAATCTTTAATGTATCTGCAGCTGAGGAAGTGGCTGCTGCTCTCTCCACAGTCAATTATACCACCTTAATTTGCTCTGACATAAAATTAGTTTTTCCCCATCTTATTTCCTCACACAAAACAGGGCTAGAGATTGTTACTATAGAAAATTAAGGTGAAGGAACAGGGATCATTTTGTTTTCTTAGGTTTTGCAAGGCCATTGTTGAACAAGCTGTTTCCTACTTATCCCAAATTTTGCAGTGATACATCCTGAAGAGGTTCAGTGTGTTGAAGTGGAAGTGTACCTTCAGTGGTTCAGGTGGGATATGTTCAGATTGCCATGGAAAATGCCAGCTCCAGCAGCACAGCTGAATCAGGGAGTCATAGAACTGTCAATATTTACTTTTAGGTTTTTCCTCCACTTAGGGTGCAATGGAAAGGTTTTTTTTTTCTATGTGAGGAATACACCTTGGAACGTTCTTACATTTGGCTTCAGGTGGAAGTTCTGAACACAGTGGGGCATCAGCCCAGAATTCCCTGTGCAAGTGCACAAGAGAGGTGTTGATAACAAGTGTTTCTTCCCCTAACTTTGTATTTCTCTTTCTGTACTTTCTGGTTTGGGTTTGTTTTTTTCCATTGACCACCGGCTATGACCATATGGCTTCTCTTCTGTTTTCCTCTGTGTCTTCTACCCCCCCTGCTCTGCACATATTATAATGTTCACAAGACATTTTAATATCAGTTCTGGTCTTGCCTAGCAGCACAAAACATCTTGTGTATTTGCATTTTTTAGTTTAATCATTATCTTAATAATTTTGGGCAGTAGCCACGGAATCTTTTTCTCTCTGTCTCATCTCATCTTTAAAGCAGCAGTTCCTACTTCTCCCTGCCATACCCCCACTGTTAAGCTTGCCTTAAACCCATAGCTAAGCAGTGGTTTGGAAAGAGGAGACAACAGTAAACCTGCCTGTAAAACACGTTTCGGAAACTCTTGTTACTCCAGTCCTCTCTGGAGCAGGCCTTCAACACTGACAGTGATTAGTCAGAAAGAGTTACCAGGCTCTAGCTAAGGACACCTGGAAATGTAACTCCTGTGGAGGGATGAGCTGGCGTTAAACAAGTTCTGAAGATTAAAATAATCCCAGAAAGCACTGGATTAGCAGGAAAGTTCTCCATCTCCCACACTCTGGCTACAGCAGACTCATTTCTTTTTTTTTTTCATGTTAGTTATATCTTAGGTGATAGAGCCCCAAAAGGCAATGTCTCCATTACCATAAATCCCTTCTTTTTTCAAGTCCAGCTTGATTTTTCTGGTCTTGGGGTAAAATTCACTCCTGTTAATTTGGGTGTAGTTACTCCAATTGAGCCTGCTACATTTGGTCCTGAATGTCAAACTCGCTGTTAGCATCTTGGGATTACCTCACAATCTCCTTTGTAATCCTTTTACAAACATATTTTCTTTCCAGCTCACAACAAACCTAATTAGTGATGTTTTCAGTAAATAGGAATACCTATAGCAAAAGTCCTTTTTCAAATACAGATTTGCCATGACCTAACATTAGTTTGACCTTCCATAGCATCTCTCAAGAAAGTATTTTGTTCGCATTGATTAATTAAACTTCCTAAAATTTACTGTATAAGTAAAAATTTGTTATTCCTGGTTAGAAACAAAGTAGCTGAGTGTCAGAAAATCTTTTCCAAATCACTGGAAGACTGAAAAATTTAGCCAAACTGTCCTAGGTTTTAGACCCCTGCCATATTTTCAAGACCTCTACCTTGGCACAAATCATCCAGATGTTTTCCTAACTGACACTCCTGTTCTTCACTAGCACAATTCCATTGTTTTTCTCTTGTTTGTCTTCTCTTAATCTTCAGCCTTAAGTACTCCAAAGCATTTTCCTTTACTGTCCTGAGAAAGTTTGAGAAAATCCCAGACCCTGCCCTATCTGACTCAGCTGTTGGGAAAGTGTGAGCCCTCTGGAGAGGAGGTGACACCTCATGATGCATCCTCAATGCTGAGATTCTCAACACCAATACCAAACCACTGCATCTTACCCTTTAATACCCACCACAGTTAAACTCTCTTCTCTCTTTTAGATGTTACTTGCTCTTATTTAGAGAGAGATCTGGCTCCAATTATTTACATAAAAGATCCTGGGTAGAATTACATACCAGACAAGGCTGACTTGTCACAATCTTTTCTGACTGCCTTTTTTTTTTTTTTTTTTCCTTTCTTTTCCTGGAGGAATCTTATTTTTTTTTTCCCTTAGAGAAAATGATTCATAATCATAAATGAGTACTTGGAAAATGTCACCTCCAGGTACTTCAGATGAGGCCTTCCAGGCTTATGAAGCTACAGAGGGTTAGTTAATGTGACATTTTTTTCTTTGCTCGTTTGTTTTCTCTTTGTGGAACAAGGGCTCCTGCTTCACTCAAAATGAGAGAAGAGCATTCTAACCAGCTTTGTGGAGAAAGTTCAGTTTTGCTTAATTACTCCATTTCTGGGTTTTGTACATATTCCACGATAATCTAAAATCAAAACAAAATTAACTGTTCCTCTTTTATGTGTTTGTCAGTTTTTTTCCACATCTACCCTATTCTTAAAGCTAAGCAAGCCTCCTGTTCTCATCATATAACTATTTGGATTACAAAAGATGCTTCTTCATGGATTATAAACTTGCTTTAAATTTCTTTATTTTCTGTAACACAGTTCTAAATCCTTGGCTCACTCTCCTCCACTGGAACTCTTTATTTTGTATCTTCTTTATTTTGTATGTTCACTGAATTAAGAATAAAGTTAGGTTTTTTTCATTTGTTTCTGTTTGTATGTGCTGACAGTAATTGTTTTCTAAGGGTTTTATTCAAAGGCTTTATAAATCAATTGGATTTGGAATACAATTCATATAAAACAGGATTGGAAGGGGTATCATGAGATCAACTGATCCAAACGAGACCTATTGTATCTTTTTAATTTCTGACAGATGCTTCTTTAATATACTCTTAAAGATCTCCAGCCGCTATTTTTACTCTCAAAAGAATGTCCTAGCACCCAACTCATTATGCCTTTCAGCCCATGAGTTTTTGTCCTGTCCAGTATGGACAGAGAAGAAAGCAATTACCTTCTTCTTGGAAGGAGTTTCCTGTATGCTTGAAGACTCTTTTCCTGCCTCCCTCAGTTTCTCTTCTTGAGGATGACGACCCCTTTTTGTTCAGGAGCCCCACATGGTGACTCCTGAACATGTTTCTCCCACGTGAGTTCTGGCTGTTGGATGTTCTCTTTGATTCTTGGCACCCAAAGGTGGATGCAGAGGTCCAGCAGACACCTGCCACTGCTTGTGGCAGACACAGGTCCTGGTGCTGGGAAGGAGCCACACGAAGGGCCTGAGGTCTCAGATGTGACCTGCCCAGCCTGTGTTCAGCAGTCATGGGTGGCTTGGGGCTTTTCTTCTTGGTCTGCTCAGCTGCTGCTTCAGATTAAGGCTTCTCTGAATTATGCCAGAAGCAATCAGTCATGTTAACATATTCCAGAAGCCAAATCTGCCTCTGTGTGGGAAACTTAACCACGTGCTTTCTAATGTTGGGCAAGGGAGATGGTGTAGGGCTTCTGACACCTGGGAATTAGTCCGCTGATTAGATCTTTCACTGGTGGAGTATAAAATACTCCCCCTCACCCCAATGTATTTTCTGTAATTTAGTTGTTGATAGCTTGCAAATATCTCAGTGCTATCCCTTAAGCATTTCTGAGGGAATGTTCATCACCTGTTTTTCTTCAAGTTGTTTCAGAAAGACCAAAGGGGAGTTGACATGACAAATCATAGGGTAAAACAGATTATTAGAAGCAAGAAGGCATCCTTCAAAATGCTGAAGTTGTGTGTTCAAGAATGAAAAGGGAGGACAAGGCTCACAAATCTTTAGGAGCCCTTTGAAGGAGTCCCCAGGCAAATGAACAAAGAGATCTGGGTGATACGGTCCTCAGGGAATTCACAAAGGCATTTGAAAAAGTGCTTCACCCAAGGGTCTTACAGGAAATAACCTCCATAAGTTTCTTGCATGGATAAATAATTGTTTAAAAGATAGGAAACAACAGAGAGGAACAGAGAGGTCATTTCCACAGTGGAGACTTGCAGGGGTCTGTGCTACAACCTGTATTGTTTAGTATTTTCATAAATGAGCTAAAAAAACAGAGTGAGCAATAATATGACAAGTTTGGAGGTGAATGCCAACTTATTCAAGATAATAAAGGCAAGGGCTGACTGCAAAGAACCGAGGAAGTGCCTTTTCATACTGTGTCCCTGAGCAATAGAGTGGGAGATGAAATTCAGTGTGGATGTGAGAGAGGTGGGGTGAAAGTTGCAGCATTGCATTGATGATGATGAGCATGGAATTGAATACTATCACTTGGGAAAAAAGATGTGGTTATAACACTGAGCTTTGAAAGCATCACCTTAGTGCTTAAATGTATTAAAAATAGGCAGACTTACTGTTAGGAGCTATTAGTAAAGTAATACAAAACAAAAGAGGAGACACAAAAGAGGAGACACTCTTAAGCACTTTAGACATCCATGCTTTGCCCACATCTTGAATACTTGGTTCAGTTCCAACACTTCAGACACAGCAGGAGTGGAAAAGGCATGGAAAATGAGTGATTAGAGTCAGAGAATGGCTTTGTATGAAGAATCATAAAATAGTCTAGAATTCTTTAGCTGGCAAAAGAGATGAGGGGGTATGACAGGGAGCTGTAAAATGATAACTCCTAGCATCGAGATGAGGAACAGGGAATGACGGTTCATTGTTTCTTCCAGCACAAAGTGAAGGAACATCGAATCAAGTTGGTGAGTTAGGCTTCAGAGCAAAAAAAAAAAGTGTTGCTGCTCCATGGTATATAGAACATACATTCTGCAGGATGTTGTAGGTGCTGGAAATTTTCAAATGTTTAAAGAGTGGCTGCTTAGATTTGTGACAAAAAATTTATCAAGGGCTGTTGTATGCCAAAACACTGGCTCAGAAAATCTGTGCACTGCAAGTTAGAGGCTGGGAGGGTGTTCAGGGATGTGTTATGGTACAGGCTGGTTCTCTTCTCCTTCTTTTCCCTGGGTATCTGCTGCTTGTGACTGCTGGAGACATGTCACTGTGTTTGGCGTTGGCCTGATACAGTGATGCTGCTGTTACATTCACTCTGTCACTCTTACAGATGTTCAGCCGTTGTGGATCTTGCTATTTTTAATGAATTGTTTTCAGTCATCAAAGCAAATTGCCTACTTACTCTCAAAGAATTCCAGCCAGGATAATGAGATCTGGCAATTTCAGGAGTGTAGCAGTACAACCTAGAAGTAAAAGAATAAAATAATTCTTAAAAAATACTTTAAAGCAGTACCCTACCCTTTAAAGCAGTAGTAGGAAGGGGGAAAAAAAAGCACCTAAACAGTCATATATCAGAGCGGCATGTAAAATGTCCAGCTGAGGAGTGTTATTAATGAAGTGGTGAACTTTAAGTCCATGCATAACATGCCTCCAGTAGGAAGGCTCTGATTTCCAGTGCCTGGGGTAATCTAGCAAAATCCAAGCCATATCTTTAATGAATAAGGTAGGCTATCAATCAACACGGAGATGACACAAGCATTTCACACAAACCCCAAAACGACCCCCCCACCCCTAAAATCAAGGCCACTGCAATGCCTGCCAAGGCTGCCCGTCCTCGCCAGGCAGGCAAAGAGTCATGAATCTGCATGTGACTGCTAAAGGCAGAGCTGCTCCTAAGTAGGTGGTAGTTATTTTTAGCAACTAGTTTAAATTGTTCTGATATTGAATCTGCACCGTGCAGGGGTAACATCTTTAAAATGCAATTCTATGGTAGGTGGCAACAATCAAGCTGAATTACTGACATTGTAAGGAAATGAAAAGTCAAACTGCTGACCATGTGTATTTTATGGTATTTAATTAAAAGTAGATAACATAGTGTGAATGAACCACAAATCAGATAAAAATGGCAGTATATTCTCATATTTAACACATATTTGACTTGTGGTTGCTTGACAATTTACCAGAACAGGTCTGTGACGGTCTCCAAATATAAAATCAGGAGTGTAATTAAAAATACTGCAGGGAAGAAGCAATATTCAGTTCAACCCTGAACTATGTTAATCACAGCCACAGCTGTATCACTTCCATTCCCTTTAACAAGAACCTCATTTCTTCTTTTTTTTTTTTTTTTCCCAATAAATAAAAGAGGGAAAAAACTGTCCAGGCTTTTGCTAAATCAGAGTGTTGGGTTTAAAAAGTTTAAATTGTGGGGCGGGGAGGAAGAGGAGGGTGTCAGAGGCAGAGCACCGTTTGTTAGGAGCGGTGGTGCAGCTGCCTGAGCCTGGGGCTCTGCTGTGGCTTCCCTTCTGCTTTTGGCACAGGCTTGTGCTGTGACCTTGAGAGATTCATTTATCGCAGCCTGTGCTACGGCTCCTTCTCCTGTAAAGCAGAGCTATCCTTGCTTTCTCTTTCTCCTGTGTTTGGCTAATAACCAGGAGAGCAAAGCCTTGATCCCAGCAGGGCACTTGTGCAATAACCCCGTTGTTTCAGGGGCATTTAGCTCAGCTCTTCTCCCACATCACCCTACACGTGTGCTGCCTTTTTGCTGCTGCAGGTCTGCAACAAGCAAGGAAACACAAGTTGGACTTGGGCTCCCACTGGCTTTTCTTTTTGTTAGTTCTCCCATTGAAGGTGTCCAACCTGAGTCTGTGAGGCTTTGCTGGGCATACAGTGGCATTACCAGTGTTCCCCTGTCCCATGGGCAGGTAGCTCTCATAGCCTGACAAAAGAGAGTTGGTACCACATGTCTTTCACTAGAATTTAGATTATAAGTCTCAAATTCTTCTTGTAACTTCAGCTGAAGAGGCAGCTCTTAAAGAATGTTTAGTCTTCCCTTGTTTGGTGTCTGTCAGCACAGCTTTCAGACAATATAAGTAAAGTTGGGCTCTCACTTCTCAACTCCAGTCTCTGCCCCCTAAAATGCTGTTTTCTGCTGTGTGAAGCCCGGTTGATTTTCCCCACCCATCTATATTGCCTTCTTGTTTTTGCCAGCATATGCAAATGTGTTGCAGTGTGATCAACTGCAAAGGAAGGAAAAATCTCCTCTGACTGTCATTGTGGGGAGTTTTTCCAGGTGACTCCACCTCCTGGAAATTCATGGTAACCAGAGGGTGGAAAACAGGTAAAATGAATTCATGCACATTCAATTTGAAAAATACCTTTTTTTTTTTTTTACTTTTTACAACTGGAGGTTGAGTCTTATCTTTTTTTTTCGGTGTATCACTATACTACTGGGACTCCCTGTGGCACCTAGGGATTTGTGCACAAAGGAGCTGTGTTTGGGACAAGGAATAAAAACTTCCTCTCTTTGGGGGAAGAATTAATGAAACGATCTTCATGTTGGAATTCCTATTTCCCCCTCTCTTCAGTGGGTTACAGCTGATTAGGAGAGAGTGGGATTTAGGTTCTGGTAGCAGAATCCTATTGTTTAAATATCACTGCTGTTATTTTTTACTGTGGGAACCATTAATTGACATGCAATTGCAGTAATATCCACTAGTCTCCACAGACATCGTTTATTCCTTTGGAAAAGGTTGTTGTCTCTTTTGTGTGGAGTTTCAGAATTTCATAAACTCTTTTGGTGAAATTTTCTTGCACTGTGTACGGTATAATTCAGTGTTTCTTGTCCCTCTATTGCAAAGCTAATTGTAGCACCATTTAACTCAAGAATCAGACTATTTCTTATCTATTTTCAAAATTGGACTTTTTAGCTTATTCTTGACTTCTCTGTCTCGTAGCCTGACTGAGCGTAATGCAACACAATGGACTTGCAGGTAATCAATAAAAGCTTTGGAGGTCAGAGATGGCATTTACACTCATGATTAAATATTCTGCTGAAGGAAATACTTAGAGGGGTTTTTTTAAAAGGTAAACTCAGAGTTGCCCTGGTGACCCTGAGGTTCATATTCTGTTCTGCCATGTAGAGGAGCTGGCTCTGGAGTTCCTTTTTGGGACAACAGAACGACTGCTTGCTGCACAGACTGCCTGCCACCGTGGTCCATGGGAGCCTCCTTTTGACTTCGGTGGGGCCAAGATCTCATGGAAATTTAGAGGTGTAACCAAGCCGTCTGTATGAGGAGCCTTGACACCTTGATCTCCCTTAACTACTCAGGGGAGAGAAATTATTACAGGAAATCTCTAGGGTTGATGTCTTAAGAAATACTAGGTGCATGTTAGATTGCAACAGGCTGCTCTGCTACAGCTCTGTTTGTGGTACTCAGAATTGAATTTAGGCTGGACTTCAGTTATCAAAATGTTCCCACTGAGCACTAGCAGTTAGAGCAATTTGGTGTGTACCTGGGGCAGAACGTCTAGTCCTGTTTTCCTGAGAGGAAGCTGGTTTAGGTGACACACACCAAAATTGCCTTGTGCCAGTGAAGAAAATCAGGGGATTTGCTTCCAAATTTCATAACTGCTCTGAAACAAGACGCTGTGTGCCAGTGCCTTTTCTGTCACTGCAGGGGCGCAGCATGGTCTCATAAAATCCAGGTGTCCTCATGTGCAGGTGGTGCTGCCCCTGAACTGTCACTGCTTCTGGTTTCCATGCTGCCATTGGGTAGGAGGCTGGGAGGTGCTTTGCCTGTTGACAGCTGAACTGACAAGCTGTGGGTTCGCTGTATTTGAGCTTTAATTCTGTAATTGAGTAGTGGAACCATGAGGTCCGGGTGGAAGCACGACAGGTGGCCAGTTCAGGAGGTACTAGAGCAGTATGTAAGTATTTGACAAAGGTAACAGGTAACCATCATCTCACTATCACTGTTGTCTGGCTGTGGACAACTCATGGCTAGGAATGATAATGATCTGTCCATGGGAATTTATCTTTATTTCACCCAGACTCCCATAGGAAAAAATCCTTGTAGTTGGAACTCTGTGACGTCCTTCACCCCAAGGGTTCAAAGACACAGAGAGAAGAGCGAGAAATAAGAAGGTTGTCTCTAGACTATATGGCACTGAGTGATTTGAGGAGAATGAGATTGCTCAAGCTGAAGGCTGATCAGGACCTGGGAGCATTGGTATTAATGGGGAAGTATGGCATGGTAGCAGCAGCAGAAGATGACGTTGGCAAAATTTTCCCATTCTAGAAGTTAACTCCATGAATTTTCTGAAGTTGGTTGTAGGCACTTTTGGGAAGTGATATTTGGGTGACAGCAGAACGAGTATATTTGTGGCATGGCATCCCAGTATGCCACCGAGCAGCTTGTCTCAGTGGAAGTAAAATGTGAGAGAAGTACATCATTTAGCACCGAAAACATTTCAAAAGGACACGAGCCAACAGACTCATAAAACTTCTCTCTCCAGATGTTCTCCCCAGAGCCATTAAAATAGGTGGTCTTAATATTTGCTTTTTGATCTTCAGCATGTTACCTTCCCAAAAGCCAGCAACAAACCACATGATTAAATGTGTGCACAAAGCAGTATCCATGCTGGGGCAGCAAGAGTGGGGAGCACACTGACACCTCGTTTAGTTTGCCACTCCATTTCCCTCCAACAAAACTAGCAGGCTACCTGCCGTACCTCGTTTGCAATCTGCATGCAGAGTAGGAGGCTTCAAAGCTCTTAAGGAAATGCATTTCAAATGTTCTTCCTGTTATAAAGTGTGCAGCCAGCCACAGTCATCCAACCATGTCAGAGAAATGCATAAAAACATTTGAAGACAGGCTGGTGTAAATCAAAAAATGAGGGTTGAATCCTGAGAGTTTTGCAACTGCAAAAAGTGTCACATCCAACAGGACACAAGATATAATGAGAGTATACTTCACTAGTTACAAGAGCATGACAAATAGCCTCGCAAGCACCACACAGGCTTCATTTATACTGTTTCCTTTCTGAGGCAGGATGGTAATTCTGTAATGTCTCGAGTATTTTGTTGCTCTGTTGAACCTGCTCCACTGAGAGGAGAGACAGTCAAGTGTGTTACACTCACATTCTCTCAGGTAGAATATACAAGATCCATAATAATTCAATAACGTGAGAGCTCAGCTCTAGTGTTTGTTGGAAAGGATTTACTTTGCTTTTATTGGGATAATTATGACTGATTGTAATAAGTATGGATATAAACTCTTGATCTTTGCCTTCGGAGCCACAGACTGCAGGTTACACACAAGTCGAGGACAATTACAACTTAGTTCAAAGGCTGGAGGCTTCAAAAAAGTGTGGGTTGGTGACTTCATTTAGTAGATTATAAATACACACTTTTTATTCTCCATTGTTTACAATTGCTCTGAAAGTTTTACTTGCACAGATGGTTTCTGGATTCCAGGGTAGGGCTAGCACATGTTGCAGCAAACCTTGTAAATCCCAACTCAAACTTATTGTGGCAAGGGTCCTGATGAGAGCTCACAGCACCTTCCTGATGCCCTGCATGCTGTTTGGAGAAATAGCCAGAACAGGTGAACGTGTGCCAGGTTCCTGGGTGGGAATTAGCTGGGTTTTGAGCATCTTGGTTATTTCAGGGATGGATCCTGGTATGACTGTTTCTGAACAGCAGAACTGCAGATGAGCTGCAGCTCCAGAGGACAGCAGGCTCTTCTCTGGGCAGTGCCACCTCAGCTCTCTGAAATCCTGTGGAAGCCATGGGTTTTTAAGAACAACAATGTTCAGAAATCCTAGTATCTGTGACTTCTCACAGCCCTTTGCTTCCCTGAGTCTGCTGGGATGAGGTATCCTCAGTTTTCCCTGACACTGCAAACAGTGAAATGATAGATGAAAGAGGAGCGAGATGGGGCTGTGAATTCGTGCACTAGCCTTTTGCTGCTGGAGTCCAGGGTTCATAGTCTTCCTTTGAGCAAATGTAAAAATGGGTTTGATAATTTCTTTCTACCTCCTTAGTGGACACTTGGCAATATGGTAAAACCATTGCACAGTTTGGAAAAGAAAATTCTAGGGCTCTGGAACAGGGAGCGTGTTGCTGAATTGAAGCAAGGTAGAAGGCAAAGAGGCGAGGAGAAACACGCACGACACCTTCATCTAGGTATTTCTAAAAAGCCCACGCTTGTTATACACCAAATGCACCCACTAATTAAGGAATAAGAAGAAAAAAAGATAGTTGAAAAGCTTGACTAGTTTGGAAAATGCATTAAACAATTGGAAAGTGCACATAGCCCTATTATTCAAGTTAATTTACACTCACTCTCCTAGTCCACCACAAGAATTTATGAACCTGAAGAGCTATAAGTCCCTTAACAAAGTAAACAAACTGTAACTCAGCCTTGTGTTCTTCCAGAGACCCACCACCTAAGGGTTTGGGTGTTTTTTTTTGGTTGGGGGTTTTGTTTTTTTAACTAAAGGTGAGGAGATGATTCAGTATGTAGTGCTGCGTCTCTTTTCTCAGGGGCAAACAATTCACATTACTGAAATTAGACTATTAGAATAGACTTCAAATGCACAGTGAACCTCGGCAAATAAAATCCACCAGCCTTCAGCTATGACTTGTCTTTGCACATATGAGGAGTCTCGATAGAGAAGGAAGCACCGACCTGCTGGGCTCCTTGTGAGTGGCTCAGTCTTTTCCGAGTGGCTCCCCTCCCCCGGGCCCGACAAATTCAGAGCAACAACAGCCAGAAGATTAAGCAAGTGTAACTAAAACTATTCTGATGTCAGGCCCCTATTTTAATCTCCTCCAAACGATCCAAAGCGTACTCGTTAGTCCGTACAACATATCGTCTCCTTCTGAATGTGTGAGGCACTTAAAGAAAGAAAGTTTTTCACACTGTATACCAGATGACCTTGATGTGATAGACTGCAGGGTTTTGTGACACTGCACACTCAGTGCTATTCAACACTTTGCCTGAAAGGGAGGAAGGAATGGATTTATTGACTTGTGACTTTGACTCAGGCCTGTGTATCAGGACTGTTATTATGTGGAATGATTAGGCTGCAGTGTCAGGGACAAGTTAAACTAGAACAACAAAGGACCTCCTTAACCTTTACCTGGACACAAGGCCATTCATAATGACTTGCATGGTTTGGAAAACTAAGTATATCTTGCAGCACTCAATACTTCTGCAGCCACAGCAAATGAACAGAAATGGAAAAGATGGATTGCTGAAGCAGATGAAATGTAATTCAATTCTGCGTAGTCCTGTTCAGAATACTGAGTTCAGGTCTGTGTCAAAAAGTGGCAAAGACATCATCTTTTTCTTCAGAGTGAAGTAGAAATTTCAGAATTGGATACAATATGTATCCACACAGGATTCTTCCAGGTTTTTTTTCAGGTAGTATGGCAAATAGTGCTGTCCATGAAGGAGATTTCCTCATATGAAGTGTACATGAAACCATAATTAATGCTAATAATGGCTGAGTGCCAGATGTGAAGAGAAGGTCCTCAAAAGGCAAGGGGAGTCACTCCCACAAAGTTGGTGTTGAATATGTTGAAAATATTCGTGGATCCCTATCACTCTCTGTGAGGAACTGAGTATCTCGTTTGTATCTAGTACTGCATGAGATTCCTGATGTAACAGTCCATTTGTGGTTTTATATTAGATTGAAAATACTGCTCTTCTTTTCTTAATGGTCATTATCAGAGCACATTATGAATGAGTCAGTGGATTTTGGATGGCTGAGATCTCAACCCTGCTCAAGCTGATGATAATTTTTCCCTGTTTTCAGGAGGTGCCAAATCTAAGCTCACCAGGTCTCAGGACTTGTGCTTGGCTGCAGGCATTGCCTGGACCCTGCTGCTGGTCTGAGGGTGCTTGCACCTCACAGGCTTCTCTGCTTCCCAACAGCATTTATTGTTGATACCCAGTTGCGGAATTCCAGGCAATTTCCCATTTGTGAAGGATGGCAAAGACGCTTCTTGCAGGAAGCAGTTGTATAAGGTGCCATAAAAATATCTGCAGAAAGAAATTAAAACAAGCAGTATATGTTGAAGAAGTGATGCAAAATAAGTGTCTTAGTGGGGATATGAACAAGTTGCCTGGGGGAGGAGAGGCCAGTTTCTGATGCATTTGATCTCTCCAGTACTGTATGAACTGCTGAACTCGGTGATCCCAAGTGTCCCTCAGTTGCAGAGTTTGGAGAAACCATAAGTAGTCTCTTGTCTTTGCTCCTGTCTAGTACAGGCCACCTAAAGCTACAAGATTAAGAGAATTCTTCTTCTCTTCTGCCTTGATGTGTGTGATGAGTGAGAATTTGTGTTTCAAGCTAAACATACCTTCTAGGTTTGAAAACAGCTGCAATATTGCATCCCACTTCTTTTTAAAGTGCTCAGTAAAGCACATCATTTTCATGTGGGTGTAAACTGCTCTGCTGGTTTATATGTTTATAGTGAGGTTTGCATTTGACTGGGTGCCCCCAGTCAGTAGGACAAAATTGCAGCATGTCTTCTGTTAATAGGTGTTTGTTGCATTTCATGCGTGTGAGTTAATTTAACAATAGCTGCATTTCCCTGGTGCTGTTATGAAGTAATTCTAGTTTTTGTGATGGCTGTGTCAAGATCCAGCCATAGATAGGGACACTGCATACATGCTAGAAATAAAATGAACAATAAGAAGTGAAAGAATGTCTGGGTCAATCAGATCAATAGTAGAGATAGACAAATCACAGTAGCTGAGGTTTGGTTTGAGTTTTCTGCTGCTTATCAGAAGTCAGGTCTTCAGAACTAGGAGTTTCAAAGAATTGATCTTTACCTGCAGGCTGTGGGACATTGTGTGTGTACCTGGTATCTATCAGTACTTACTCTCAGAGGTTTGTGGGAGTTTTTGACTCCTGTATTTATTTTTGCTGCATAGGAGTTTTACTTCTCTATCACCCTTAAATTGGTTTATTGAAAATGTTACCACTGGATGCTGTCTCTGTCTTTTGAGCTGGTTTTGTGCAGGTCCTCTAACATCAAGGAAATGCAAGGGTTTACAGTATAAGCCTTTATTAGCTACTCAGTCCCTTGTTTAGCCAGTGAATGACAGTGAGTTTTCCATTGTCACTCGCATGCTGCTTTCATTTTGTCATATCAATATTGCAGCAAATTAATTAACTCCTGTTCATTTTTTTGTTCATTTAAATCAGAGGGCAGGCTGTCTGACATTTCTGTAGGAGACAGGAGGGAAGGGCACCCTTGTACTACTCCAACTCTAGGACTGTCTCAGCGTGCCTGTGGGTAAAACCACCTGGAGTGGATCTTGCCTCTCATTTCCCAAGATATGGGCTTCACACGTGAGGGCCTCTTTTTTTAAGAGGCAGGATTTGAAGGTGCTGTGCAGGATATTGTGTGATGGGTTTTCAGGAGCAGGTTCCTTGTTCTTGTTGCAAGACTCTGACAACTTGCCTTTTGTTCAAACCAGGGTAAAGGACATCTTATCTTGAACAATTACAATCTCCTAAAATTACAGGCATCTGAAAAGAAGGTAGAACCTAATATCGTATGCAAGCGCCAGCAGGGCTGTTCACAGTGGATGAGGGGTGCAACATGTCCAAAGTAATGCTGTAAAAGAACAAACTTTAGGAGAAGCTGCCAAATGTTTCTTTCAGTTATTGCATGGAATGGGTTGTTTTACTCAGAACCATAAAACATTTATGCAGAAAGAGAGTTTAGTGTTTGCATTGCTGTTTTTCTTTCCTTCGTAAGTACCGAAAATTGCAAAAGAATAAACCTGCCTTCATACTTTTAAGTGAATTATAGTTTTACTGATAGCTCTTCAACTGCAATGATCTTAGAAGTTTTCCAGTGAGAGAGGGAAGTTCCTTTACAGTTTTGGTTCTTTTAGGATCAGGCTTCTACTTCCAAAAGCTCGTGGTCTCTGCAGGCACCAAAAGATCAGCAACATCCAAACGATTTCACACAAATCACTGTTCTGTGTCAGGAGAGGCTAGAGGGGATGTTCAGAGCAGCATATTAAATATAAGGCAGATAAAAAATCCCACACATGGCAGGGTTGGCAGGTTTCTCTCTCTTGTTTTGTTCCCAGTTAAATGTTGCGTTTTTGTGACTGTGACTCGAACTGCACTGGACATACTTTTTGTTTAAAAAGGATTGCAAAAAGAAGCCAGCAGGGTGAAGGAGAGGAAAGATGTAATCGAAGGAACTGCTGAGGGAGGAGGAAGATATTGAGAAGCAAACATTTTTATCCAAGAAATATGCATAGGTACTGACTGGCTGCAGGTTCCTGGAGCTGCTTGGGTGGGAAAGGCCATCCCTAACCTCATTTACCAGCTTTTGGGGTCCTCTGACAGCCACACTACTGGCTGCAAGTTGAACCTGCCTGAGATTGTGCTGGTTACTAAAATCCCCTACTTCTGGCATTGAGCAATTACAAGGTTAGGAGGAAGGATATAGGATTGGTCGTGGGAGTGTCATAAGACCAATGACATTATCTAGTTGAAACATCAGCATAGCTCTTTCCAAGCTGCTCCTATAGTAACTAAGGTGGTCGTGGCCTGGCTGAACACTGGATCTGGCTGAGCCCTGTGTCTGGCTGAGCCATGGGCTGAGCAGGCTCACTGGTCTCTGTGGCAGCAGAAGTTGCTCTCTTTGAAGCATCTCTTCCTTCTGACATCTAACACAGGCCACTGAGATGAAAGGGACCTTGGGGAAGGTCATTGTGCCTATTCCTCCATGCTAAGGCAGCATCTTCTGCACCTCTGCCAAGAAAACTCTACATGGCTTCTGCTAGTCTTTTCTAGAGCTTCACTGTTTTTCCTGTAGGAAAGATTTTTTCCTAATACATGACTTGAATCTTCTTTGCTGCCAGCTTTTTCTTGTCCTTTTGGTCATGGGCAGGGAAGATAGATTGTTCCTTTCCTCTTTGCTGCAGCCTTTTATAAACTGGAAAATTGTTATCAAGTCTCCCCTCAGTCTTCTGTTTGGAGCAGACAACCCCACTGTGTTCAATCTCTCCTCACAAGTCATGGTTTTCAGACCTCTGGTTGTTCTCCTCCTGTCCCTCTGAACTCCTTACAATTTGGCGATCCCTTTTGAGAAGCGTGATGCCTGCAGGAGAACACAATGCCTTGGGTGAGGCCTCCATGGTACTCAGCAAAGCACAAGCATTGCTTTATGAGTCTTGCAGACTCTACTTCTGTTTAAACATCTGGCATTTCCCTTGTTCTCAGCTGCTTACTATTGTCATTGTACGTTCAGCCTGTGATCCACAGCCCCCTGTCCTCTGGTTTCTTTTCTGCACAACTGCCATCCTGCAATTGTTCCCTCTTTGCTGCTCGTGTAGGTTAACACACAGGGTAGATGGAGCAAACACCTGCTTCATCTCCCCTGCCCCCAAATCTACTTAATGTCAATTTTACGCTCTTCCTACTTAATATAGAGCCTGCACATCGAAGGAGTGTTGAATATCAAATGGGTGGGAAGAGATCTTTATTAAAATAACTAGGATAGAATAACATGGCAGGTACACAGCAGTAGTACATAGGTTTAGGTAGTAAAATGTTGGACTTTGCTCTTATTGATGGTTTTTCCTTTGAAAATCGAAAGCACTATAGAAAAACGAATGTAAGCTCTCAGTTATTTCTTTAGCAATTCTGGGTGATTTCCTTAACCTGGTGTGTCTCTTGTACTTGGTATTGTTTCCTTTTCAGAGGTAAGGCATATTCACTGGGTTGGAAACAGCTTTCTGTGCAACATGAGGTCTGTTCCTCATGGTGCTGGTTTATGACTGGGCAATACAGATGATGATGGAAAAGAACAATTAGCTGGAGCTTTTGGCATATATCATTACTGGGCCTCCAAGCAGATCATTCCTTAGCTCCTTTGTAGTAGTTTTTACCAAAATAGGTTATTTATCTCCAAATCTTCTCTGATAGTTATGGAGCATGCTTGAAAGCAAGACGTACGTCTTCCTGTATTTTATTGTAAGCAGAGGGGTATATTTAGGGTAGATTTTTTTGTGTGCACTCCCCAGCCAGAGAACATAAAGGTTCAGCTTCAAGGTGCTTGACTGAGGCGATGGCTCCTACCGGGGGAGTCAGCACATCAAAATGTTGCTTTCTCTGGCAGAATAATGGAGATCTGGTACAGCACCTTCTAATTTTTCAAACAGCACAAAGTGCAATTCCAAATTAACCAGCACACCTCCACCTTAATTTTTCATTTTACTTAACCTCTCTGTGTCTGTTTCCCCATCTGTAAAACTGAGATAATACTTACCTACCTCACAGGGATGTTATGAGGATTAATTAATTGATGTTTGTACAGCGCTTTGAATATGCAAAGCGCTATATGTGCTAAGTATTATTATTTAGTTTAAATGCAGCTGGACAGGTTTTGAATGCTGGGAGAGAGCTCTGTCACTGACACCAATCTATCACAATGTGGCTAATGACACAGCTTTGGGAACCAGGCAGCCAATTTTCTTATTCTATGCCATAATTAGCCAATATCAATAACAAAAAACCCCCCCATCCCACCTTTGCAGGAATTGCAGGGATTGACCACTGTGGAATCATGGCAGAAATCCTGATCTAAATACCTTACAATGGGATCAACCAGTGACAAATGGATCTTCCTTAAAAATCACCCAGCTCAGACGGAATGAAGAGTATGTGTAGGACAGGAAACAGGCTCTAGTGCCCTATGGAAAAAGAGCATTGTTTGACTTCAGAGTAGGAATAAAGATGAACAAAATATTGAGGGGAGGGTGTGTGGGTGGTGTCCAGCCCAGCCATTGCAGACATAGCTGAGAGTAGCACCTGCCCCCCTGCGTGACTGCAGAAGGCCCCAAACCAGTATTTGTTCTGGTGTGTTAATGAGCAAAGGCAGCCCCAGCGGCCAAGGGGACTTGTCTAGCTGGAGATACAAAAGGCTGGTTAAGAACTGGTAGTGTGGGGTCTGTATATGTGCTGGGGGACAGGAACTTCTTCCAAGAAATACAAGGAGAAACTCCATAATTTTTCTCTTGGCTGTAGATTTATTTCTGTTTTAGTAGTTCTTATTCAAATTGATCAGGGGTAATTAATGAAAGATATAAGAAGGCTAGCACACACCTAGGATCCTCTGTTTGTAGCTTGAATTATGTTGAGCTGTTTGGTCTATTGGTTCACTACCTCAAGCCTAGTGCAGTATTGTCATCCTTTGCTTTACAACACAGTCATTATATCCCTAAACCACATTGTGATACACTGTGGCTTCTGTTTACGACTCCCGAAACTCCCACTCCATATATCACCTGCCATAAAACCCATCAAACTGCTGCTAGTAAAATGGTGCACAGTGGTCTAAGTAGGAGCCAGGCAAATTGTGTGATACCCTACTGTGGTTAATGAGAGTGAAAATGTGGTTAGGATTTTATTCAGGCGATGTTCATTTGCAGGGCCATTGTAGTGAGGTGGCAAAGAAAAGAGTCTTTTGTTAACCTGAATGACAATATATTTTCTATTGTACGAAGTAGCTGAATGCAGAGTTTGCCAAGTTATACATCAGTTGTAAATAAGTCAAACTGTGACCTTGAATGGCTACATTTTTATGGCTTGGGGGTCTTGAAAACTAATTAATACACTGAGATGTTATAGTGACCATATGAAACCTGTTACCAGAATTTAAACCATTGCGGAACAGTTCAGACCAGTCGTTGACAACTACAAAAATATAAAAAGTAATCTAGATGTGTGTGTCAGGAAGAATTTTCCTATTTTCTTTTTGAGAGCTGTTGGGATGGATTTGTCATTCAATTGTTTAGAGCTGTAGGGAAGCAGAAATTCTAGCAGAGGTGTGGTCTGTGCTGCAGATCCTGAAAGGAGACACGGAGCTCTGATCCCGTTGGGTGGTGAGGGCTGCTCCTAGTTTAACCAATGTTTTTAGCTCCTGATGCCAAGGACATACTGAGCTGCATCCCAACACTATTTTGAACTGAACCTCTCCTCCCTGCCCTTTCTGCCCTGGTTTATGGAGGGAGAAGATCTATACATGCGGCACCAGCATCTGGCCTAAAATTAAGCATGTGATGAAAACCCTCTCCTTGTTAAATCCTGAGTGATGTAAAAATTGTCAAAGCAGTTGTCAGCTGATTATTTTCCACAGTCCTCATCAGGTTTCTGCTTGTAGTTGTCTCATTCATTTAAGTGCAATGTAGTTTTTTGTTTGCAGTGGGTTTGGTCCCCCCCCCATTTTTAATTACTAGACCAAATCTTCAGAGCTATATAGCTTGAATACAGGAGAGCTGAGTTTTACTTTAGATTGAAATTTTACATATATTTTGCCTTAGGTAAAAAGTTGATTTTCCCTCCCCAGCCAACAGAAAGTAAATTAAGGAAGACGTGTATAACAAAACCAAAATTTTGTAGCTGCATTGTATGTTTTTTGACTGTTTCTGCTGTTGTACAAAAAAAATACATTAAATTAAAAAGACCTATTTATAAAACAAACATTTTGTAGGCAAAAAGGAAATGCAGCCATAATAAAATTGTCAGTCTCAGCGGAATGACTGTATTGTACTGGGCTTTCGAAGAAAATCAGGCTGGCTCCTTCAGAGGAAATCTGATTTCAATTTAAGAGTCTTATTGAGGAAAACAGCACCACAAAAGGGGAAATTAAACCATAAAAAGTGCATTAAGATAATGTTAAGGATCTATCTTACCACCACAAAAAACCCCAAAGCAATCTGAAGTTGAGCTATAGGAACTTTCTCCATAGCGCATCCTCCTGGGGGAAAGTACAGCAGCTGCCCCCAGAAGGGTGGGGGGGGTGGGAGGTGTGTGTGTGAGCTGTGCCCGTGGGGTGGTTAAGGTTAAGAAAGAGATGATGTGAAAATGGAACCTTCTCACTTCATATCAACCCCTTTGTGAATTCTGAGTCATAGCTGTTTAATCCACTGACTGAAAGAAGTTTTCAGTGCTTTTTTTTCCCCCGGCTAGCTTAGTGGAACCTGTAGAGCCATAGAGAGAGGGCTGGATTATTTTGTGGCTCATGCACCACCAGGAGATTAGCTGATGAAAGCACTGGGCTTGCAGTCACTTCCAGGGGTGTGGAGATCCGTTGCTTTCAAGGAGAAGCAGTTCATTTCAGCAGTGGGACTTCCTTTCTCTAGGGGTTAGGCTGAGGGATCTTCCCAAAAGGATTTTTGTTTTAAAGCTGAATAGTGCGAAAATCGGAAAGAAACCAGAAGACATGTTAATTTGATACTTTTATGGCATACAAGTGTCTTTAGAATGTCTGATTTCATGCAGTTGTGGCTATAGGGGAATGCTGAGTAGATTCAAGGTCATGCATATTCTGTTGAAGCACAAGCCATAGACCAAAAGTTACCTGGGGAGAGACCATATCGATGGTCTGGTCTACGGAAAATAGTTTTTCTCCTCTTTCCATTTCTCAGGGGAATGTGTCCAACTGCCGGGATGGCCAATGGGTCTGTAAGAGGTTTGTCTCCTCACCAGCCAGACAGGCTCTTCCTCAGTGCACCTGCTGGGGTGGGAGCGAGTGCTCTGCTGCGTGTGAAAATCCCAAGTGCTTTGTGGTACCTTTATGATGCATTTTGCTGTGTTGCCACTGTTACAGCCCAGGGGGTTCAAAGTCAGCCTCCAGATGCAGGAGGGGATGGAGGTGTGCCCCGTCCTGGCTCCAGCACAGCATCTCACTGTGTGCTGTCCCTGGGAACAGCAGCAGCTAACCCTCATGTTGGGTTAGCTCTGCTCCTACAGAAATCCCTGGGGTCTCGTTGGTTGCTTCAGGAAGTCCTTCCCCAAGCATTTTTCATTCCAGAGGAATGCTGCCTATCAGAGTTACGTGTGTTCACTTTTGGAGCCTTCTGCACAGGAGGGTAGTGTTATTTCCATTTTGTCATGAGGAAACAACAAGTAGAGGGATTAAGTGAGATGAGATTGTGGGTGTCCCTAAACTGCATGGACTACGTTATCCAAGGTGTTTGGGAAATATGAAAGTGCCTTCATGGAACAGCTGCTGGGAAGGGTATAGGTGTCATAGTTTTTGCTGTGAAGCAGAGAAGCAGATGGTGACTTGATAAGGTCACCTGTTACTTTTAAAATGCTTTCACTAGTATTAGATTTTATCCAGGTTTTGACCTGAAGTATGCCTGTCCTAGCTGGGTCTGTCATGCATATTTTGTGAGGACAAAAGGTATTTGTAAATAGGTAAATAAGGCAAACTCAAATAAGGCACCATTGCCTTGGAGTGCAAGATGATGGGGTGGATTCATACACAAGAGACCCCAGCCCCTGTTTGATTTGGAAACTCGATCCTGTGTCAGCACCACATCGATGCAGTTTGCATGTGTCAACAGTCTCTCTTCCACGTGCTTCATGCAATGGAGAAACTGTTGTCCCATTCTGTCCTGTCCCAATTAATTTGATTCATAAAAATAGGAACCTACAGCCTGCAGTTGCTGTGGAAGTCAGACTCTTTAGGTGTCAAGGGGACTTATGGCAGAGGGAAAACTGGAGAGCTTGGCAGAACCTTTGTGCATCTAGAAATTGGAGGAAGTTTTGAAGAGAGCAGAAACATAAACAAAAATAAATAAAACATAAACATAGCCCCCTAAACTGAAACATACTCATGCATTTACAATCATCAAAATCCCAGGTTAGGCAGATGAAAGAGATTTCAGAGTGTTACAAGTCATAGCAATAATAGCCCTGGGACATTGGCTGGTCTGTTCTATTATGTAAAAGTCTCGCAGTCTTGTAATGGTTCCACAGATTAAGAAGTGCTATGTACCAGCTCTAAATATTTCTTCAAATTAAGACTTTCTGCTTCTAACTGAAATCTCTGCTGAATACAGTGGTATAATAGGGTGCCCTGTTCCATCTGTGTAAATAACACAGAGAGATTTTCTCTTGTTGAAATACCTGCGTTAAGAAAAAAAAAACCAGCAATAACTTGAGACTTCAAAGGTCTAACTTCAAAAGATTTCTTGCATTCTGCTTGACGGGACAGCATCTTATGCACACATGCTTTTTCACTGCTAAATGCCTTAATAATGAGCTTGGGTTCAGGTTTTGTGAATCAGAGCCAAGTAACTCTGTTTTATTATATTTGCTGGGAAATGAACTAGCTCTGGGTAATTAGGAAAGCAATTTTATTAGCATCTATTTCATAAAGATTGTTTTTTAATCAGAGTCAGAACTTACTAGAAATGATTCTTTTATTTTTATTGCACAGGTCTCTTGAATGGTGCGGGCTGCCATGGGTCTTAACCCATAGCAAACTCTGCCCACTGAAGGCAGGAGTATCACTATTAATCTGTAATGATGCTATAAAATAACCTTAGGATGGTAATCCCCTAAATAACACTGCAGAAGCTAATAATTACTGTACTGTGCTTTACTGCACGATGCCACCCTGGGGCTAAATTATAACTGTCCACTCATTCCTGCACCATAAAGAAGACAGGACACAAGGAGCCTGCTTTCCTTTGCATCTCAGCACAAGCTGTGCATTAGCAGCAGGAGCCATCTCGAAGCCACAGGGAGAGCTGAAGGACCAGATACAAAGAGGGTGTTGGGGTACAGAGGCAGCATAGGGACCAGGAGTGAGGATTTTGGTTTGATTGTGTCCTTGGTTTTTATTTCCTGTAAGGACTTGACACTAAATGAGGGATGGTGCTGGAAGAAGCAGTGGAAGTGGTAGGAAAGAACAAGTAGGGCACCTTTCCTCTCTCCAGAGGTGTTTTCACAGAAAAGGGAAATGCCACTCTACCCAGCAAAGGGCAAAGAGCTGATGGTTTTGTTCACTGGCCAAACTGGGGTTGGGGGAAATCAGGCTTAGAATAATCATCATGGCAAAACCCACGACCAAACCTCTCTTTTCTCAGAGAAACAGGAAGAGAAATTTGTATTCATCTGAATGAAAAGTTTTGGTTTCATTTGTAGATCTTCCTTTAGTATTTAATATCATCAAATTTCTAAACATGAAAGATTATTTCAAAATGCGGAGTTAAATATTTCAAACTGCTTTTTGAAAGTGTTTTAAAAAAACATTTTGAGTTTTCTGAATGTTCTAAAGTTGTTTTCAAGGTTAATTAACTTTTTAAAGGTTTAATGAACTTTATGTGAAATTGCAAATATTTTTGGTTCCTTGGTATTTCTTTTTTTTTTTTTCTTGGTGAATGAAAGAATAATGACTTGAAGGTGTTCTTAGCTGCAAACATCTGCATGTCACAGGTAGTGGATGGGTGAAATCAGGGCTTTTGACTTGGAGCTCTGTGGTCACTGCTGAGCTGAGAGGACTTGGCCAGGACTGATCCTGGGGCTGGGACACATTCTGATCCAGGAGAGTAATAAAGACAAGTGTCTTCTGCAAAATTTACACCACCACTTGTGTTCTTATTGCAGACAAACTCTGGGTTAGAAGCAGTTGCAATTTGGATTCATTATTTTATCTCCTTTTGTTTCTTGCAAGAGTAAGTTCATACTGGATTAGCAATAACGAAGGAATGGGGGAGAATGTAATGGAAAGAGTGGGAGGATCTTTTATGCAAAAGAAGGAGTGGGCTGAACTTCCAGAGGTGCTCAGCAGGGCTACCCACGTACCTGCCTTTTTGAAATAGTGGGCATCTGGAAAAAGGCAATTACCTGCCTGGCTCCCTCATCAGCAGGGTTTTGTGAGTGCAGTTATAAAGTTTCTAAATTTGGTCCCATATAGCGACTCTCTGGAAAGGAGACAAGAGCTGGAAGGAGAGATGTCCCTTTTGGTTTGGGAATCTGGGCAGAGGAGGGAGAAACTGCCGCAATGTGTGCTCAGGCTGTTCCAGGGAAAAGCACTCGGTACCAAATCTGGAGCTTGACCTGAACCTGTTCATGTTTTGGAGGCCTTCAGGGAGTTTGTTTCAGGCCAAATCAGTATGAGATCAAGGAGAAAGTTTATATCAGTTTTGTATTGCCTGAACAAAGCAAAAAGTTTTTAGGACTAAAAAGGGAGAAACATATGTTACACATGAGAAAAACATCTTATCAGGAAGAATATGGAGAGAGTGAAGTGACTAACGATGAGGTTTCTGAGACTTTGCCACAAAAATTTTATAAAAGGAGGCTCCTGAAAATCTTTCAGATGGCTGAAGAGTGATCTCATTCTCCAGGCAGAGAAAGATTACAAACGAGAGTATATTTTCCAACTTTATTTTTTTCCCATTTATATTTTATAAAGCTTATTTCATTTGGACAAAATAATTTTAAATCCCTCAATTATCTAGATGTGAAAACCCACATCTCAAGAGAGGGATTCAAGCCAAAGGCCTTAGGCAGGGGTGCATTCTGTCTTCCTCATGGTCCGTGACCTCATCTTATGGTACTTGTGGTCCTCCACATTGTTGGTTGCAAACTCATTGGGTGAAGGTGAAGGATAAATGCTTGTAAGAAAGAGAAAAGAATCAAAAGAGCAAGAAAGTGAAAGGAAGAGGAAAGATGCAAATCCCTCTTCCCACCGTGCACACAGCAAGGACAGCTACTGCTGCCTGCTTCTCCCAAAGTTTGAGTGCTTAACTTTGCATCCCAAATGCAGAAGTATTTTGGTTCACATATGCATACATACATGCATATATATATATAAATATATATATACACACCCACACATGAAGAACAGCAATCAGTTTTATTCCTTCGCTTTGCAGTCATCAGTAAATTTAGTATATTCATGTGAATAGTTTGAAAAACATGTCCTGTGATCTGAGTAAAAGGGAGAATATATCCATAAGATGATCCAGTGTGTGTAAAAATAAACAGCTTGATTGCTCTTACATGTTCTTCTTTTTTGCAAGCAAAGAGAAATGCAGAAAAATTGCCACATTTCATCATGTAGGACAAGGGGGCCCAGGTGACACCCTGATCAGGTGTGCATGCATAATCATTCCCAAAATAATCACCCTTTTGAATAATTTCACTCCAAATATTGCAGCTTCAACTTATTCTCTGCAAGTGACTCATAAATCTTTGCCGTGAATGTGAATCAAGTTTCAGAGCCGCAGGCTCAGGAGCTTGTTGGATTTATTCAACTTTAGTCTTTATTTATAGACATAAAAGTGTATTATTGGTTGTAACATCCAAACAAAGGAAAACAGATTGTAAGCATCCATTAACATTTTCCCAAAAGGGAAATCTGGAGTTTCTCCTGGGTCTTTCAGTCTCTCCCTTGTAATATTAAGATGATGTCATAAACTCATAATTACTTTGTGATGCTCTTATGTACTCTGTAGTTGCTTGTACAGAGATGGTTATTTATTTTCTGAACAGAAAAACTGAATACAAACAGGTGGAAGGAAGGAGATCGGTCTTCAGTGGTTTAAGGTTTGAAGGACCTCAACATTTTTATTTAATCCTATTGCAATAATTTTCTCTGGTGTATGCAAGGACACAGGTGTTTTATGTAGTATTATTAAAAAGTGTTTAATTAATATCCAGGTATAGGATGCAAACACTTTATAACTACTCTGTAATGACTGGAACAAAGAGCGATTTGGGGAGTAGTAATGTTCAGAAAGCAGAGTCTTTACTGCCCAATCACTCCAATCAATCCTTCCAAAAATCTCTGTCTGAATTAGTGGTGGACTTAATGCTTTAATGAGGATACCAGATTGCAAAAAAATGTATGAGTTTGTGGAGGGGAGGAAGGAATGAATTTGGGAAACTCCAAACCTTGGCAGGTACCGAGGGCAGGACAAAGCAGTGCAAGGGAATGGGTGTGAGATGTGGACGCTTCCCAAGTGTGGGGCTTCCCAGGTACATCATTGTTCAAGGATAGGACAGAAGTTTGGTTCAGAGTTGTGTTTATCCTGTAACACTTCTTACCTATAGAACAGTCTGATGGAGTGCTTGACTGAGTGACTAGGAATTAATAGTTGGTCTGGTTTTCTTTCTCCTCCTCATGAAATAATGGTGAGCAGGTTGTGATTTCCTCAGATTTATTTGTTATTCATAAATATCAAACACATTTTTATGATTTTTTTCCCCTATTCCATTGATTAGATTTCCCAGGCATCTGGGTTTGGCACAGAGCGTCTGGGCTCTGGGCAGTGTATCAGGGAGTGAGCACAAGTCCAGTGTTAGAGGCTGGGATTGTTACTCTGCTTGGCAGTGTGCAGGATGGTCCCCTCCTTTCTGGGACACCAGCAGGGCTGCTGAGGGTGGGACAGGACCTTCTGCATGTGAGTCAGGTAAATCAGATTAATCTGTCACACATTAGCCATGGGGTTTTGCAAACCTTCCCAGCACTGGAGTTCTGGGAAATCTGTTACTCGGTGGGATAAACCCTTCCTTACTGTTTTCTGCCCTAGTCTGGAGAAAGATACTCTGATGCGAAGAGGAGCAAATCCCTTTCCCTGGGAGTGTACTTGGGGTTTGGGCAGAACTTTTCTGCAAGATGGTTTGCTCAGTGGAGATGCACAGAAAAAAGGAAAACCTTTGAAAAGCTGGTGAGAATATTCAGGAGTGTATTTTGTTCCCATTACTCACTCAAAGCTAATTTGATGGGGAAGAGAAAAATCTCTTCCTTCCTCAGCGAGAAGCATAAATATCTGTTTAAAAAAATTCTTGAAGGACCTAAGGTCTCTTATTACTCATAGCTAACCATTTTAATTTCTGACCTCTTCTGCTTGACTAGTTGCAGGCCATTCGACGACCCTTTAGGATTCTAGTGCTGAGATTTATATCCTAGCCCAAATTTCTGTGAATTACTATTAAACTGAGCCTCTGACAGAATTTGAAGCTGGCCTTTTTGTTTCCCTTGTGCAACTTTCCATGCTTCTCCCTTCTTAATGCTTCATTTAGGCTCGATGGATATAATTTTAACCATTCTTTTCAACTCCATATAGACATTTATAATACAGATCCCTGTGTTTTACAAGAACAGCATGGGACTCAGCTCAGTCAAGTTGGTTTCATTTCTCTCAGAATTTCCTCTGGACTTCTGAATTGTCCATGATTTTTATTTTGATTCCATAGCTGTTTCCTTTTTCAAGTTAGAGTGATTATGAAGTATTTAAAAGTTGTCTTTCCACAGTCATCATCACTTACTCTGCCTATGCAGACAATTATGTTTTTCATGTCTTTGTACTTGACGAAGGGCTTGTTTTTATCTTGCCATGAGTAATTTAGGGTCGTGGTCAGGCTGAGGAGTGCAGACTTCAACTTGAGCTGACTGTGTGCTTTGACTGCTTGATCTTATATCTTCAAATTAAACCCAGATCTCCAAAGACAAACCTGACACTGCACAAATGAATGGGAGGGGATGTATTAAAGCACCAGGAGTTCACCTGTACTCTGGTCATTTCCCTGTCAGGAAAGCTCTCGTGGAAAGATACCACTGGAAAAAAGCTCCTGGCTGATGCAGCCGGCTGCTGAAGGCACTGGTGGGGAAGCAGCCGTGCTCCTGCAGCTCTCTGGGCTGGGCTGGTCACAGGCTGCTGCTGCTTCACAAAAGCTTGGCTCAAAATCAGGATTTCCTATTTCCTTTGTCTTCCCACTCAGTCTTTGGTGTTATCAACAGGCTCAGAAAGGTGCCAGACTGAGAAGGGGAAGGAGTAACTTTCCTTCCCATCTCTCAGTGCCTCAAGCTCCTTTCACACCAGGAAAAGAAGAAATTTAACTAGTATTTCTGAACTTAAAATCGCCCCATCCAGATTTCTTACTGACATAAGACTTATTTGGGGCATATCTTAAAGCTAAGATTGATTGCTTTGAGTGTCCTCCAAGTACATATATCTCTGTTTTCCCTCTTTTAATGTTACCTCACTTTTTTCCTTCCCTCGACTGTTTTCTTTGAGGGCAACTCAAAAGAGTTGTCTGGTGCCACACTAGCCAGCCTGATAATCAAACTATTGAGCAGTCATCCAGGACTCTCTCTGAACTTTCTGTTTACTTGGGATTTTGTCTGATACGACTTAGCTTCTGGGGTTTATTCCCCACTCCTCTCTGCAAGGACGTGGTTTTGTTAGCATTTGGGTGTGGATGTAAGCTCCTCATTATAGTCACTGGGAAGGATGGAAGTGGGCTTAGAAATATTAGCTAATTTTGATTTTCCTGGCATTTCCTACAGAGTTCTTAACAGACCTTTATCAAAACACTGTGTGTCCAGAACAGCCGTTTCTCCAGTGACCTAGGAGCCAGGCACTATTCAAATTGTTCGGATCAGAATGGCAGTGCATGAATAAGGGAATCTTTTTGTCACTATGGTGATGTGCTAACCCCATAGATGTTATTTTACTATTAGGAACTATTAACTTACAGATTCCAAGGTGGAATTTTGCTTCTGTGTGTTCATTTAAGATTTAGCCTGAAGTTTTAATATAAAATTTAAAATTGTGTCCTTTCCACTGAAATCCAGTGTGGTTACAAGGTTCTAATAAATATTATGTCCTTCCATCATGCAATTAAAATTTTCCACCTCATTTCACAATGCAAAACACTCGCATGTTGTCAATCATTTTGAAACATGATTTTTTGACATCATATAATTTCACTTCATTTTTCAGACAGACATCACACCGGGAAATTATATAAGAAAGGATCCTATTATATCTTTATTTTTCCACCAAATTTCACCTTCAAATACAGACATTTGTGTACATTTCAGTAATTCTGACAATAAACTTTCAAGGAGAAACGAATGGCATCTACATAGCCGGAGATCAGCATATGGAGTTTCCTGCTCTTCAGAGACTGCAGCTCCGGCGCAGGCACCTGGTTAGGAACCGCTGGTGTAGCCACGGGAAGTTTACAAGTCTTGATGCACAAAGTGAAAAGGTTGCTGCTTGAAACAGATACCACCTGGGAGGCAGGGAGGGAAACATATGCATGTTTTTGAACTTTCCTGTGTTTAACAGTTAGCAGACACTAATGAATTGACAAACAGCCCTGATTTAAAATGTAGTAGTCAAAAAGCAAGGGTACCTGCTGCTTGTCAGGTAGTCCACCTGTTCAAGAAACCAAAGTGCCCCTGCCCTGTGCCAGGAGAAAAGCTGCTGCTGTTTCAAACCTCTGCTCTGGTGTGTGCGTGCCTCTGTGCTGCTTCATATCATGTGAGTCAGAAATGTAATAGAATATCTCAGGCTCATTATGGAAGTCTGGTATTAAGCAACAGATTTTGATCATAGTTGCGTGTAAATCTGGGGGAAATACAGCCTGTTTGGAATTTGTAAGCGCTCAGATATAGGCTGGCAAACTAAGAGAGGAGCAAACCAGGCATGTAAAAAGCCAGAATTAAACTTTTGATTGTAGCTGAGTTAGCCTTCAGATATCCTCTCCTGATTTGTGATGTCCTTGGAAATTCACACCTGGTCCAAAAACCTCCTTCCTGTCTCTCAGGGCTCAGCTGGAAATGGCAGCGCATTGCCAGGAGATGTCTGAATCTCCATCTTTGTAGATTTAAATGCTGTGACAGGGATGTTGCTTCCAGGAAAGATGATCCTGATATGTTCCACTAAAGTTCTGCCGGCTCACACAGCCAGGCAGCTGCTATTCTGTTAAGGGAATGTGCAAACAGAGCTGCTGACCTACGAGAAAACACATTGCAGATAGTTTACTACGAAGTGTTTAAATTTGCGCTCATGAAAGTCAGGACTAGAGAGCCTGTTCTTGGGGGAGTACAGGTAAACCTGTGCTGTCTCATGCAAAGATACTGGGATTGCTCTCCACAGACAGCTAAACCATGCTGGATGGCTGGGCACTGCATGTGTTGGGAAGTGCTGCCTCTTAACCTGCTGGGATCAAACTTGGTTTTAGGGTTTATGATAATAAATAACAATATTGAGCTGACAGAGGAGACCAGCAGAGTCTGGACTGCTGCCCCACACTCCTTTCCTGGCCATGGGGCTGCTGCTTTAAGTGATTGAGACTGTTTTCTATTCTATTCTATTCTATTTTAGATTGTGTGTGTCTGGTAATCGTGCTTTGACCAAGAGTTTTGCTGACAGAATTATTCCCAGGCATCACATGCATTCACAAAGACTTTGTAACCTAAAGGGACTCAGTTCTGGCTTTGTGTTCTTCTCCAAAAACAGCTGATACTTCGGCGAAACCAGGGAGAGGTGTGAGCTGGAGACCCATCAGTTCATGAGCAGTGTGCCAGCAAAAGAGACAACAACCTGGCATGCTGCTGTGTGGGAGCATGTGGTGCTCCAGAGAAGCCCTGGCAGTTCTTGTTCATGGACAAACACATCTGGTAGAGATCAACACTAAAGTTGTGATGGTGCCTGGAATACTTCTATGGCAAAAATACCCCTGCAAAGCTGACCATCTCTGCGAGAGAGTGGGCTGCTGTGGTGGAGGGAAGGAAAGTGGCTTTTAGGGTAGCTGTGATTAAAGAGGAGAAGACTCCCCAATGTGGTAAGTTGGTACTGACTGATAGCAGAGAGCTGGGGGATGGAGCACTGGTTCCCCTCATCACTCACGGTGGCCCTGTGAAAGCTGGCAATGATCTGGTGGTAGAAGTGCAGGGAAAGCAAGAAAGCAGAAAATCATGAAGAATGAGGGAAGGTTGTTACCACCACTTCCTTCATCAAAAGGCAGCACAGCTTGGGGCTGGAATTCGATAGGAAGTTGCTACAGCATAAAAAGCTCCCACCCATCAGCAGAGCTGTACTGACCACTGGTGTGCATCCTCTTAGCTTGCAACAGTTGTTAAGTACCATCATTTAGCTTAATTTTTTTAATTTGAGTCTTAAACTACCTTGCAGGACTTTGGTGTGGGTTCAGGGGCTGTGCATGGTCCCCTGCAGTTATCCCTGGCAGCTGCAGGGATGTGCTGAGGGTCAGGGAACTGCATGTTGGGGTGGTGCATTTTCAGCCTCTAAACTAACTCAGTTCTTATATAACACCAGCTCTCAGTGGTCAGATTGGTTTTACCGCAGAGACACAGGGAAGTAAATACTCCAGTGTAAGTGCAATGCAAATTATTTCTCCTGGCCTGATCCTGAAATCGCTGGGGTGTGCCGTATAAAAACATGCGAAAAATTAGTCTAATGAATGACAAGATGGATCTTTCAAGGGGTCCCTTATGATTTTAACATGAAACGTGCTTTCCCTGAACTGGGGCAAGGGTGCTGAGCTCCTTGCAATTCATCCCCCTGCTGTGAGCACACTCTCAAGGCATGAGCAGCATCTGGGGACCTGGGTTCTTGTGCACGAGCACAGCCCTGTGATTTGCAGGGAGGGGGGTGTTAATTCAGAGATCCGTCCTTCAAAGCAGGGAAATGATGAGGTAAGAAATCTTTCTGTATTTTGAATATATATATGTACACACATATAAATATAGATGAGATTATTCAAATGCAGCTTGAATATATTTTGCCTAATCCATACAGAGTTTTATCAATATTTCTTTGTTTATTCTCTTTCATGCCAGCTGCTTTCTTTATATATTTCCATTTTGTACATTTTTCAGAGTGATTGGATCATGTTGCACACACTTCTATTGAAATATTAAGTGTTTGCAATCCCCATTCATAGGCACCAGCTCTGTTATTATGATCTATCATTTCGAAATCCACATATTTGAAAAAAGAGAGCTTAGCTGGCCCTTGAGTAGCAGAGAGCATTAGACCCAAGGAATCTCATTCATCTTGTCAATAATCTATGGATTAACACCACCAAATTGTTTGTTTCATTGGCATATCTTCACTGTATATTTTTAAACTAAATGAGCATATGGAAGCCCCAGTGAGGTGAGATCTGATGAAGGTTTATACTGGTGTCAGCAAGGAAACAGAGAACCTCTGCTTTGTGTCCAGCTCCTGATGACCTCGTGGTGGGTTTGGTTTGGCTATAGATGATTTCTGATGGTGGTCAGAAGAGGAGAAAGGAATCCTGGGGTGGCCAGGGCCTTTTGCACTTCACCTAGGGGCCAGGGCAGCTTATCAGTGTTATCTGGAAGGGAACAGCCCTTCCTGTGCTTGGGGTGTTCATTGCCAGCCAGCCTCCAAGGACTCACCCTTGTCCATTGCTCAAATGTGATGCGTTTTGGTAAAAAAGCCTCTTTCCCTCACTTTCTACATCTCCGCAGGATGCATGGAAGTGGAGACATGGTGGGTGAGCAAAGGGGTTGCAAGACAGGTGCAGTACTTGCAACATTTATGCAAGAGGACCCCACAACCTGATTTGTGAATGTCTGAGATAAGGACAAGCTCAGTGATGGCAGGGTTCTGCTGAGGGCCACAGCAGACACAGCTCCGGAGATGATGTGTGAGCATCAGCTTTGAGCAACTGTGCCTTTATTGTCTTCGCCTGAACTGCAATGCCACCATCAACAGCTTTTTAGATAGACTCTGACCACTCCTTGGCAAAGTCTTTTGTGCCCATCATGAAAGGGTGGTGAAGCCACTGATGCCACACTGGCATCCTCCTGGCCAGGCCAATATGGGGCAGAGCAACACTCCTGCTGCTGAAATCTCATCCTGGCCTTTGCAGCCCTTTGTGCTAGTTGGTGACAGACCCATTGGAGGGCACGAGGGCTGCGGTGCCGGTGTGGGGACTGTCACCGGCCGGGCTCGGCGTGCCATTCATCACTGGCGACGGTCCGTGCCGCGGCATCATCACCTAGCAACGGCCCAGCTACGGCAGGCGGGACTTTGTATTTTTTTTTTTTTTAAATAAAAATAAAGCAATAGTTTAGAAATTTGAATTTTTGTTTTAACAAATGTAAATATTTGGGTGGCAGGGTTGGATGGTTTTGCTTTGCATCCCCATGACTCCAAGCACGGGAGCAGTGGCTGCCGTGACGAAGTGGGTCTGTCCAGTTCATGTGTACCAGGATGCAAGCTTCAACCTGACACTGTGCCGTTGCCTTACCCTGATTTGTCTGCTTTTTTCCCCCTCACATTCATGCTATAAAAAATAATATAGTTAAATTACATGGTGGGCTTTTTTTACGTAACTTCTACTTCTGAGGCTGAACTTTCAGGTCTATTTTTTTTTTTAATCAGAGAGAAGAGAAGGCAAAGGAGTATATAAATTCAAATATAAATTCCCTTTCCCACATTTTTAAAACACCTTTAAGATTGCAGAAGTCTTCTGAGCTCTATATTTGCAATTCATGGTGTGGCAACTCACTGCAAAATCCACTTGTTCATTTTTGCTGATTGAATTTACTGATTGTTAATGTATATTGAAGTTATCTCCTGCTCAAGGATTTATAGGAAAGACTATTTAAATGTCATGGTGTTTTCTCTGTTGTTATGACAGTATTATTGAGTAAATAGTTTAATTTTAGTGCCTTAGTTAAAAAAATCCATAATGACCACCACGTAAATCGTTTGCTGTTTTTATTTCTATATTTAGTTCCTTCCACAGATACTGGAGTTGCAAATAGGCTGGTACCTAAGACATGAATTCTGTTAAATATTAAAGAGATCTCATCAATGATTTTATTAGTCTCAGTACTCAGTGAAGGCCGCACTGACATCTGAAGTCTAATGATTTTTTTAATATATTTAAAGCCTCGTACTGCACCTTTAAATATTGAACAATATTGAAAAATATAGAAGTACTTTTTTGTATATTAGCTTTAGGCAGAACTGTTGTATGATTTCCACTCCTTTCATGACATTGTAATGATGTTACCACATACAACTTTATCTTGCATGAAAAGGTGAAGTCATGAGTGATTTCTCCAATTTAAAAGCACTCAACCCTCACAGTGCTAGAAATGAATATTTTGCATATATTCATGCAACAATGATTCAATTTAAGATTTCTATTTTCAAACATTGCTTGAAACCTTCGGTATGTTAGTAGTAAAATTGCCAAAATGTGTAATAAGATTTATTATAGATGAGTAGCATTTTATTTAGTATTTCATGTTAACACGCTTTTAGGGTTACCCTGGTTTAGCAGAAGAATTCATCTTTCTTTTCTAATCAGAGCTAACACTTTATTGTATTATTAAGATACACTTACCGTGTGATTGTATATCATTGTGGGAGCAGAGTTTTCTCTGCCTGGCAAACCTGTGCCTGGTTGATGCACAGCGCCTGCCTCCTGCACCCGAGCCCACTGCTCCATACTCTGCTGCTCCCATTGCTTTCCTTATATTCGGGTTTTTCATTTTCCTCCTAAAAGACCATCTTGAGCTCCACACTGACACGCACCAGGTCTCTCCTCTTCTCTCTCCTCAACCAGACCTCAGCTCTGCTCTCAGATCACCGACAGCGGCAAACCCTGTCCTGGGAGCTCCCACTCCAGTGATCAAAATACAAACCACGTTGGGTTTGTTGTGAAGCTTCTTTTTGGAGCTTCATCATCTGCCCACCGCACCGTTTGTCATGGAGATGATAGGTAGGAGCCTGTGTTTCTCTGAGCATCTGTGGTTGGGGCAAGTGCGTCAATGCATTTTGATCCTTGCGCTGACACCATCATGTATTGATTCCATGGCTCTGTGTATGGAAGCATGTGTGGCATCGAGGCGGTAGGAACTGGGAGATAAAGCAGTAGAACAGATGCTTAACCGAAAGCAATGGACATTTTGTTTCTGCAACCTTTTGTGCTCTGGAGCCTGTTGCATCCTTGTTGAAGTGTCATCATTGTGCATACACAAGCCTGTTATTTTCATGACTTTGGTGATTAAGGAGTGGCAAGACCAGGCCTGAAAAATTCCTGTCATTCTGATCCTCTGACCAAGGTCCAAATCCTGGTGCCTTTTTTTGCCTCCTTCAGGCTTAGCCCCAGTGCAGCCACTTGCAGAAGGAAACAACATGTCCCACAGGTAAGGGGAAAAACACTATTAAAATTCAAGTGTGAGGGGTGTGTGATGATGAGGTACTGTGCTAGAGTGATAAATATGTTTACACCTTTTAAAAGTTGTAACTCAGCACAGATGAGCTGGCATCCCCCCTTTCACATCCATGTTTGATTCACAAACAGAAAGAAATGATCTACTTTTAGGAAAGATTTCTCTTTGACTGGGGAGCTAGAGCTGGTGGTGAGAGTGGCTTTCATAGATGAAAATAATTGTACACTTTTTGTATTATTATTTTTGGCAAAGAACTAGCGTTTCAGCTTTCCAGCGTATTACATCATTACTTTGTATAATGCATCATAATGATAGAGTGAATGGAAACGAAGAAATGCCAGCTTCTGTTGCAAGTTTAAAGACAGACACACATTTTCAGCTGGGAAAGCTGCTGTTCAGCTAAGTGTTTTCCTAGATGAAACAAAGCTGCAATCCCACTTGGCATTCGCATTAATTGTGGACTTGCCAACAGGCCAGTTTCACTGGTGTATAAATTAGTGCAGAATTATTCAACTCATCTCAATAACTAAGAGAATATCCTCATAAAGCTTGCTGAGCTGTAAGACATTCCCCTCCTCCCCACTTTCCAGGGTATTTTGCACCCTATACTTAGAAAAATCACAGAATTTGCATCTTGTTCCAAAAAAAAAAAAAAAAAGGAAAAAGGAAAAAACCCCATACAAAGAAAGGCATTGGATATACTGATACCCCAGCAGCGCAATGTGGTGACTATCTGCATAAAATACCAAGTTTGTATTGATCGGAGACTGTCCCAATTAAGAGGGAATTTTCTGGTTTGTTGTTTGAGTTTGGAGTTTGGGTGTTGATTTTTTTTTTTTTTTGTTTTGAAATGCAGTTAAAAATGTGAAGTGGAAGTGCCAGTAAATTATGCCTCGTTGCCATCATCAGACACCCGACATTACATGTCTATCGGTCGGAACAAGAGCAAACTTCCCCAAACTGTCCTGCCAATAGGCCTTTCTGACCTAAAGGGGGATCACCTTTATGGTGACAGGATAATTTGATCTCTGTGCCATCTAATCCTTATTTTCCTTACGGAGGCTGCCAGCAAGGGTGCCAATTAGTGCCAATTGTGATGGTGGCTTTTGTGATGCAGACACCTGCCCACTAGGAATTGGACTGGTACCACCAACACACATATGCCACTAAACAGCTGTCAGATGGTAATGACTTTTTGGAGTAGAAGAAAAGGGCAGAATTTCATTCTGAGACAATTTTCTGAGAAAATTTTGCAATTTTTCACCTCTCTCTTTCCCCCCCTCTTGTTTGATATCTGAATTTCAGGCTTCTAATGATTAAACAAAATGTGAATTTTAAAGTATATCTCATAGCACCAACAGCATCCCAAAACCCATGTGGCCCAGATGAGCTAATGTAGACTAAAAAATTATATTGATGATATTCTTATTATTCAAAATCATATTTTACACTTGTTTTCTGAATGTATTCCTTATTTAAGTTGTTTATCTTAGCAACAGACAAATGAAAAGCTGTGTTTTCTTTTACCCCTCTTCTGAGGTGTAGCCTCTGTTTTCCTGGCTAAATTAAAAGAAAGAATTCAATGTAAATATCAAACCATTAATTTTCTTCTTTTTTTTTTTTTTTTGATGGCAGAGTGAAGTGCTTTGCAGCTCTTCTGCTACTCATGCCATCACAGGAACAACATTTCAGAATCTCTCTTACATTTTTATTAAATGCCCTTCTAATTTTTGGTCAAATCAACAGTCCCTTCTTTGATGCCTGAACAGTTTACAAGCCTGTTTAATCCCTGAGTAATTACATGTGCATGTGTATGCTTGTAGAAGTGTATAGACAACCATCTGTATAGACACATGTACCTTGAACTGTAACTCTTGGGGTAATTTTAGCAGTACGGTCATGGGTAGGCTGGATTTCTTTATGGCAGATGGGAATTTCTGCTCCATAGTGTTGAGGTTCATTGTAGCTCATGTGATGGGTCCATCAGTGAGGTGCTGAGCACAGGTTGGTGTTAAGGATGTGGGTGGGAAGTGCGAGTGGTGTCTCACAGGAGATATTTGGCACTGTGTAAGAAGGGGCCTTCAGAGCTGTAAAGAGGATTCCTGTATCCTTTCCAAGCCTTGCGATTGCTGCCGAGCGCTCCCGACGCCTGATAGTCCAGCCAGAGGCCAGACGCTGGCAATTAGTGTGATCTTTCAGCGCTCAGCCAACACTTACTGCTGGTTCAGCCTTTGCTCTGGCAGGTGTCACACCTTGATTAGTGCAATTGCTTATTGGCATCAGCTACTAGATGTGGCTCCTGCTAGATGTAGGGAGGAAACAATCCTAAATAAACACAGCCAAGGTTGGTACGCAGTGATAGAAAATGGTCTAATGCTCTGAGGGAAATTCACAGTCACATTTAAAGAACACCATCATTGCCATGTATATACATAATACGCATAGAAAAGTTTGTATGACGGTCTTCAATTGAAATAAAACTAGTCAGGGTCACTGCTTTTTATTAGCATTGTTACTGAGTTCTGGGCCACCACTGCTTGTTGCTGTTTCCAAGGAAATTAAAACTCTGGTACAGCTTGGACCAGCTCTCTTGTTCTTCTTGTCTGTTTCTCTTCCACTTATTCCTTCCTCAAACACTGGCTGTTTTAATGAAGCTGTAAATGGCTGTGGCCTCTGCCACAGAGAGGAGAGAGTTTGCAGATGGACTGGCAGCAGTTTGTGGACTTGGTTGTGGAGAGCTATGACCCACAAGGAGTGTTTCTGTACTGTCACCAGAACATACTCTGAAATTTCACAGATTTGAAAGGAATGGCAACCAGGGCAACCAGCGTTCACGGGTTTGGGAGAGGTAACAGCAAACCTACAGGGGCCCAATCAGCTGTTTTAGTTTCTTGCTAGCTTTTGACCGAGTGTTTTTCTCCACCAGTTAGCTTGTTAAGGGCTTTCAAAACATTTTCTTTACATCTTGGGGTTGTTCCAAGGCTTCTCAGTTAGAGAGGACAACAATGGGGCTCAGATTTTTGAAACTTCAGCCCCTGTTCTGGCACTTAAACTAAATGATGTCTTTATAAAGCCTGCAAACCCCAGCCTTTCCTTTCCTGATATTAATGGTCACATTGTCGAGGGGCTCCTCAGTTAAGTTTTCTTTAATGCACAAGGCACATTATCCTTGAGTATAAAAATGCTCTGCACTAGACTGTACTGCTGGTTTTTGGGTGAGTGAGTAGTTATTTGCCTGGGTGAGCAGTGGGTGCAAAGTCCAGGCCATTTTTCTGTATACTGTCCTCAAATACAAGTCAAGGAATCCATTGAGGTCAGCAGGTCTTATTACTGGGACTGAAGCGAGGTCCCCTAAAAGGTGTGTTCCTTGGTAGTGTTTTAAGTGATGCAGACATGTTGTATACAGTCTTATGGTGTATCTTCTGCACATCCTAACAAATACACCTCCAAATGAACATATAACATGGTTTTTAACATACACTAGTCTTTAAAACATGCAATATTAAAGGAAAATGCGGTAATTCTTTAAACACCCTATCATTGTGAATTCATATCATATTCATTGTAATAGCATTGATCAAAATGAATTCATTTGGTATTCATGTAAATGTCACATGTACTTCCATAGGTGTTTCATTGTAAATTAGCATTTCTCAGAGGACACTTAAAATAAAGTGTTACTGAAAGTTCTCATTACACATATTGCTGAGATTAGTACATTAAGGATCATGTACTTACATAGTACTAATGCATTTCTGCCACTTAAAATGCTGCATTACCCATTTCTGATATCTAGCAAATATCTAAAGCAATTTTGAGAATTACTGACATCCTCAAGGAAGTGGTACTTTTGTGATTAAAATGGTTTTGTGTATTTCACTTTGATTTACAAAAAAAACCCTTATGCCAGATATACTTAAATGATTTTTTGATTTAAATGACCTTAGCAGCAAGTGAAACAAAAAAATATGAGAGCCACATCTAATTAGAACAAAAACCCCTAAATATCATAGATGCTTTTGGGTCTTCAAACTTGTCTCACAAAGGCAAATTAGCTAAGACTTTAGTTTACTGTGCCACAAGCTTTCTGATGCATTTGCTTTCAGATTATTACTTCCTAAGAGAAAGCTGAAAAGTTCTGTGGTCTCAGGCAGATGCATTTCTGACGTTTTGAATTGTCCATTACAGCTTGTTTGGTCTGAAGTTATTTTTGAAAAGATGAAGTTTAAAGAAGACTAAAGAGCGTTTTATAAATAGCTGACAAAAGTTGTGTTACAGTAACTATGAAAGAGAGAGCATTGTCTGAGACCTGAAACACTCTAAAGCTGTCTGACAATGCTGTGGATGTCTTCTGAAAGGCATTGATGTAGTTATTTTAAGGCTTTTTCGGTAACACTAATAAAATAACTCTGAAGTTTAACAGCGGGCCTGATCCTAGCAGAAACCTTTGGAAAAATATGGGGAATTAGCAGTATTTTGGTATTTTTGTTGGAAGGGAAGAGTCAGATTTGGCCAGGAGGTGTTGTAAAACCAATCCCATAACACAGTCTCTTAGCAAATATTTGCTTGCTCTTCTGGCTCCATCCACATGTGTTGTGATGTGCGTTATGGACTTGCAACAGGCTTAGGTGGGCTGTGCAGGAGGCACCGTTCCCAGAGCTGAAAGCACAAGAAAAGATGGCATTATGGCTAAAACACTACTCTGTGTTTGTGTCCAGTCCTGGTGTTGTGCCAGCGTGTCCCCTGTGCAGAAAGGTGGAGCAAGGAAAGCAAGCTCCTTGTCTCATGTCACTTGTCCTGTCAGAGGGGGGTGGGCTTTTTGGGCATGAGCCTCCTGGAATGGGAGAAGGAAGAGGAGAGGATATGGAGGAAGAAATCTCATTCCTTTGAGATCGTTCTGGTGTCTTGTGCAACCTTAGAGCTGTCTTGACCTTCCCCAAACATGACCCTCCCCATCCTCGAAGCTGATTTCTAGCATTTGTTGCCTGATCTCTTTAGTGAGTTGAGCCACATCTCCAGAAACAAAGTCTGTTAACGGGGAGTATGGATGCAGCCACACCTTAGTAGCAACTGGACATTTGTCTCGTGCCTTGCCTATTTTTCAAAAGTTCTCAGTTTTCAAGTGTTTGCCTAGTTTATAGTGTTTGCCAGATTGAGAGTGTGCAGTCTGGCAAACCACAGGATAGAGTGTGGAATCTGGAAATCCATTTCAGGCTAGAGCCATAATTAGCTAATATAAGATAATAAATAGCTACTAAAATCACATGAAAAATGTGATAGTGCTATAAAGCATGTTTTTATAATCCTGCTCCTCCCCTATAAGCTGCCTCCTCCTCCTCTTCAACGTAACAAGGACCCTAATAGGCTTCATGTATGAGTGCCTATTTTTATTAAAGACAAGTGTAATCTTTTGTAGTCCAAATGTCCCTATCATAAATGTTAACCGAGGAAAATATTAGGACTCATTTATTTATGAACCTGTTAATAATGAGGTGCAGTTATGAAAAAGGCTTTCTCAGCACAAAGCCTACTGAACAAACAATGCACACTGGGGAAAAGGAGCTAGTTAGCCTTCCTGACTTAGATAAAGCTATGGAGAAATGACAAGTGCCAGTAATTAGCAAAGCCTCTTCACCAAGATAACCCTATACATCTTTGTCTATTTCAATCACCAAAGACTCCGATTCAGTGTAAAATTAAAGCCGGGATGCCATCAATTTCTGTTAACCTCTTTATATTGTTCTGTGTTCATGCATATGTGATAGATAGTTTTTGTCATTTTATTAAATGGTGACATCTCAGTATGCATGGGACTAAAACTGTCTTCTCCTTAGCAAAGTATTTTTAATCATCTCTCCATTGCCTTTATTATCTCGGTTCTTCTGAGTCCTAATTGCTTTATTGTGCAGTATTGACAGCTGTTCTAGGGGCGCGAATATTTGTGCCCACTCCTTTTACGAGGAGTGTACCTGAGACTAAGAGGTTTGTGCCCTTTCTGGTACTCACATGAGCAGGTAAAGTAGCTCTGCATCCATCTGCTGACCACTTGCAGAACCTCCTCCTGCGTTTGGAGATCCTTGTTTGGTTTTTGGTGGTGTAGCTGCTGTTTACCTGCTTGAGGCACAGGCCAAAGCATGTTAACTCAACTGAAACACTCCTATGAGCTTGGTGATCCTCTGCACCCAAACTGCTTTTTTTCCCCACCTTAAATGGCAAGGCCTGTTTTTTTTTTCCCCCCTGCAGGCTTCCAGTATTTGTGAGCTCATACTCCCTAAATTTCCCTGTGACTTTCAGATAAGTCAGCAAACACATTCACCTAAAGCTTTGCAAGGGGAAAAAAAGTTGTAAATCAGCCCTGTTTCCTTGACATCGGGGCAGGTTTGCTGGGAGTGCTCTCAGAGTTAGCACTGAGTGACCTGAGAAGTTGCATGTGGTGTTGGGTGTCATAACAAAAGTTCCTGCTGGCTCCATTCTCCTGCTCAGTAATGTCTTTTTACTTGTTTTAAGTACTCCAGGCCCTGACTGCTGAGGTTATTAATCTTCATCTGTGCTCTTTTTAAACTTTACTACTAGCACTTTTTTTGCCTCAGATATGCTTTTATTCATTCTTTTCAGCAGCAATAACCTCTCATATTGGCCAAATTAGGAAATAATTGCAAATAATAGAGAATCCTTCTCCAGCTCTACAATAAAGGATTATATATGTGCTGTGGGTGAGGGATGGCACAGAGTGTAAATACCAAAATATGGGCAAAGAAGCAGAGAAGGGAAGTGTGTTGGTTGGCTCTCACTCTGTGTTGATCTCTGGCTCGGGGGTCTTTGTGTACAGAGGCACAACCCATGACAGAAGGTCACGTGTGGTGGTCTGTGGAGGAGGAGGAAGGGAAGAGCTTTTGCAGGGCAGCTCATGCCAGTCCCTGCAGGTTGTATAGAAAAAGCTGGTCTTAGTCTTCTGTGGTAGAAACAGACTTGGGTGAATTAAATTAAGTAACTTGGTTTTTTTGAGCAGAAATATATGATCTATCTTGTTTTATTTATGTGGCCACAGTAGTCATCACTTGTTTCTGTTCAGTGCCAGTTCTAGGAATCCCACCCCAGTTGTATCAGTGTTGTATCAGTTGTATCAGTTTTGGATCTTTATCCATTGCTTTGAAATACCCAGTTGTCCTGTCAAGGAACTGCAACCAAGAGTTTATTGCTGGCTTTTATCACAAGTCACACGTGGCCGATAATCCAACCCAACTATTGCAAAACTGTCTATTTAGGCATCATATTAATAATTATTTTTCAATAACAAAAATATATGTAGGACTTTGGGATGTGCTTGTGCCACATAAAAAGCCACTGATCTCAGGTATCTGGCTGCTCTCATACGTAGGCATTTTCAGGATCAAAGCTCCTATGAATGTTACTCACAACAAATAATTCTACCAGTTCTTGGGAAGAAAATATGGAGAACATTCATGTAATGCTGCCATCTCAGTTGGGGAGCAAGGAAATACGTCGACTGTAGGAGAGAGCAAAGCTCTCTCGGTGCTCTCATCACATTAACACTTATCTTCCTTCCTTCCAGTCAAAGTTCTCTGAGCAGTCGCTTTCTATTGTTTTTTATTATTCATTTGAATCAGAAAATAATATTTTTCCTCCCTAATTCAGGAAAAATTGTCATTGCCCACCTCCTGCTGAGGAAAAAAAGTGCCAGAGCCCATCTCCTATGAGCTCCTTCTCACTTCAAATGCAGGCTGCAATGGCTCCTTTGGAAATGTAACAGGCTATTATAGAAATATGTATTTACACAGTATTTTAAGATGCACATTATCCACCTGATAGACCATAACAGCTCACCATTACAGCCTATTGAATAAAACCTCTTTGCACCATTTTTTTTCAAAGTGGATACTTTTTATGTGATAAATTGTGAATCTATTGCATAAAAGTACGAGTTCGTCGTGCAGGACTGTAGAAGGACACCATTTATTTGCAACCTGCTGCAGTGGGAACTTGCTCTGACCCTGCCCCGTAGAATGAATTATTCTGACCAGAGAGATGCAGATTTAAAAAAAAAAAAAGGAAAGAAAGAAAAAAGCTCCATGAACATAAAAGGAAAAGTTGCAACATTTATTTACCAGTCTGCATTAGATTATAAGAGAGATCATGTCCTGCCATGCGTGTCTAGGAGCTTTAAGCTACTGGCAGTCTGAGAAACTGCTTTTTGGGACTTATGCTGTCCTTCTGAATTCCCAAGGAGCTGGAGGCATCCCAGACATTTAAGGAGTTCTCCTATACTAGTTTTGCCTCCAAGTCCTAGGTTGTTTCATCTCTCCTGCAGAGTCATTTTCCTTCTTCCTTAGCTGTTCCTAGATTTAAAAGAGACTCCTCTATTCTGAAAACATCTCTGCTCAGCTTTCCTGCCCAAACTTCCTGTGCTTGTTTGACTCACTCCAGCTAATCCATACTGGAACAGTTTCTCTCTTCCAGGAATTCGCTTTAGAACCTGCACTGCCCTAGGTGCCATCTCTCTCTTTGTCCGAGGATGCTGGTTTGGAATAGATAATAATCAAAATTTAATGAGCCTCCTTTATGAGCCTGGAGTGAGGCATAAGGACTCTCTGTCATTTCCTGTGACGTTTAACTTGACAAGAAAGAAAAGACAACAGAGAAGGCCACAAGACCCCAACTTCAAAATGAAATTCACAGCCAAAGAGATGGTGTCCCTACTATCAAACAGACTGAATAAGCTGCAAATAGACAAGATCCCTAACTTGTTATAAGATGAACTAGAGCCCAGCCCCTGTTGTGAAACAATTTTACATTGCAGATATTCATGAATGCATGGAAAATGTGGTGACTTCAAGTCTCTTTTCGTTCCCTATCTTCAGGATGTCAAAACTGATTTTTTAAAAGAAACTCTCTAACAGTTTCAGTTGACTCTTGAGAAGAACTTATATGTCTGGAACAAAAAAAGACTCCTAGCCAGCTGAAAAGTGTTGTCTTTTCCCCTCCCCCCACTCAAATTAAGCATACACAACAGAAATACCAAACAGGCATGGGTTTCACATATCATGCCAATTCTGATCCGAAACAGTTTATTAATATAAATCACCTCCAAAAAAGGGAAAGATTTTAAAGGGAAGCAAATCACTGCCAAAAAGTCTTGCACACAGAGTCAGTGCCTAACACTAAACCTTGTAGAAATCATGTATTTCCACTCTTCATGAAGCCAAGCAGTGGGGAGCCAGTGCTTTGAACCCTGCATGGGACACTTGCTGTGAGTCCCCTGTAGAAAGCATGTTGTTTGAGAGGAGACAGGGACACCATCCAAAAAAGTGCTGATCTATAACCAGAAGATCTGTAAATAGTCTAAACCCATTTTCCTGTGAGAGGGATCCGAAGGGCCCTGCCTAGTCTCTGTCATGTCCCTTCTCGCCAGGGTGTCAGCATGGGCTCCAACCCTTCTGAGATGACTCCTCTACACTTCTCAAAAAAGAAGGGAATGGCTTGAAGGAGTGAATATCACTCTGTGGATGCAGGGATGCTCGTTGCCCATGCTTTTGTGGTTGCCTGCCATCCTTAGGATCCCCTCAGTATGGGTACCAACCCATTCAGCTCCACTCCAGCCCACCTTTCTCTGGGCAGTTCTAGGAGGGCTTTTGTGGTGTCCATCCCAAGGGTGGAAGCTCAACTTATATCTATTGGTTTGTCTCCAGCATCATCTTCTTTACCCTTGACTCATTCACAAAGGACTGAGCAGCCAGAAGTTGTGGTTTTCTGGATTTCTTAGGTGTGTTTGGGAAAACTGCCCTCACTTCTAAAACAGTGTATACGGTTTAATTTTCATTATTTTTAGATGTTAAATTTTACATCAATACAGTATGTCTTAAACTACTGTATTAGAATGCTGCTTGACTCACTTCCAAATTGAAGACCTTTTAAAAAAATTGAAGCAGTCCAATAATTTTAAATCACTCTGCACTGTGCATTGCAATTTAAAATTATTGGAGTGCTTCAAATTTTTATAAGCCCTTGAATTTGGAAGTGATCGAGGTTCTGGGCATACTCAGTGTAGAGCAATTTAAAATTATAAGAGCTGTCAAATTTTTATATAAGCACTTCAGTTAGAAAAGGGATTTGGGTTCTGGGCATGTGCAAAGGGGAGCAATTTAAATTATTAAAGTACTTCAATTTTTTTCTAAGCACCTGATTTTGGAAGGGTTTGGGTTTGTGCAGCCTAAAATGACAACTTCCTTTGAGAGTTTCTTCTTTAAAAGAATTTCAATCTTGCAAACTAAAGTATTCTTTAAAATGTGAATTCACTGATACTTTAGGAACTGATTTGCACAGAGCTTGGTGCCCAGAACACCTATTTTTTTTTTTGCTCATTTTATCATTTTACTATTTAAGGGGCAAATTGATGGTATAGAAATAGCTGCCTCTTTGGATTTTAAATTTTTTTCAACTGTTGCACTTAGATTACAAAGAAAAAAAAGAGTAGAAAAATGAAAAATTTGTTGAGAAGAACTGAATGCTTTTTCCATGGACTATCCTGCCGAGGCAACAGAATTTAGAAGGGATGCAGAATTGGAACAATTTGTTATTAAATCTCATTTTAATGTCTCTCAACACTCGAAATGAAAGCCATGTGACGGCTGTTTGAATCTGAAGGAAGGAAGTTGGAAAGCAGTTTTACTTGGACACTCGTGCTCTGTACTGAAGTGATTCCTGCCAGGAGCCATGTCAGGATTGCCATCTTTGACCTAATCCATCCCTTAGAATTCCAATGCTGGGCAGTACAGGAGGAGGAGCAGCAAGGGGAGAGGGCAAGATGAGACTGAGGAATGCTCTTACTGACCTATCAAAGGACAGAGATGGGAAGGTGAGCTCTCTGGCCTCTCCACTCACACTTCTCTCTGCTTTCCCGTTTTAAAACCAGGAATTTAAAACTCACTCTATAGGGTGAGGGTATTGGGGTAAGTATTTAATGTATAGCGAGCATCATGTACCTTAGGTCTCATGTATCAGGAGTACATGTGGTGTGGAACTGTGCACTTCATCAAACGCCAATTTAGTATTTTCTTCCCCTTGAATGCTCCTTTCACTTGTTACCATGGAGGTGATAGGTGACCATTTGTAGTTGTTTTTTTTCTTGGAAGATGAATTTTTTGAATAAAAGCCAGTGATCAAATTAAACAGGGGCAAAGATATGCCAGAGGTGAAATTCAAAAGACAATACGTAATAATTAGTTTTAAAGCAGGAGCCAGATTAATCATATAGTCAGGAACAAAGGGTAAAATTCCTGAAAGCCTGTTGCATTTTCCCTTGGAGTTTTTTTCTCCAAAAAGATAAAAGTATAAAAATGTTTTTTTACTGTCCCTGTTATTAACTGCATCATCCCTTTGGGATGTGAAGACCAGGGGCTGTTCTGTGTCAGAAGGACGAGGAATGGGAGACCAAACATAATTTTGCTTGGTGTAAGTTGGTTTGGACTGTGCTTTCATTGAACCCTTCTGGAATTCTGTGACAGGCACTGTCTGGGCTCTGCCCAGACACATTCCCTGGAGCACAGAGGAGATGGGAGCAGCAGAGACAGGATGTGTTTGGGGGATCAGTGCGAGCGTGGCCTGAAGCCACAGCATGGGAAAAGGTGGTGGGAAAAGGTTTTTTCCTGGAAGGAGTTTGGTGGATGTGAGCTCTGTCCTTGCATCTCCTTCTGCCCAGTGGGTGGGCGTGGGCATAGGTTTGATTAAAAATCTGCACTGGCAGAACAGCAGTGGGTCAGGTGTGGGCTGTCCTGGAAGTGGCTGCCGGCAGATCCGTGCAGGGATGAGTGTGTGTCGTGCAAAGGCAGCGGGGTACCAAGCTGGGTGTCAAACACAGCGAGACCCTGGCCTGGTCTGTGCGAATCCCTGTTGTGGCACAAAACACGAGAGCGGATCGACTGAGCCGCCGCCTTGCACAGACACACGAACGAGCACCGAGGCTCCCTTAAAGTTCCCGTCTCGCTGCTGCACTCCAGACGCTGCGTCTCGAACCCCGCTTTTGGGCTCTATTCATGCTAATGTTGACAGTTTTTTCCTCCTTTGTTACATTGTGCAAACCAAATAGAAAGTGAGGTGAGCTTGTCTGAGCAGATGAAAGATGGCAAGAAATTGGTGCTTGGGGACCAGTGTCTTGGTGACATCGACTCTGCAGTCCTTTTTTTCTCTCTCTCCCTGGCTTCCCCTCTCCCTCTCATTCTCTCTGAAATGGTCTGTGCCTCCAGTAATTTACATAATACTCTTCTGACACCTTTACTTTAGTCATCAATCACGGTACCTTCTCTCAGTCTATCTTTTGTCTGAGCATGTCTCTTCTTTATCAGGCCATGCACAAAAGATTAATTTCACAGTTTTTCTCCCTTCTTTCTTTCCTTGCAAGATACAAAGCTCATGAAATGACAGAAGCAAGATAATGAAAACAACAATGCAAGCAATTTTTTTTTTTGTTCTTGCTGGTTGGATCTCAAGATACTTTTTTTAACCTCATTGTGTGCCATCTGTCTTAGAAAAGGTCTGCTCTGTATTTTTTAATACAATTCTGATGCTGTTCTGAAGACTACCTGGGGAAAAAAACCCCATATTTTAATCAGGCCATAGGTACTGATTTAAAATTAAAAAATAAATAAAGAAAAGGAATTTGCTGAACAATTAAAGCAACGGGTCCATTTCTAATGGTGGCATGGGCTACTGCACAGTGCCCAAGCCCCAATTAATATTAATGATCTTTTGTGCATAACAAATTTATGGCATTTGATTGACTCACACAACTACACTTCAAGCTGTCACGTAAAGTGAAATATATGGGCGCCATGGCCTAATTTGCATATGCTTATGTTCTTAATATTAATTAGTCTAATGGATCTAAGGACCTGGAGATAATTTGAGTACTGGGAGAAGAGAAGCAAACAAACAAAACAAAACTTGCTGAACAGTGCCCTGGTATGATTTTGTCCTACAGTCAAATAACTCTCCCCAAATGCCAAATAATTGGCATGAATTTCTCCTCCTTCCCCATGTCTCTCCCAGGACTGGCTGAATTAAAATCTTATCCCATATAATGCATTGTTTTGGCTCTGACCCTGACAATTTTTAATTTGAAATGCTTAACATGCCAAGTAGATTACAGAATTATATACAGAAGAGTTTGAGTGCAGGCTTATGGGCGTAGGTCAGGGCTGTGAGGTTTGCAGCCATGCAAGGGGCCTATTTCCCAAGACACCTATGTAATTTCCATTAATATTAATGGCAACTGTGTGAGTTTATTGGGGGGAACTTGGTCTCCCCAGCTTAGCTTTGTGCTTGCATTGCCTGGTAACAATGGCACAGATTTCAAGAGGAAACAGCCTCTTTTGACCATCAGGCATTGATCTTTCAAAGTCAGTGAAAATTCACTTTTTTGTCTACTCTGGGGAACAAGAGGTGCCAGAGCACAAAAGAAAGCAAAGAGGCGTTAGGGTAATCTTTCCTTATATTTCCTTATATTGTGCATGAGATTGGCTTGTGAGAGGGCTTGTGCTGAGCATGAGGTGGTGACTTCAGGATGCCTTTTTGTGGGTACAGCAAGTTCTGATGCACCAGCGTTGACAATGCTTTGTGCAGGATGAGGAGTACATTTATATGATGGTGAAGAGGAGCTTAGCAGTGGGATCTATGCACTAAGTGCTTCCAGGTCCACAGAGTGCTGTGGGAGTTAGTGAAGGGAGATCTGGGATGCTCTGGTGCTGCTGCAAATTGGCCAAAGGCCAGAAGAGGTGACTATTGCCATGTGTAGGTGTAGTGTGACGTTCCCAATGGACAAGGAGGGTAGGGTCATCCCTCCGACACTTCTCAGCTTGCTGGGAGCCCTCTGGGAGCAACGATGGCTTAGGACATCCCTGTGCAGCATTCTGTGGGAAGGGTGTGTGGGATGTGTCCGGCTGCAGCTCTCTTATGGCCTGGGCTGGTGGCCGTGGCTCTGTTTCTGTGCTGATGGGGAGGTGACAGAGGAGTGACCGCACATCCGGCATCACTGTCACCAGGGAAGCTCCTGCATGGGCAGTTTCAGTGAGGCTTGGGCAGCCAGCCGAGAAGCTGGGGCTGCAGCTACAGCACCACCCCTTCATGACAATCTGCAGGGAGCAAAGCACCACTTAGAGCAGGAAGGAATGAAAATCCCAAAGGCTGGAGCATAGCAGAGGTTTCCGAAAGACAAGGATGTTTCAAAGCTGGGAAACTGCTTAACGCTGTTCCCAGCCTCAGGAGACCTGGGGGCCTCAGCTCGGATCCGGTGCCAGACTCACTTGGGTTATTTCGGATGCGGTGCCTGACTCACCTGGGTTGTTTCACCTATCAAAGAAAACACCCCACGCTGCTTCAGCCCATTTCCAGCCTGCAAATCTGTAATGAATCTGCAAGCTGCTGATTGCCTTTACGAGGTGTTAAGCACCGATGGCTGCCTGATACCAGGGAGGAGAGTGTGGGCTCGTGGCCGGATCAGGTCTACAGTGAGTTGTTCTACAGAAAAAAATGACTTTCCCGTACGAAGGCATCACTTATATACCGAATATATATAACAAAACCTGGAAAGCCTCTAGTCACTCATTTTAGCTGCTAAAATGCCTTTAGGCCAACATTCCTGCTGTGAAAGGGGTTATGGACATGTCATATGGGGGTCATCAGTGAAAAATATACCCAACTGTTGTTATTCTTAAGTCTAAATCAAAAACCTCTTTTCACAATCCACTAAGGGACGATTTACTAGAGAGTAGAATGTGGTATCAATTATTTCTGTGGGCATCCTTTTTGTTATAAGAAGCAAAGAGGATTGCTTGAGAGTCAATAGCATGACTCCATCTCAGATTACTAAATAATGAAATGCTAAACTTGGCCTAGAGTAAGGACTATTGCTGTCTCAAAGGGACCAGAGGCTTCAATTAAATCAGAGGACAGTGTTCAATGAATGAGAAAAGGATGCTTAAGGTACGATGACATATTACCGGATTTTACATTTAATTGCAGTGCTTTGTTCTTTTAATAAAAGCACAAGAGCAGTGGATCTCCATTATGGTCATCTGGTAGCATTGTTCACTGTGGACAGTTTATTGTAATTTATTGGCTATGTTTAATCCCTCTATTTTTCATATAAATGAATTCTGTCTGCTTTATTTTATGAATTTTCTTTGCTTTAAAAAAAAATAGCACCTAATAGTTATTTACACACAAAAGAGCTTTTCCACTGAAATACTCTATAGTGCAAGAAAGAAACAATCCAGCTTCTATGAAACTGGAATGAAAGGAAGAGTTTCTGCCCAGAGGGGTGTAATTCTGCATCACTCACGCAGGTATTGGCACTTGCAGAACAATGTGGCTTGTGGGGGCAGCATCTTGTGAACACTGTGCAACCTCAGGGGTGACAAAAATGTCCTTGTTGGTCTTCTGGGGCTCTGTGCTGCTGAACTTGCCTGTGCTTGAACCATGCCAAGCCCACAGTGGGCACTGGAGCCTCTGCATGGAGTGACCTTCTGGATTTCTGGTCCAGGAGAAATTGGTTTCAAAACCCCCTGCCCCCAGAGGTGGGTTTCAGCCTTTCTCTTCAGTGCCCTGGGATAACGTACAACACATGGCAGTAGTTTAGCTGGAAAACCACAGGAGCATGTGCATGTGATTATACATATGTGTGTGCACACATGCATGCATGTATAGATATATTTATAGTTTTATGTTTGCATATATAGGGATACGTATTTATTTTAAAATGTAAATCTATAAGTGTTTTTAAAATGGTTGTCAGGCAAATACCTACTTTTAGACATTTTTGCTGTGACTTGTCTCATCTGAGCCTGCTGGTTGTATCCCATTATATAAATGATGGAATTGTCAGTGATTTAACTAAAGTAACCTGATGCATCAAGGCAACACTGAGGTTACTATCAGTTTAGGAAGGGACAAGTTGAGACCTGAAAAACTGAGATCCTTGTCTGTAGTTTTAGAGTCTGGTTTCTTTGTTTTGTTTTTTCTTTTTATTTTTTTCTTTTTATTAAAATGTCCTTGTGCAGGAGAGGGAGTCCTAAATGCAGCTGAAATACTGTGTGCATTGAGCACAGGCAAGGGAGACACCCTGGACAGCGTGTATCTGGTTCTTGGGCCAGATCCTCCCTGACACAGGGTCCCAGCAAGCAATTCACTTCCCTGTTTAAACAGGTTGGGTGTCTTTCTTTTGTTTCGGCCTTGTTTCAGCTCCCCTCTTGCCAGAGCCTGTCTCTGGAAGCGTGGCAGTTCAGTGAGGAAGGTGGGATGAGATGACTCTCAGAAGTAATGGCACAAAATGAATGGCAGCCAGCCCTGCTGAAACTGCCACATGAGGCTTCTGGGCCCAGGGGGAAGTTGTGAGCTCCTACCAGGAGAAATTTCTCTGTGGTTTTATCTGGGGATTTTTTTGGGTGTGTTTCTTTTCAGGGAGAGTGCAATGCTTTTAATGGCCTGCAGTATCTAATTTTTATAACATCATTCAGCCATGTGGCAGTGTCAGAGTAATGAATTCAGGAAGTGTGTGGTGAGGATTGTCTGTGCAAGAGGGTACAGGGAGTACTTAACTCCCTATCGATTGCTCTGAGCAACTGATAAACAAGTGAGTGCCTCCTGATCAACCTGAAAGGGTGCTGCACGGCCCAGGCACGTGGCTGTTCAGGTGTGGGACAGGGACCATCATCTCCAACAGCCGCATTTCAGCACCTGGAAGTCGCTTTTGGTCTTATTGGGATGGTTCAAAGGTGACAGTAGTGTCAGAGACCTCTTCCCAGGTGGCTGTACATCCAGGGCTGGGCTGTGCCTGGGTGTAGGACTACGCCCAAGTGCACTTGCACTGAGTGCCAGCCCACTTGGCATGAATTCCTGTGCTGTGTGGGGGAGAATTATAGCTGTGAACTGGTCAGTTGGTTCACCAAACGCATTATGTTTGTCTTGGCTTCCTCTTCCAGGGTCTAATGCAATGTGACTCCGCCATATGGACATTTGTAAATTACCATATGATGAATATGGGGCCGTTGCACGGTGAAGTCTTCCTCTTGACAAAGTGCTGTGCCTATTCCCACTTCTCCCTGGCCTCTGTTTTTGTTAATTTTACACTGAAGGATCAACATGCCCAGGATGCACGCGTGCATCCATCTCTCTCCCTCTCAAAGGAAATTAGTGCTTTCCTGTCACCGCAGGTGATATGAGAAGGGGAGGAAGTACACAAACTGATTTATCTGGAGCTGTCAGCTGTTTTGAGGATGTTGACTACTAAGGGTGTCAGCTCCTCCTCAGTAGTTGGCTGACTCTGAAGAAGACCCCATTCCTCATTAAAAGAGCACTGAGCTGCACTTGAAAGTGACTTTCCCACTTGTTCTCCTCTCACAAACATCACAATAACAGATTCGCTGTTTAAAGTGGCATGATCTTCATGCCAGGCCCAGGCAGCTTTGTAAAATACACCTCTGCAGCACTCGGTAGCATCGGTACCATCCATGCAAAATTCATTTGAGGTATAAACTAGAGACTATCATCACAGATGACAGTTATAGCAAATCAGCACGCTGTGTACAGTTTCATCCTTTATTCACATTATGTATCATAATAAACGTCGTCCTAGCAACACAGTTTGTTGAGAGTCAAACACAATACCCCACAATGCCTTGCCATGGATGGATATGAGGAATTGTGGCTGTAAGAGCCTGGTACATCCTGAAAGGAATCAATGCTTCCTACTGTCATTTTAGGGGACTCTTTCCTCCTCCCATTGCAGTCTTGAGAGAGATGTGGGAAAGAAGTCGGTGTGAACTGGGGGTCCCTGCTGCATTCTTGTCTGTGAGGGACCAAAGCAGAGTGGTAGAAGCACTGAGAACAGGGTCAAAATGTGTCAAAACTCAGAACTGGAAGGCTTGAGGAAGAAGAGGGGGAACTCTCACCTGGGTAAATTAAGTAATATTGTGGAAGAAATACTACCCAGGTACAAGACTATATCTTACTTCTTTTTAATAACTGCTTAGTAAAAAAGCACTTCTTAGGTATTGAAAGTGGAAAGAAAAAGAAATCTTAATGTAAAAATATATGTCTTTAGTATAGAATTCCAGTCAGACCTGAGAGAGATGTTTCCTGAGCAGAGTCGTGTGTGATTCATATAACATTTTGCCAGCCCCTGGGGAATGTCATCTCCTTCTGATGTCTCCATTTGCAGGAAAGGCTTCATTGCAGGTACAGCACGAGGCTCCCACACCAAAGGGCTGAGTTCACTTTCAGACCCTGACATGTGCTTGCTCTGTGAGATAGGGCAGCCCGTTTTCTCTAATCCTTGCCCTGGGACCTGCTCCAGCACGTGTTTGTGCTTATCCCTGGTCATGGTGGCCCCTGCTCACATGCTCTGTGTTAGAGAGGAGCTGCTGCCTCCCCGGGGTGCTGGTTCCTTAACTCGGGTGGGGCCAGCAGGACACTGTCCCCTGTCCCTAATGGGAATCATGTGTTTCCACTATGAGAAGAGAGGCTCCAGCTCCTGTCTGAGGTGTGTCTGATAGGTGTGATCAGAGATCATGCTGATGAATACCCTCACATGAAATAAAGCTTTTCCAAGATTAGGGGCTATTTTCAAAAGACACAGATTAATTTTTTTCTCCTCCTCTTGCTATTTTGAACAAAATTGTCACGATGGCTCTCTGAAATGGAAATATATTAATCAATAGGCTGCAAGAAATCAGGAAACAACTTGGAAAATCACCTGAGGTGTTGCTAAGATGCACCTAATGTTTGAATGAACATGGAGCCACGTTCACAGTGAACCTGGTCCAGTGTGTAGTTCTGCAGTTCAAAAGTAACAGAGCCGGTGAGATGCAAATGCCAGATGAGATAAAGACACCCCTTCCTTGCGCAAATCCCCTGGGAGAGGAGGTAACACAGATAACACAGATACGGGACTGCAGCCTTTACACAAAACAAAGCCTAGTACCAAGCCAAAGGCCTGACACTTTAAAGGCTGGACATCAGTCCAGAACAGAGCCCTTCCAACCTGTTGGGAGGTTTATGTCTTTCCCAGGGATGCCATAAAATAGGATCATCCATCATCCTCAAAGTTTATATCTGGGTCCGCAAGCAAAATACGTAGAAGTCTGGATCCAGAAATGGATTTTGGACTCAACTCTGCATAATTCATTGTTATCGTGGAGAAGTCCTGTAAAACAAAATAAGTTCTCTTGTTTTTCTAAAGTGTGTGTAGGTTTTGCTATTATGGCTGAAAGGACAGTTGGGTCATGTGGGCAGGAACCCAGAGGAACACTACCAAGCCCCCCCCAAAAAAAAAACGTTATGGTTATTAATCAGAATTTTGTATACTTTTCAATTCTCTTCTCCAGGACTGATTCCACTGCACAATAATTAAAAAGAAACCCGTGCTGACTGCGGTGCCCCCCCGCCCATGGAGCGGTGCCTGGCTGATCCCATTGTCTGCACCCTGAATGGTGAGTCCACAGTTAATAATTAGTGAGCAGGGCTTAAATGAAATCGCACAACCAATTCCCTGGTACACTGGCAGAGGTGGCAGCTGAGCCAGCCAGGACTTTGTCATCTTGGCAGGGAGAAGGAGAACTCGCTGCCATCCTGCAGCCATCCTGCAGCCAACGTGCCGTGCAGGGGAGCTGGCACAGCCCGGGGTGGTGGAACTGGCAGCAGGCTGAGCCCGGCAAAGGGGTGCAGGCAGGAGAGAAAGGGAGTGTTTCTGCAATCTTCTGGGGGGGAAAAATGGAAAAAAGACTCTTTTTTGATAGGGAGGTTTCCCAGAGATGTCTCTCTGGTTCATATTTATTGTTTATTGCCCGTAAAACTGTGTTTCTATGCTTCACAAAGCCATCATTTCGGTGTAGTCTGCCTAGCCTGAAATGATAAATGAGAGCAATGAAGGGAGAGGAAGGGTGTTCTGGTGATTAAAACTCCGGATTTGACTTGAGAAAGTAGGTTTGAGCTCCGTTTTTGCCACTAACTTTGGGGTGACTTTTGACCAGTTATTTAATCTCTTTGGGCTTATGTGAGCTGGGGAGAAGAGGGATTTCCACCTTTTTTCTTTGGTGTTTTTTTCTTTTTTTTTTTCCTTGTCTGGTTAGCCTGTCCAAGTCTTCCTGTTGGGAATCCTTTTTACTATATCAAGTGTGACCAACATGGGATGCCACTGTAATTTAAGCTCCTGTTCCCAGTATTTTACCAATGGGTTCATGGATATACAGAGGGAAAAGAGTACAGTAATTAGAAAGGATGTGAAGGGTGAGAGTGTGCACAGTGGCGAACGATGAACCTCAGAGAGATCCTTTCCTGACTGGAGCAGGTTTATTTCCCTCAGTGGTGATTGAAATTAATATGGGCTCTTACTTTATGGAGGTACTCGTAAACTGGAGGAAGTGTGATGGCCTGTACATGTAAAAGGTCAGAACAAATGATCTAATAGTCCTTTTTAGCCTTAAAACTGTGGAGAAAAATGAAAGCTTTTAAAAATTTTTCTTTTACCACAGTTAGACAGCAAACGGAGATGGGATGGCAAAGCTAAACACTAGGACACTACCTATCCCTGTCCCTTTGCTCACTCCTATGCCAGTGGGTTTCCAACTGGGCTGAATGTCCCAGAGGATCTCTGAGCCACCTCCCTAAAGGGTGCCTGAAAGGCAGCCGAAAAAAGCCTGTTGTCAGGAGGCTTTAATTCACTGTTACAGGTGATCACCTCTTGGAAGTATAAGGGATCCATAAATCAAGAAATGGTTGAAAACTACTGCTCTGGTCTCTGCCAGTGGTTAAAGACATCTAATGTCAGCCACATTTATGTGCCTATCTTGATTCCCCGGGCCTGTTCCTATTGCTAAACAGGGCACTTCTTGCCACCATTGTCAAACCAGCCTTTGGCCCTCTTGTAATTTTCTCTTTTTCTACTTACCCTACAATTCAGTATCCCTAAAGTGACAAACACACAAAGAGCTTAATCTGCAGCCCTGTTGCAAACCAGCCATACAAGTGCACCTTGGTAGGACTGCTTTACAAAGACACATAATCACTCATCAGTGCCATTGTTTTTGCTGCACGTGTGGTCTGGATCAAGGGCTCAGTGTGCACTTGGCAGTGCAGTGATCCCCTTAGGGCTTTGGAGGTTCTGCTCCTTGGCCCTCCTTGGCCACTTCCTTCAGCATTTCCAGCCAGGCCCAGCCAGGGAAGGAAATCCCATGAGCAACCCACACTGTGTGGTGAACATCCTCCCTTTGCAAAGGTGATGTTACAGCCCTGGAGCAACTCTGCATCACCACAGTGTTGTCAGGATGGAATTGCACAGAGAGGGACCCCTCCCCTCCCCAGCCTGGCCAGGTAGTGTGTTTGGGACTTCCCAAACCACAGGCTGTGCCGGATCGTTGTGCTTGGCAGTCCTCCATAGACCTCTCCTGTAAATTTGTCTAATCGTGTTTACAATTCATTTATATTGCTGGTCTCTGCAACCTACTGTGCACTAAGTTGCATAATTTAGTTATTCTTTGTAAAAGTGTTTCTTATGGGCTATTTTAACCCTGCTGCCTCATAATTGGTTGCACCCCAGTTCTTACGCTGTGTGAAATAATGGCTAATTCTTTCCTATTTGCTTTCCTTATACTGTTCATAATTTTATAGGCTTTATTGTGTGTTGTCTGATTTTCCTCTATCATTTTGTAGCTTGAAGGGCTACATTTTTTACAGAAGTCAGCACAATGGGAGATAAGTAGAGGATTTGGTGAGTTATTGCAGATCTTGAAATGTGGAAGAAAAATTGATCATCAGCTGAACTAAAAATTAAATTTTAGACTTTTTATTAAAGAAAGGTTAAAAAAACCCTTTAAAAGCCAGTTTGTTGTTCAGCTTTAGTTTCAGAGTTTCATTTCAACATTGAACTCTTGCATTTTTATGCAAGCTGACAAAGAGTATAAAAGTCTAAGAGATTTTACAGGAAAGACTTGAGACGTTTTTGTTTTGAGAGTTGCAAAATGTTTGCATACTTCTCTGCAATTTTCCTCTTCAACTTGCCCATTCAGTCCAATCAAAATCTCAGCTACCAGCAAATCTGCAGCTTTTCCACCCAAAAGATTTGGTTTTACCCAGGTATAAAGAGAAGCTGGCTTGAAAACTAAAACACACGTATTTGACTGAATATAAAACTTTTCCCAACACAAATCTGTCAAAGGTCTTGTACCAGGCAGATTTCCCATGGATTTTATTTTCTGTGTGTGCTAAACACTCCACCAAAGCAAGCCCGTCCAGAAATGTGAATCTGAGGGCTGTTTAACACCGTAGCTTTTCCCCTTGTATAACAATTATGGAAGCAGGCATGCTAATTGGCATCGGATGCGACACTGTGAATATGTGAATGGTGTTCAATAGCCATCATAATTTCTCATTTTACTGCTTTTGGTTGCATAGGCTCGTGGTTGCACATAGCAGGAGAGAATACAAAACACACAGCGTTCTAGCACCAGTGTACCTGAAGTCCCTGCTGGCCAAGTGTGCCTGCATTTTCTCACCTTTTCGAGTTCAGGTCCTTGTTCCTTTATTTATGTTTTATAAGAGGAAGAAACTAATTAATCCCCCTCCCAAAGAAATGCAGGCGTGTGCTTGTTCCCACCTGAATTTTGCTGAGGGTGAATTCCTCACCACTGTGGTTTTCAGTCCTTGGAAGCGAATGGGAATAGGTCTGCCTGCTCCTGATGCCTGCTGGAGCTGGGCCGTCTCTCTTTCCTGAGGTCCTTTTGCGGGTGCAAGAGGGTAAAACTTATTGGTGGGAGGTTTGGCCCTTGTGTGACAATGGGTGCCGGGAAACAGCACAAATACTATAGGATAGTTTTATGTTTGGCTGTGATTGCTCTTGAGAGTTCTACCTAATCTAAGCAAGCTTTTGTTTCCTTCCCATCCTTGTAGTGTGGGATTCAATCTTAGTCTCTGTATTCTGAGTCTGTCTAAAACCTGATTTTTAGTCATAAAAGGAATTAATTTAAAAATTGGTTCAAACCAAATATATAGACTTTCTTGATATATATGCAATATCTAGTAGGAAATCCCTTATATTGTATGCTGGGTTTATTTAGAGTAAATCTAGGAAGATCAAGACACATTTTAATATACAAATTGTATTTGTTTTTAAGCTACAGTGTTTTATCTGGACTCAGCCTGCTTCCATTTTTTTAACCATTAATCTTGCTTTTTGCCCCTAATCCTTTCTTTGCTACAATGAGCTTTCACTATGTGTGTGTGGGGAGGGAAAGCCCTATTAGATTATAACATTTTATGAGTTGTCAAAGATATAATGACATTAGCCACCTGACTGAGAAGTATAAACCTTTGTGGTGTCACATAACAGGTTAGAACGGGCTGGTAAGCCCTTGTGAAATAAACAAGGTAAAAAAAAATCCTCCAAAATGTATATTTAAATGGGTGGCTCTAACCCCTCCCTGCTTATTAGGCCACCGGGAGCACATTAAATATTTTATATGTATATATCTTTCTGCCTCACTAAAATAGAGATGGGCACACACACATCCGTACATGCACACAGGCATAGACACACGAGTCTTTCAAAATCAGAAAGGTCTCAAATTTAATTGGAATGGAAAATGCTAACTAATTGGCATCCAAATTTGATTTACTGTAGAAACCTCATATTTGTTTGAAACACAACACTGTGTCTTGGAACACAAGCCCAGTCCTTCAAAAATCATACATGAGAACTGTGGAAGAATCAATTAAAGTTGATTTGGCAGATCTGCTTTTGACAAATATAAAGAAATCTCTGATTAGGCTGAGAAGAAAAGAATCCCTCTTTCGTGCTCTCTCTATTCTCTCCCTCTTTAAAGGCAGTAGATGTCAGAAGGGGGTGGGTAGTGATATGCAAAACATGGCCTCCATAACCAAAGTAGCCTGCAAAATTAGGTGTCAGCATGCAAAGCTTATTGATGTATGAATGCGGAAAATGAAAGCCGGCAGTAGACAGACGGGGCTAAAGGTGAGACAGCCACAGTGAAAGCAGCTGTACATCTACGTCAAGGTGTTGCTATATGAGCCTGCTTTTTTCTGGAGGGCCACAGCCTAACAAGCTGTGCCTGGCCATAAAATGATGAAACAATACAATGTAGGCACACACTGTGTGAATACCAAATAAATTGACTCGGGCCCCCCCCCTTCAAAGTAGGCCTGTGTGTTCATTAATAAATTCATATTCTGAGTTTTCAATAAAAGAAGAAAATGCAGTGTAAACTGGAGTTACTTAGTGACACCCAGCTCATTGCTTTTTATTGTTGCTTGCAGCTACGAAGCCTTCGCTGTGCACTAGTAGAATTTATTACTGTCTGTCTTTGTGGCAAGTTGGCGAAGTGAGCCTTTTGAAGAAAATTGACCCACACTTCATGAATATGATGAAAAATGCCAATAACACTACAAAGACAAAGCTCTTGACATTAGTGTGCAAAGAAGTAAGAGACAGTAATGAAAATATTGCAATTACAAATCATATCCCTCCTCCCCGGCCGCGGGGCGTGGACATTCGGGGGCCACTGTGGAGCCCCAGGACCCTGCTGGATGTGGGGTGGGCTGAAAACTGAGGGTGGGTGGGCACCGTTTCACTGCCTGGTCCCCTCCTCATCCTCAGTGCTTTGAAGGAGGAAAGGGGTGAGAAGAGGAAAGCAAGCAAATTGCTTAATACAACAAGGATTTCCCTCCTAGAAGCTTGCTCCTCTTCTCTGTGAGCCTGCACGCGGAGGAAGAGTGGTCTTGTTGCTAAGGCACAAAATTAGGAGCCATGGGGTCTGGTTTGCACTTGCCCTTCGCCATACTCTTCTTAGAAGCTCCTGGACACAAATCACGGTGAGATTGTGCCTCAATTTCCCCCTTTGTAAAATATTTTTTCCCTCTATGCTTTATGAGCGGAGCTTCTTTGACTGGCATCTCCTCTGAGCTACCTCATTCTGCTTGTGTGCCTGCATCCCTGCACTCTTTCGGTATAGCAGTAACAGTGATAGGTTAAAAATTAGCATTTTGCAAGGAGAAAGGTCTGTCTCACAGGCTCTGTCCCAGAAAGAGACAACAAGAAGCAATGTGACGTGCAAAAGTTCTCCATTTCATTCTTAACCTGGTTATAAGCAACTTGATCAGTGAAAATACATAAAGATCAAATAGGGCACCTTTTTTTTTCCACCCTGCAGCTGATGGAGCACAAGAACAAAGCAGCTTCAAGACAAAAAATGTGAAGACTAAGAGGATCTGAGCTAAAAAGAGAAAATAAATAATTAAAATCAGCAGCTAAAGGTTGTTTAGCCCTATGTTGAAAATATGCCACTTTCTGAACTTATCATCAATCAAATTTTCCATCACCAAGATAAACTGTAAGTGCCAGGCGCTTTGTTTATACATTCTGCTTTTATATTTATTGTGGGGAGACCTTCTAAAAATCAAATAAAAAGCATGTTATCTACTAAATTTGTATGTGACAGTCATAGGTATATCTTGCCACGTTGGAGTACTGGTGCCAGAACAAATCAGTTCAGTTTTGCCGTTCTCGTGCTCCTCTTTCCAGTCGTAGGAGATGACACTTGTAAATTACAGCAAACCACGACTGTTCCCCTCAGTGATGTGTGGCCACTGCTAAGATAACCATGACGTCAACTGGAGCAATTCAGCAGGTCTGTATGAACTGGTGGGCACCCAAATAAGGGCTGCCTGCGAACTGCGCTTCCATCTGACTCCATCAAACCTTGTGGATCCTTTATATGACACCCGATGTAGTTTGAAGATCTAGATAGAGCCCCAAAGCACCCAGACCTCTTCAGCATCTTGACCATCTCCTTTCTCATGGTGTGGTGTCATTTCTCTGTCCTGGTCATGAGAAAGACCCACCGCATCTGAGGAGGCAAAGTAAGTGGCTGTACCAGCGCCCCTGAGTGGCTGAATCTTTCATTGGAGCATCCTCGTTAGAGGCACCATGGACCCAACAGGAGGAAATGGCTGTGCTTTGAGGAGAACTAAACTGAGTGTGATGCAGTTTTCCATGTTTTATGAATCACTTTAAGTTTTACAGTAAATTATGAAGACAAAAGAGATTGAAAAAGAAAGTGAGTAAAAGAGCATCCAAACAGCAGGAACAGCTACTATATAACAAGTGAAAAAATAGCAAAATGGACTGATCATATCAGAATATCCATCCTTCTGAAACAACTGCAGGTTAGAAATCATTGATTGTATTATTTGGCTTTGAAAGCAAGGCCAGTGCAGAAAGCTCTAGAGGAAAATGTGAGCCCACCACATAGATCAGAATGATACCAATGTAAAGAACTAAAAAAAAAGGGACAGAGCCGACAGATTGCCCAGCTATGAAAAGCAGTGTTCACATCCAGAGGAAAGTTGCATCCAAGGCTGACTTTAGTGCAAAGGTTGAGATCTGACTAAGGAGCAGTTCATTTTTTGTTGCTCTAGAGCAAGACCTGTCTCCCAAGATCTGAGAGAGGGAGTGGATGTTCTCTTGCTCAGCTGAATGAGGCAGTGGCACAGTCTGGCCACAGATGGGGAATCTCACAAGTGAAGACAGAGCCATTAGATGACATATTGGAATGACTCTGCTGAGCAGGCTGGATGCCTGCTCAGTGAAAAAAAGAGGAAGAGAAAACACTGTGTAATTATAAAACAGCCCAGTTCTATCTTCTCATTCCTTGTTTCTGTGTTCATCAACATTAGGCTTCTACACTTCTTTCCAGCGCGTTTTGTGGCTCATCCGTCTAACAAGCAATGTCTCATTTACATTAAATAACCTTCCTTACGAAGCTACAGGTTTCATGCTGGGACACTAACGCTGGGACACTTCTAGTTGCTGGAAACATGGACCAGCCTTGTGGTGAGCTGATCCCCTGATCAAAAAAGTTTGTTCACCTTGTCCCTGTAGCTCAAAAAGTGCAAATAGATAACGGGACAATTTCTTTGCCGTAATTGATTATGGCTAATGATGACTGGAAGTCCAGTTGTGACACTGCTGGACTTGTCTGCACTTTAGATATGAGGAGATACATTATTTACATCTTGGCATGTTTAGCACTTTGGGATGAACAATTTATCTATCTGAGTTCATTCTGCTGCTCCCAGGACTGATTGTATATTAGCATGTCTCACGAAAATCATGCGTGACATTACTCTTGCATTTATATATTGAAAAGAAATGAAACTGGGGCTGGATAAAAGCCCTTTGAAGTCACTGGAAATGTCTCCCATCAACTTCAATATGAAGAGATGAACATAGAAATACAGGATTGGAAAGGACCTCCTGGGTCACTGAGTCAGTCCTCTGCTGTCCCCAACACTCCTTTGTATAATCCCTTTTCCATTGGTTGTTTCTCTTTAGCCTGGCTAAGGCTGAGGATGTGCTCAGCATATTGCTGAAATTGTTATCCAGAATGAGATTTCTGCATTACAGGTAACCAATGATTCCTGTGTGTTTGATTTGTCAGCTCTTACAGGCGTGAACAATTCCCAGTGCGTCATCTTAAAAATGTAGTCAGGGGAATGAATGCGGGTGTCGGGAAGACTGAAGGGGGTATAGGGCTATCTGTGTGCAGTCTGTGTGTTTGTCACAACTCTGAATACTCACGTTATGGTTTCCGGTAAGTAGAGGATGGGATTCTTCATCCTTTCCGCAAATAGCGGGGACTGACCATAACAAAGTGAAAGGGACCTAGTTTTGTGGCAACATTAAAAGTTATAGGTAAAGAAGGCCCAGGTTCTTTGGATTATTTTTTTATTTATTCAGTATTCTAAATGCTGAAGGTGAAAAGAAATTACTGAAGGGTAGGACTAGGAGTATTTCGTGCCATTTTATTCAATGCCAATTATTTATAAAGAGAAAATAGTAGAGAGGGCTGGAAAGGGTTAAAATTAAAAGCTGTTTCTAAAGCCTGCAATAATAATACAATAGACTGGTGCTAGCCACAGGCAGAATTTACTGTCCTTGGTCTAGTGAACCAGTATTAACCCTTCAAGTGTCCATGATGGCTCCGTGCACAGTGTCACTTTCTGCTCCAGTGTGTGGATGTATGCTTTCTGTCAGATTGCTCAATTAATTATAATTGTCCTACCTTTAAAGGGATGGCCCTGGGCATACTAGGGGGTGTGGCCCTCATGGGGTTTTATTTCAAGCCATATCCTACTGTCTCCAACTCAGTCAATGAATCTTACTCATCAATATTTAATGACACAAGTGTACCTTCCTTTTTTTTTTCCCCTTTAAATTATTCTTCTACACAGCCAGACAGGTGCATTGTCTTCCCGTTATGTTCTGGTGACTGAGAAGATGCTGCCTTGCTCTGTGTCAGCATCTAAGAAAGAAGTGGGTAGAACCACCAAAAAATTTGAGCAATGGGTATTACAAACCCCTTGTTCTCTCTGTGAGATATGACAATAGGTGTCTCGCTACAGATTCATTACCCAACAGGTATTCATCAGCTTCAAAGCTGCTTTTACTGACTGTGTAGCACACAGGAAGAAATTTGTTTTAAGGAACAGGGCAGGAGAGACATCTCAAAGACTGTCCTTATTTTATTCTTTTAGTGCACGCTCTGCTGCTCTGAAAGCTACCAATGACACATATTGTGCTGTTCACACCTTGGTATTCTCTTGGACAAGAACCACATCCTGTGTATTATTGATATTTTATGACAAAGTAAAGCAATTTTAGCATCAGGCTGCCCATCTGCTCTGAACTACTTTTCACAATATTCAAAATAGATGTGTTTCCCTTTCCTGTTTTCATATGAGTGAAATGCAGACCATAGTTAGGTTATGAGACTGGGGGCCAGGAATTTTTCTACTTTTAATCCTGTCTCTGACATTGATTCCTTCATTAGCCTTGGGCAAGTCATTTCACTTGGATATATTCGAATCACCACATCTATAAAATGGAGATGCAGTGAGGTGTCATGGAGATTTATTAGGCTGTGTCTGCAGCATACTTTGAAGAAGTCAAACCTTATACACCTGTTAATGAATGGAATTTTAAAATATGAATGAAAACATTTTCTCGTTTCAGAAGCCCAAGTTCTGATGAAGTGTCCCACAGACCCGTGACTACCACCACAGTCAGCAGGTAAGATTTCCCACTCACTGTGTAAACTCGTCTAAGAAAAATTACCTGAAAGTTAGCACTGTAACAGGAGAATTCTAGACAGTTTCCCAGTCAGAAATGTGTTGCTGTTGCTGGTAATCTTATTGTCCCTATGAAATGAAAAAAAAAAAGCAGGTTTTGCAGTTAAAAAATCCCCAGGAATGATTTAAAGAGTTGGTGCTTTGGGACTGGTAGATATACAGGGAAATTAGATTCCTGCATAATTTGATCACCACAGAGTAAAACCCTAGGCTTGCGTGAGTGTTTTGCTACCAGACTCATGAAGCCAAGCTCTCACCCAAGTAAGCTTTGCCGGGAGACTTGGAGGATTCACTAGGACTTGGAGCCTTTCACGCACCTGTAGCTTGGTGTGGTGAAAGTTAATAAACAATAAACTTTATGCTGAAGAGTAGCTTGTGAGGTGAGTTGGCCCCATTCTGTACTGCCCACATCAGCTCTGCTAAAGTTTTGATGTTGGCAGAAAGGCATTAAATGGGACACATGGCCTGTTTGCCTCACCAGCCTGAGCCGCACACCTGGGAATGAGACACAGCTCAGCTTTGGCACTGGCCAGAACCGAAACAAGCTGGTGCCAAACTTACATTGTCTTTACTCATGCCGGACTTTCTGCAGACAAAAATAAATCTCCTCCATGACTAATGTGTGCATGACTCACCAACTGTATCGTAACGCAGACCTCGAAGGGCTGTGGGAAACAGTGGTGCACTGAGGCGTGTTTTAAACGAACACTGACCCCTCTCAGCAGACAGAGAGGTTCACACAGAAACTTGGTGCAGGAGGTGGTTTCTGCCAGGATGGGGCAGAGGGAGCACAGCGTGGTCCCCAGCCCTCCTGCTGCCCCCCTGCTTGGCCGCTTCCCTGCCAGTCCCCGAGGCTGCCAGCTACCAAATTATTGTTACTGTTTTCCCAGCATCTCTGCCCAAAGCATGTCGGCAGTGTTGCAGGGATTTTGAAGAGACCTTATAAAGCAGTGTGGTGGTGGTACAGCTGGGAATGGGAGCAGGTGATAGGAGTGCAGTCTAAAGAGAGAAAGACACCTGGATTAGGGAACAGAGAGGATCTGGGGCACAATGGGGTTATAAGGAGATAGAACAGCAATAGGAAGTATGAGTCTCCTACAGAAGATAAAGTAACCCCCAAAAGTCACGGTGCAATAAGATCAAGTTAATTTTAGTCACTCAAAGCAGTTTGTATTCAGCACTTCCCTGTCCAGGGATATTTAACATACAGCACTCAGTTATGGCTGTTTCCTATGAGAGCTGACAGCTTGCTTCTCCAGCCCCTGCTTAACTTGATAGTCATAACTGAACCCATCATTTCTGCTAGCATGTAATACTACAAAAAGGATGTTTAATAAGACAAGAATTTTTCTGTGTGTTCTAGTTGTAATATTTTTAAAAGCCTGTGCTCAGGTCTTGCTGCCCTCTGAGCACAAAGCATCTGGGAGTGTTGCAGAGGGAACTTGTTCAGCCCTGGGGGAATGGGTGAAGAGGATGTTTCTGTGACTTGTTTGCAAACCCCTGTGGCTGTTTGGAGGGGAGGCTCCTTGGAATTTTTCACAGTCATGTATGTCCCTTCTGACTTGGAAAGATGGATTCTGTCCAAGATTTGGCTAAAAAAAAAGAAAGGAGGGGTCCTGTTCAAAGACTGAGTTTTGCTGTTTTAGAAATAAAATGCAGCTAATGAAACCACCATTCACCACCTCCTTGCAGTGCTCCTCTGCCCATTCCTACATTAAATAAGGAAGCTAAGGAATGAATGCACATGTATCCAAGTTTATTGTGGGCATACTCATGGTGATAAGAGCCTTGGGCTCCAGAGGCACCTGGAAGTGCAGATAAGATCAGATCAGGTCAAAGAGGGAGTCTGGCACCCATGATCCTGCTCCGGTGAACACAATGCCACCTGGCTGCTTTTTGGATCCTGCCATTGAGGTGCCAGGTCCTTTCCCTGAGAGACCATGGGCTGTAGAGGAGGGAAATTGCAAACAGGAGTGGTTATTTCCACTTTCCTTAGCATCCCACTCTGCCCCAAGTTGCTGCTTGCTTGCTAACCTTCAGGCTGTTTGGTTTTTTTATTCTTTTATGAATTTGATGGTGTCATTTTTATACTGGAAGCCTGTTTCACTGTGTTTCTGGCAAACCCCATTGGTTAGACTTGTTTCACCACATCATGATCTTTTTTTATAGCCTACATCTGCCAGGAAAACTTCGTCATTCATCGTCTTCCTTTCTGCCGTATTCATTTTCAGCAAGGCACAAAATGTCCTCGTGTTTCTAAAGTAATGCAAAGCCTTCTGGCTCGTTGGTCAGAGCAGAAGGGATAGGCAGTGTGCAGTCCTTGTGCCGTGGCATGTAAGTAGTGTTCAGAAGTGGGGAAGAGGAGGAAAGAGATCCTCAGCACACACAAAATAGGCTGTGGGATTTTCACTCCCCTTTTCAGTGGCATGCCTTTGAGACACAGCTGCCCCAGGCACTTCTAAGTTTGCCTGTGTTTAATGCTGGCTTGTTCTGGTGGAGAGGAGCTTTTCCGCAGAAGCAGTCCGATGTTTGCAACCTTCAGGGCTGCATTTTTCCTCCCTTTTCCTGTTACTCATCTTGTTATGGATGAGAACCATGTTGGTGCTAGCAACTGTGTTTTAACGTGGGTCAGAACTGAAGTGCAGCTGTGTTTTGGTCACTAGGTTTCTACACCCACAGTGGAACTGTTCCAGAAACAAGTAATAATACATATAAACATTCAAAGTTATTTAGTTGCTGTTCTGTTAACAAAGTGGCATTATCCATGGTAGAATTCATGGATACTTCGCAGGAAACCAAAAGAAGGAACAAAAATTCATCTGACTTGTTTTTTTACAGTCTCTTAGTTGCACCATGTTCAACAAGAAGCTTTCTTAAAGTTCTTTGGAGAAACTTCACCTGATTTTTCACCAAACTCGTTTGGGGTGAATCTGGGATGGTTTGCAATTCAGGTATAAAACGGGAAGTTTAGAATAACATCTGCTCAAAGTCACATCAGCCTTCTCACTCATTTCAGAAGACTGATGGTTATGGTTGCTCCTCACTCAAGGAGCTGAAACCATTTCCTATGCTCAGAGCATCATGACCATCCCCATTTTCCAGAAACTTGGGCATAGATAGACCAAGGCCAGAATTTAATATGTGAGCAACAGTTATGTTCCAGTTGTTTGCTGGAGATGGAAGTACCCTTTTGATATTTTTGTAGTTGTGTGAATACCTTTAAAGCAATGAGCAAATTCCCTTTGGCCCTCATGGCCTCCAGAGGAGAACCCCACTGAGGTAGTGGGAAGGCAGATATGGGAGCAAGAGCTCTGCCCTTCACCACCAGAATCTGTCTTGCTCCTCTGTATCTTGCTTGTACAGAGACAAATCAAAATTCAGAGACTTGTGCCACACTCTCTTCATAATGCATGTGTACAAATATTTGCATGCAGCAGTGGTTCAAAGGAGCCTGAAGATAGTATCTTAACTGTGGTGCTTTCCCAGACCATTGCTGTGCTTTGCCTTTGTGAATAAAGGCAGTAGTGTCTGCAGTCAGGAGATCTCTCATATAGATTTAATCTGGCTGTTTTGCTCCCTAGGGAGCAGAGTTGAGGATAGCGAAGTTCAAGGTAGAGCGTGTTCGAGTTTTGCAAGCAGAATAGACATGGAAATTTGAAGCCTAAATTCCACATTCCAGTCTTCTTATGGAAATGAATGGTGAGCAAAGAGGAAGCAGAGCCTTTGGTACTGATCATGTGCCAGTTTTTAAATACCAATACAGATCTAGAGAGTTTATTTATAAACATGGCCTGTGTGTCTGTGCACACGCACACACCGATAGGGATACGTGCCTATGTGTAATGTTTATAAACATCACACCACCTATCTCTGCTTATAGATTCTATTGATGATTGCTTTATTCATCTCGTGGCAGACCCATTTAAATGAAAATATGTTCCCCATTTCCTTGCTACTATAAATTCTGCGCTATGAGGAAGTAGCGAAGTGCACTAGCTATACATCCATGGAGAAATGCCCTGTTGAGGAGAGGAGTATTATACAGGGAACAATTGACAGCCCTTCACTTCAGTGGGTACATTTCTCTGTACAGCTGCATCACCACTAATGATAAATGAGTAATGTTTGATAGCTGGCTCCGTTGCCTGACAGCTACAGTTTTGGCCAGAGGGCCACGACAGGCTTTAGACTTCTGTTCAAAATGAGTTAAACATATTAGGTATTACGAAGCCACAGAAGCCTCGAGAATGAGTGCTGAAATGAGTTATCAAGGTATGCTCCTGGGTACACAACTTGCAAAGCAGATGTCATTCTAATAATGTGTGATATAGAACATGTCTGGCCTAAACCCTGCTGGATGAAATATGAAGCCCCGTTGGTGATATTTAATACCATTTTATGAGGTGCCATCTTATAAAGACAATGCCCGCCTTATGTGGAATGCTTAAGGTATTTTGCCAAAGGCACTGGGAGGTATCTGAACTAAGTAGAATTTTTATTATTTTATAAGCCTTTACTTTGTAATATTTCTGTTTCTACATTATTGTGGCACTAGCTGCACTAACCCTTTGTCTAGTGAACTTCATGAGCAGTTTGCTGATAGATTGACTGATAGCCACGGCTGCCTGTGGATGTAAAGGCCAGTTCCTACCTAAATATATTCCTAGGAAAAAAATAAAGTAAAGTAGAAAGCAGACTTCAAAAGAAAATAAAGCTTTACAGGAGGCACTCTTGGAAAAGAGGTCCTTGAAGCTATGAGATCCAGAGGTTTCAGTGTTTTTTAAAGGAGTGAGGCCTGGCAAGCTTGTGAGTTTGTGTATTACAGCTGCAGCATTCGTTTTTTCTTGAATTCCTGTTGTAAACTTGGACTTCCTGTTGAGATTTCTGGATACCTTTGCCGATATCCAAGGACATGCATTTTGTTGCTTAGTTTAGGGTAGATGATGAGTGTTTTCACTCTCCACTTCTCTCTTTATTTACATATTTTCATTTACTGCTGCTTTTGTGGAACAAAATTGCCTCCTTGTTCACGTCTGTGGGAAAGCAAGGGCAGAATGAGTGCAAGCAAAATTAGGTACCTCCTTCCTGGGATGCAAAGACCGTGCTGACAGCGCTGTGGAGTTAAAGACCCCAGTGGGGGCAATACTTACATTTCAGGGATGCTGAGTCAGTGCAAATGGGCTCGGTGCTGAGAGCCCATCGCCGCTGCCGGAGGATCTGGTCCAGCGCAGCAAGGGAGTAGTTTTCTTGTCTTAATCCTACATCATTCTGTATCTCACAGTTCTTCTAGTCTTCCATGCTTCTCTGTTTTGCCTCTCCTGAGAAAACAGTGCCCATAGCCTAGAAAGCAGCCACCTCCCAGAGCACTCACCAGGGAAGACCGATGTGACCCAGCAGCCACTTTTGCTCAGTGTCATGATCCAGCAGGGTGTCTCTTGCAGGGCAGGCCAGAACCCCCAGTTCTCCTCCCTCAAGGGTCTCTGGCTCATCCATGATCTGACTTCATGAACCCCCCCACAACCAGTACTCCCTATGACTACCTCTGCTGATTTGCTTGTCTGAATAAACATCAGCACTAAAGAAATTACTCAGCCTGGCATGCCAGTGACCTCTGTGTACAATTTCCAGCTAGAGAGACATCCCTGTGCTAAAATATGTGGTGGTTCTTACTCTTAATCCTGACACTCTCTTTCTGTCTCCCTGGTAAGTGATCTCTTAACGTGTGGTAGTGCAGCCTGATGCGAGGAGGTGTTAGGTTAATTCCCTTTGATAAAACCCCACTAACTTTTTTTTTTGCCCTTGAAAAACCTGCGTTCCCTTCCAAATGCATCATCTTGTGAGCCCAAGGTTCGCAGATATTCAGATTCATCTTCCCTTATACCATAAACATGCCAGATATATATAATGCATTTGGACACTGGCAAGTGATGACTATCAGAGGCAGAATGGGTACTGAGGGGCCCATAGTTATACAGTAACATCAGCTTGGCAGCAGCTCATCCATCGTGCTAGATGATCTGTCCATCTCCCTGCCTATGGCTTGTAGCACATAAAATACAGAAGAAAAGTCAGACCAAATACTCTGCGTGCAAAGCTCTTCATATCTCAGCCCAGCTTTTCTAGCCTCAGTTTTATATGCACTCGTGGACCAACTGTCTGGTCGAGATGCTGCTTTTTGAAAGAAACATGTCTTAGAAATTCCTGAAAGTTGCTGCTCAGTGTATGACATGTCAAGTTACATCTGCTGTGTCACGAAACATCAGCGTGTTGTGGAAAACCATAATGAAAGGTGACAAGATACGCTGTAAACAGTTTCAGTCGATGTTTTTATTTATCCCAGAGCAAATTTTGTGCAATATCTCAATCACAGAGAGAGTTTGGCTTCTGTTCCATCACTCAGCGAAACTTTTGCCGATGGTGATCAGCTGACTGACCCTGAACGTTTTGGGTGTAGAGTTAGGTTAAGCCTTCAAGCCAAGTGCTCACAGGATCACTGCCCTGCAAAGCTCACGTGGTGGTGGGTCTGTGCTCGGACAGACCCTGGGGACCTGCAAGAGACCAGGAGCTCTGGGTGGCATTTTCCCCCACCCTCAGCCGTGTCCCACCACCCGCGCAGGTGCTGTGTGGGGAATTCCTCTTTATCCCCCAGCACACGTGTGCCCGGGCACGGGGCTCCCCAAAAGGACCTGTGTGGTGTAAATCAGGGTTCCCACGGTGTGCCGAGCACTTCATGGGGCTTTCTCTGCCTCTCAGAGAAAGCTCATAAACTCATTTGCAAATCCTCCATTTGAGCTGTACAGGTGGCTCATGTTTATCGAGGTTTTCTACTTGGAGCTCATTTCCTTAAAATCTGTCCTTATGTTTGCTAAAATCCACACAGTCCCTGTTCCAAGCTGCGTGAGGCTTTTAGCTCCTTTTTCCTCTCAGCATTTTTTTGCCTGTATTGTTTCAGGAGTCAAATGGGGAAACGCACAGAGCTGGGAGATTAAAGATGTAAATTTTATAAACAGAAATCAAAGGTCCTAAATCCTGAGCAAAGGAAAGCCTACATAAGTATGAACATTAAAAAACATACATAAATAGTACTTCAAGGCTGAATGTGTTAAATTATTCAGCAGTTAAGTCATAAGTGTTCTTAAACTTAAGTATAAAAATGCCCTTGACAATATTTCATAGCTGCGCATTTCTTTAAAATATTTAGCATTCTCATTAAAGAGAATGACTTTATTTTATATATTAGTTACACTCCTGCTTGTTAATATGAAGGAATTTAACAGCAAAGAGCATTCTTATGTATATAAGCCAAAGACAATTTACATATAAAGTTGGATGACTATTCGCTTTTTATTTATTCCTGGATCATCTGCATCCACGCATAGCTATAGAGCATTTAAACAAATTTGTTCCTTAATGTGTAGTATTAATATCTCCTGCCCCAAAATATCATTTGCTAATGCCATCGCGAAGACAGGTTCATTCAAAGCTACATGGAAGTTCTTGCCTTTGAAAGACTTAATGAACCTTACATTTTTGGTATACTGCACAGTGTAATGCCTGTTACATATTCATTGCCAGAATGGAAGATTTCCTTTAACTCTGAGCTTCCTGGTCTAGTTCACTGTAAAACATTGTCAAAAGTCACAAGAGACTTTCGCTGAAAATTGTGACTCTTGATAGCAGGATGTAATGGGGAGGTTTAGAATAGAAGAACCAGTGGTATATGGGCCCACGGGGAATCGTTCTGACAGACAAATGGATGGATAATACAGTTTTTGACATAATGGGATGAAAAAGTTTATGCCGGAAAGAACTGAATTAAAGTTATTACTTTGAGGAAATTCTGAAGTTCTCAAGACTGAGGTATTACCTGCGTGCGTTTCATTTTACTGCATCTCTGCAGAACAGGTTTTTAAACAGGGTTGGGTTGGAATTGATTTATAAGCTTACTAACAAATCTGCAATAAAAATTGTAGTTACTTTCTTGGAACTCACCCCAGTAACATCATTTTACAGGGGGTTGTTTTTGGAGCAGGATATTTTGATCTCTGGTTTTTGCAAGTCCTGCATCACCAGTGTGCCTCTCAACTCCCTTTTGTAAGAACAGCAAAACAAAAAAGGCCGTTATTCTGCATTTTCCTCTGGAATACTGGGAGGTTGCATAAGGCTGTATTATTTTGTATACATTTCTTTTTCTCAGTGCTTTGTGAACTTTGGAAATTAGCAGCTCTGCTAGCCCCAAGCCCCCAAGATAGAAATCAGCTGATGCACAAACCATTGCAAAATCAAGGCCTTAGTTAATCAAGGCCATCCGAAAAAAAGGACTGTACGTCTTTCCACTTGTTATTTTTAGGTGGTGGCAGGGCTGAGCTGTCAGTCAGACACGTTTTTCAGGGGTGTTGTGTGCACACGTGTGCACCCAAGGGTTTGAGCACAGATCTCTGGAGAGGGGACAGTGCAATAACAGCCACTCCTCCCCGAAGCCTCTGGTTGAGCCATGTTTCATTTCAGCTGGCAGTGACTAAGCCAACGGCTAAAACGCAGAAATAAGAGCGGCAGAGAGAGCCCCTCATAATGGTAGAGATGAAAAATGTGTTAGTGCAGAACGATGAAGTGATGGTAAATCTGAGATGTAGGCACCAGTCACCACTTGTACCGTGCTGTTGTCAGAAGTGTGTTGAGATATCGGAGAGAGCAGGCTGAGAAAGGGAAGCTAATTATACCACATTATTCACTTCTGCTCATTAGGTGTAGTACAAAGGCCCTGCTTTTTATGTATATATTAAAGTGCTGAGGACTACAAGAATAGATAACTTCATGTTTCTTTTGTCTCTCTAGTGGGTCAGTTCAGACAGAAAAATCGTGTTTTCACAGATCTGCAACTTTCTATCCTGCAGAATTAGGGATTTCCTCCTGCATAACCTGTAAGAAATAGAAAAAGGCAACTTCTCCCCCTTGAAACCCAACAAGCAAAGCTCCTATGCCCCATGGCAATTCCTCACCCAGTGCCTGTGTGAGATGGTTCCTGCCTTCTCCCCTCTGCGCAGCATAGGCACCTGTGTCCATGAAAAAGCTCTTCCTATGTAATCTCTCTTCCTGATTTGACAGCCACAACCTTCCTCACTGCTGACATCCATCCCTGGGTCACCCTGGCCCCTCGTGCTGCCACTTGTCCTTCTGTCATCCCACATACCTCTCTAGCTGAGAGTAAATGAAATTAATTCAGCTGTTTAATCAACTTTGGATGGTACCTATAATGCATTCACTCTTAGACGTTTTACCTGCCTCACAATCCTCATATTGCATTCGGATCTGTAAATGAGTCATTAGGAAAAGATGAACGGGAAGGCAGAGGATCGGTTTATTGAAATTATTTATATATGAGAAATACCTGACTTTGAAAATTCATGGCTCTTTAATGCTCAAGTCGCAGAGAACACATTAAATCTGAGAGGAGAGGAACAGGTATTGCACTTCCACTCTGAGGTGAATGAAATCAGATTTGGGTATTGAAATCTACCCTTTTCCACAATGAAAATTGCCTTGCTCTTCTAATTATGAGCATCACAAAAGTCAGTGCTTCAGTGAAATACCCTGCAGCTACACAAAAGGATAGACTGGAGAAGCACACATCTACCAATAAGTGGCACTGAGCATCTACTCCATTTCTCACACAGGTTGGCATATCTCTCAGTGGTCCATCTGGTAGAATTGGATGGCATTTATCAGGAAATAATCCAATTGTGGCATGCCAAAACCTGAACATGAAAAGTACTTGTGCCTAGTGTCAATCATTCACCCTCTGACAGTTCAATAAACATCCTTTCTGTGATGGTTTTCAGGAACACTGACACCCAAAATGCTGGAAACAATGCCAGAGATGGAAATGACAATGCTTCTGTGAAACATCAAAAGGGACCGACACAACCTGGCATGGATTTTGCCAAGTGTTGCTTAGCAATACAGTGTGCTTTGGGCCGCTGGCGTGTCAGGATTAGCTGCGAAGGGAGCGATATTCACACCTTTGCTGGGAATGCATTCTTCCTAAATAAAGGAGCACAAAGCAGGGAAGTGCAGCATCAGCAGGAGCAGGGGATGCCGCAGCCACAATATACGATGTGAAAAAAAAAAGCCATCTGCCCTCCCCAGTTGTCTTCCTGAGGCATGGAAAGATGAAGTACCTCATCCCAGTGCCACGAGGACACAGCTCTGTCCTGCCCAGCTCGTGGTTTTGGAGGGTATGAGCAGGTTTCATGGCTGTTTTCTTTCACAAGAGACTAAAACTTGCTACCAGCAGCTCTTGCAAGAGGTGCAGGCAGGCAGAATATGACCTGGGCTCAGGCGATGGGGACAATATACAGGAAGAAAGCCTAAACCTGGAACTGGGAGGTGAATGATCCTGGAATTGGGAGGTGAATGACCAATACCACTCCTAACAAAGTGTGAAATAGGGATGATCATTTTAATAGTGAAATTGGTGGTGGCAGTAAAAGGATGCAATGAGCTCTTGGTAACAAAAGAAAAAGCTTGTTGACTTCCCGAATTTCCTGAGTGAGCCCCTCTCTCCAGGTACCCGGATGCCACCCATGTCTCTGCAGCCACCCTGAAGGATCCTGAAGGGTGCAAGCAGCTTTCTCAGAAAAATGAAGGGTACTCAGTGGCTGTAGGGGAAACACCATATTTGGTATTGCAAGCACCACTTGAGGAGGAAACTGAATCTGGGGAAGCGAAATAACTTGCCTGAAGCCACTGACAGACCTGGGAACTAAACTCTGGCCTCCTTGATGTGCCAAATCTTGGATCAGAGGCTCATGAGGTCTAACCAAATTGCCTTTTATCTGTGTGCCTGGTAAATGGGAGTGGGAGGAATGTCTGCATATCAAATAAGGGGGCTTTGTCCGTCTCGAAATTCCAGGTTTTCAGATCCAGGAATCAACTGACACCTGGAGCCTATAAACTGCCTTTTTGGTGTGGTGAGGACAGACCCGCGGGTCCAAACACAGACATGCCAACCAAGCCTGTCCAAACAGAGGTGCTGAGATCTGCTGCTACTGCAGAGCCTGGAGGGAAGCAGCTGCCTGGGGAGGCACTTGTGGGGCAGCACACATTTGCTGCTACACTTGTTGGCTCAGGGCTGTCTAATCTGTAGGCACCACTGTGGTGGTGAGGCTGCAAATACCATGGAAAAGGTGCTTTCAAACAGGGTGCTCTGATGAGAAATCCTGAGGTGTGCAGATTCTTATATATACTTATGACAGTTTTCTAGGGAGAAGTGCAAGCTAACTCCATCAGTGCCTTTGAGCCTTGACTTGTTAATTGGCATTACTTCTAATTCCCAGCTATATTTTAAGGTATGAACCTAAGGAATTTTAAAGTCATTATGTGGGTGAGGGACTGATAAAAATAAATCCTTCAGGTTTGAAAGTGGCAGAGAGGGAATAAGAGGTGTTAAGAAATCCAGGAGTTTTCAGCCAATTGGTTCAAAAAAGCATCCAGGTGGACTGCAGCTCCTGGAGAAAGGTCACTGATACTACTCTAGGTACCTCTTTTTATGAACTTTATGCATCACATAAAATAAATTTAAAGCAGTTTAATTTAACAGTCTAATTAGTCATGGTTTTTTCATCTTGTCTATTTAACTATACATGGAACAAAGAGAAAGACACAGGGCCAAAATCAAAGCTGGCACAAAGGTCTGCAAGTCAAGGAAGTTGTTCCTGATCATCCAGGGCTGAATATGGATGCCTATGGCCAAATTCATTTCTGGGGATAACACCCCTAATGCCTGGAGACTTGCACCACAAATGAATTTGGCTGCCAGTGATTAAGTCTCTGCAGGGCAGATCCTCTGGTCTCAGTGTTCAGAGCTGGAACGTGGGTGAAACACTCTAGAGAAATGGTTTAAAGATTCAAGGTAGCTTGGAACAAAACTCCTCTGCATGTTGGCTTTGCAAAGACTCCTGCAAGCATTTCCCTTTGCCTCAGTCCTCTTAATTTACATCCACTTTCACTTAAAATTTCAGTGTTCATGCAATCTCAGGATTTCGGCAAACAGCAGTCACATGAATGCACCCTCCCCTGGAAATGAGTGTTTCTCTACTGCCTTTGATGTGGCTATACTGGTTATACCATTGAACTAAATCGGCCTTGCTCTTCAGCTCATGTGCAGAAATCCACTGCATTAACCAGGTCTTGCTGCAGAAACACAAATCTGTCTGTGTTTATAAAGGTGGAGTTTCTGAGCAGATTTCCAGCTCATGAAGTCTTGGGCCAGGTAAAACCTAGACCTTCAAGTCCACAGTTATGTTGTGGGATTTGAGAGGGTTGTGATCCCGCTGCTAGGTTTCATTAACAAAACAAATCATTTTTCAAATGTTGTGGATTCCAGCAGAAATCTGCCTCCCATCAAGTGAGACACAGGTCTCATTTATTTTGTGATGTCCTTCTACAAGGTCATGTACTGGGACAAGTTGCCATCTGATTCTGGAAGGCACTGGAGGGGCTTGGAAGGCTACCAAAGTAGCTTAGTTGAGGTGTTATCCCAACCCTGAGTGACATGACTCCCTTCCAAATGCCTCTTTTCAAAGTTCCTGCAAGTTACTATTTCCCCACAGCCAGAAATAACTACAACAAACAACGTGAGCACAATAAAGAAATTCAAATATATCTTAAACCACCTAATAATTAACTGTGTTCAATTAGTCTCCAGGGTTTTCTGTGCTGCTGTGTGGTCTCCCTGAAGGCACCAGCAGCACCGCAGTGGTGAGTTAATGAGTTCTGGTTGTGTCTTGTCCGCAAGCTCGGCTGACTCACCACCCTCCTCTGGCCCAGTGTTCCTAGGAAGAACACTCACTTCAGAGGACTTTCTCCCTTTTCCTGATGGAAGCTGATGAAACGCTTGGTCCTCCCCTGTAATACATTTCCAAGGTGCTGCCTCCATGGGGCTCTGTGAGTTCAGGGCTCAGCAGGGTGCTGCTACCCCATTCCCCTTCCTGGCCATCCTGACTGAGCTGGTTGCAGCATGTGGGTCCCCACATCTCTCACATAAAGCCCAGGTCTCTCTTTTGATAATATAGTTTCAAGACTGTGACTTAATCCTCTCTTTGGGGGAGAGGGTCTGGAGACATTAGTGCTTCCTGTCAGGTCTAGCATCTGTGTAATGTAATCCTGTTTTTTCTGAAGCTTGATGTCACCAGGCCATCAGGCCTTTTAGTACATTTTTCTCTTACCTTAAATTCATGTTTTGTTTCACTTTTGCACAACAATACACTCTTCTCAAAGTTTCTTGACGCTCTGATTATAATTTTTATCCCTCTTTTCTTCAGGTTCAGCCAGCACCTGTGCAGACTTTGGGCCCCTACATTGTCAATAAATTTCATTTTCCCATGAAATGCTGCACAATCCCAACAGTGTTGCAAGGGAGTTAATAAAGAGTGCAAAAAAAGGGGAGACTGTGGACATATCCAACACACTGGGCATTAGCCCAGCTTCCAAATGCATCTGTCAGTTAGGTAATGGGAAATGTTTGTCTTATTATATACCTCTGTGTTAATACACACCTGCACAAAAGGATAAGGGGCTGCATTGCCTGCTCTGCTGAGAGCTTCCATCTCTAACTTCTTCATTTATTGTACCTGTTTGGTTTTTGTTTTTTTTTTTTTGTAATACCACTGGTGTTGGCCCTACCCTGACTTGTGCAATGTTGGGGGACTCACAGCCATGAATCCTCTTTTTCCTCTTTGGACTAAGTCCACCCACACCCTGAGGCACCAGTAGCAGTTGGTGCCATGAGGGCCCAGAGCTGCTGCTGCTGCTGTTTTTCTTTCCCTGTGCTCCATGTCCCTTCTCCTGTGTAATTTCCCACAGTGGACAGTTTAATGCATGGTTTTCTGCAGACTCCAACATTCATTGCCTTATGCCATTCTGGCTGGGGGCTGTTTTCTTGCAGTACTTCGTATGAAGTGTCTCTCAGTGCTGCTTTCCAGGAACTCTGTTCTGGATGTGATTAATTCCTCTGCATGGCAAATTTTAATTGTTTTATCAAGGAATTTTTTTTTTCCTTGAGTTTTCCAATCTCTTTCCCTGGTGTTCGACCTCAAATCCCAGCCGTAATATGTTCCTTGTAATAAGACACTCCAACCTGAGACTTGTAAGATTGGCACTGCCACCACACTTTACAAAATCTGGTTTGTACCGTGTTATCTTTTTTCTGTGGAAAAAATAAGACACTGACATATGGCATCTCTCAGGAAACTGGAGGCTGAGAGTGGGAGGCCAGTGAGTGGGAGGCCAACAGAGTGGAGGCTGAGGTTTGGAGGCCAATAATAGGAGGCTGGGAGAAGAGAGGCCAAGAGTGGGAAGCCTGAAGGGTGCTGTAATCTGCTCCTCAGTGTAATTTGCTTTTGCTGCTTTTTCCCTAAATTTCCTCAATTTCCCAATAGTGTCTGCTGACACACACTTGTGGGTGACCCCCCAGCCTGAGGTGAGGGCAGGGTCTGCCTCAGCCCTCTCACTGCAGCTCCAGCCTCCAAGCAGGCCCGCTCAGCTCCAAAAGGCTCGTAACCTGGAGTTGTGTCTGATGAGGCAGCAGCTGAGATTAGTTGTGAGGGCTTTTCTCTACCCACCCACAGAGATAAATGCAGAGGAGCCAATTTGATAATTGCCCTGAGTTCTGGTGCACTTCTGAGTTGTTCCTGGGCCAGGATCAGGCTGGGTGAGAGAATATTTGCTGACACATGAACAGAGCATTCACTAGGCCCCAGCTGATAAAGATACCAGGGTGTCTTTAATGGGGCAGAGCCAGGGAAACAGGGACCTGGTGGGAGCTGTGGGCTGGGAAGAGGTCAGGAAGGTTGTCACAGGTGAACACTGTGGTGTTATAAATAAGGGAGGGGAAGCCCTTGCCTTGGCTTTGCTTTGACTTCCTCCTGGTTTCTAACAGTTTTGGAACTTGCTGCTGGGGTTTCCTGCAGCTCCCTTGAACCAGAAAGAAGGGGGCAGCCATTTGAACTGTCCACACTTCAGATGTGATATCGTGATGGCAACTCATCTAACAACACCATTACCCAAAGGTGAGGTGCTTTTGTTTGGTTTTGGTAAACTACAGCTTTGTCAGGATGGTGCAGGACATGTGTTGCTGTGTCATCCAAGATGCTGGGGTGTAAAGAGAAATAGAGGACGGGGCAGGGAGCAGATTGGTGCTTTCCTGGCAGTGGGTAGGTAGAGAGGGGAAAAGCAGCCTTGGCACCTGTTAGTGGCCATTAAAAACTCCCATGTTCTGCTAATCTGTGCTCGTAAAAAGGCCATCTGCTAATGCTCAAAGGTCATTAAGTTACCAGTCCTGTTTACTCCTGCCACTCTGCTGGGCCAAGCCTTTCTGAGAAAAGAGGGCTTAAATGGTTATTATGGTGGCGCCTGCTCATGCTGCTGTGTGGTTAAGGGTCTGTCAGTATTTTCATTAGAAACCCAGACTGTTAGGGCTTTTTAAACTTGCCATTAATGGGCCTTCTTCTTGCTGCCTGGCCATGCTTTGGAGAGGGGAATTTTTGTGTTGGATTGGTTTGTGATGGAACTGTTTATTGCCTTTATAATTTCCTTACAAGGAACAAAGGAAAAGTATCGAAAATGTAAAAACGCTGTATGTGTAAGGTCTGTGTTTTTCCTAGAGGTGCAGGGCTGTGCTGAGTATTGTTTTTGGGGTTACGAAAGTCAGCAGTGTGGTCTGCCCATATAAGTGACACTGTTCCCAAGCAGGCAGTGCTTGTGTCACACGGTCCAGTCACTACAGGTGGGTTGTGGAAGCTAAGGCCTGATCTGTGAATTGCCTTGATTTCGTAGGTTTTAGTCAAACCTTTAAGGTTACATTAACATAGTTTTCTTGTGCTTAAATGGAACTATCAAAAACTTGGATAATTCTTTTTTCCTTCTGAGACTTCCCAGCGATAAAATAAGATGTAGCTGCTCAAGTTTTTATCCTTCATTTCCGATAATGATGGTGTCTGTCTCATAAAAACCTGCCTTTTATCTTCCCCAATTAGCTGAGTTGCTGCACCCTTGTGCTGCAAAGTTCTGAGTGTGCTGCAGCGTGTTCCTGAGTGCAGTTAAAGCACCCCCTCCCCACTCGGTGGGGCCAGGCTGCCCACTGCACCCCCCTCCCATCCCTGCTCCCATTGGCAGCAGTTGAATCTTTTGCTTTCTGCATAACATAAAGAAGAAACCTGGGTCAATGAATAATGAAAGCTCATTCAAAACCTGGACTCTCAGAGCTTGGTCTCTGCTGCTTTTTATTTTAAGTGGAATTTCTTTCACAGATTTTTTTTTTTTTGGTTAATGCATTCAGACTTTCCCTTGTGGATTTCATGAAGTTTTTCATCCGGGATTTAGGGGAAGATCACACTGATTCTGTGATACACTTGTTCTTCAGATTGTTTTTATTTCTGATCTGACTGAGCTCCGAGATGGGGACAAGAGACTGTTGTGCTGGCCACTGTGTGTAAATAAGGAATATGAACTGCCTTGGAGAGCTGAGAGTCAGAAAAGGGCATGAAAAACAGAGGAGTGTATCTTAGGTTTTCAAAACAACCTTTCCAACCATGATGCTGAGCTTAAAACAAGAAAAATAAAAAAAAAAATCCCAAAGCCTCCCTCCCTCAGCCGAGATGCTTTTTTGCCAGAACCCTCTTCTCACCAGCCAGTCCTTCTTAAATCTGTAACAACCCAACAGGTAAAGTAGTCCCAACTAATTGTGAACAGTACTGCTGGCTGCTTCTGAGCTATTGTTCTGATTATGCATCACAGCCAAAATCTTCAGGAGGCATATAGGCAAAGTAGTTAGTGTAAGAACTCAAAACAAGAACAACTACAGGCCTGGGAGGTTTGTTTTGTTTTGTTTTGTTTTTTTAATTTATGGTTAAACTGTAAAAGCAGCCCTGGGTCTCACTGCAGCTGTGTCTGCCATGGCCTGGCTCATCTAACTCACTTTTGCCCTGCTGACTTCATAAGAAGAACAGATTACAGCCTGTGCTACAAACTGAGGTTTTAATCCACATTTCCTTGAAAAAAATTTACACCACTTCACACCACTATTCTAACATTGACTGTTTCAGGAAAGGTCTCTTATAAAAACAGTCTTTAAGAAATATTCCCATGGGATTTTTTCTTTTAATTGTATGACAAAGTCTAGGCAGAACTTGTGTGTTGAAAAAGAGATGTTTTCTTAGCAGCACAAGTGTTACAATAGGCAGAAGTGTGAGGGCAGAGAGAGTGTAGCACAGGGCACACAGGGAGTGATGGGGTGGTCTGTAGCCTCTGAAACAGAACCTGCTGGTGACAACAAGAAGTGGAGGCTTTAAACTAGTGAATTCATCCAAGGAAATGGATGTGGTTGTCATGATAGCAACCAAGCTTGGGAGTCTCTGGGACAAGAGACAGTTCCTATTGTCTCGTGGTAGACACAGTAAGGTCTTTGGAAGGGCAGTGGTGTACAATGAGCAGCATATCCATCCCCAACACTGGAGCATTGGAAATGCCACTTTCCTTCCCCCTTCATCCCTCTGTTTGAACCAAGTACTAAAAAAGGTGTTTCATATTTTTGGAGTAGTCAGTGCTTAAAATATTTTGGTTCCTTATAGGTACTGACACAGTCTGTTTTGGTAGTACACATGAACACAAACGAGGAAAGAGACAGAAAACACAGGCAATTCCTTGGATGTCATGTTCTGCTGAGGCTATGAAGTGGAGAAGGCAGAGATTTGTTGGGATTCTTGCTCAGCACACACAGCCAAATTATTGGCAAGTTTTGGAGTTGGGGGAAAAAATATTTTGCCTGGGGAAGGCTGAGGGATTTCACTTTGCAGACAGATATGCTTCTATTTTACTGTGTGTATTTATTTGTCTATCTCTTGCTTAGGAGTGTTAGGTAGGTCTGCTCCATAGGATTAAATTGTATCCCAAACCATCCTGGCTTTGTGACAGTACAAACATTATTGGATTTAGTTCCCTTCTGCTTATCCACCTCCCTTCTTCCAAGATCCCCATTATTATTATAATAATAACCACAAAACTCCTGCTCTGAGATCAGAGGGGTTTTCAAGTGCCAAAGCAATCAACAAAACATACCTGTTCCTTTTAATCTCCTTTAATCCCATCATATGGGACTACCCCAATAAATGATCACGTATCCAAGAATTCTTTCTCTGTAATGACATTTGAGTTTTAGCTCACAGTTTTCATGAAACTGTCTCAGATATGAAAGAAGATGTACTGAGACCTCCTTATGCCATCAATAAAATAAAAGTTTGGGTTGAAAAATTATCTTATGGGATAAAACAGAATAACAAAAATCCATCATTATCTATGTTTCAGAAAGGAATTGTGTTTTGTTTAGCATTTTAGTTAGAAATGATATATGACTACATCATAAAACACTTATATTAAAAAGATCTTCTCACCCTGAATTCAAAATATATATTGTACTCTCTTATCATCCAGTCATTTCAGAGTGAAAGTTAAAAATGCCCATCCTGTGGTAGTAGTCACAGGTTTTATATCTTATAGCTGATATATTCTTCTAATACTTTTACTTAAAAGTGCTTTTACTCGGGGCTCATGAGAACAGACATTTATTTTCTTATTGAAAATGGTAATGCCATGGGTGGTGGTTATGTATTTACATCAGTGTTTTAGGTTTACCCTGGGCTGCTGAATGAGCCCAACTCGGTCTCTGAAAGTTTGTTGTGTCTGTACCTTGTTGAAAAGGGGGAAAATCTTTGCATTGGGTGAGAATCAGTGGAAAATAGGAGCTCGTGTTATTTTGCCAAGGCTTGGTCTGTGCTTTCTGTTGGCTTTCTTTTTTGTGCATATGTTGAAAACCACTTGATTTTAAAGAAAATCAAGTGTTAGCAGAATAAAAGGGGGCCCATGCCATGGTTCAAAGTCTTGAGGGCTTGAGCTGTCCATGAGTTTTCACAAAAATCCCTGTATCAGGAACAGGAAATATGACAAAAAGAAGGACTCCGCAACATCCTGGTTTGATGTTTTAGAGATGAAAAGTTTCTCCTGCCTGAGGCATAAATTTTGGCTTGAATGAGAGAGCCTAACCCTAAGGCGAAGATGCTGGGACCCAGATTCCTGTCACTGGTTTGAACCATGCAGAGCAGAGGCACATAACTGACCTTATTGCGTCCTGAGTGAATGCTCTCACCACTAAAAAGTGACTATTGTCAGGGAAAAAAGGAAAGGGGAGGGTTTTTTTCTGGTGCTGGATTTTTTGGTTTGTTTCATTTCGATTTTTCTCCTAAAGAACATGGATCCACACAGACCATCTGAAAGCTCAAAGTTCTACAAGAATGGAAAAACCCCTTTCCCACACATTTGATAAGAGATTTGCACTCAAGTTGCAGGAGAGTGTAGGGCAGGAGTGGGTAAAGTCAGGTCAGTCACTTTTTGGGGAAAGGAAGTAGTGGGACAGGAGGGAAGTCTGACCTGGGCAAAGTAACTGACCTGGGCAGTCTGGTCTGCAGAACAATTTACTTCAGGGGCGGTTAAATGGCACAGATTAAGCTCATTAATGGTTCAGATACTTGCTTGGTTTACACAATGCTGTCCAGCAAATTATATTGATGCTTGACAGAATTATTGTCATTATTTATTTTGCTGTAAGTCAGATTTATAGATATTTGTAGCTTTTGTAAGACTAAACATAAGAAACATTAATGGCTTTACTAATTATATCACTGCTTTAGAGATATAAATAGTGATAAAGATGCCAAGTAAAGTGAGCTAGTAAAACATTTTAAAGAGAATTTTAAAGTGAGTTACTGATTGGTGATCCCCTGGGTCAGTCTTAACTTTTGAATGTGAAAGCACAAGCGCCTTTTGCTTCCATCAACTCCTCGGGCAGAGACGAGGAAGAACAAGAGTTGTATTGAACAACTGATTATTAAATAAGATTGCATAATCTGAAAAATATTGAAATCCTATAATAGCATAAACTGAGGCTGAACTTATTACAGCACAACAGGGTTGTTTTTTTTCACCTTTAACTTGTCCTCAACCCCTCGTGCCTCCTGGATGGTTTATCTGTACTTCTTTGTCTCTTGCATGCTAAAATTGCAATCTCTTCAGAGCAGGAGCTGCCTTCTCCCTTTCTTATTACAGGCATGCACAGGCCCTGGCACAGCACAGCTCTGATGAGAAATTTGAGGTACTAACAACAATGAGTAATAATTTCATGGCTGTTAAAAAATAAATAAAACCTTTAATTGGTAAGCAGAGTCTATAGAGGGTTATATACAAATGAAAGGTGTGTTTTTTACCCAGCTGTCAAGTGAAAAATCTGTTTTCCTAACTATTGATCCCAGTTTTGCTGTGAGCACCCTTTTAAGGAGGGACATAATGAGTGAGAAAAGAGTTAATAAATGTTCAGCTACTACTGCAAGCATGAGTGGAAATCCATCATCGGTTTAAGTACTGGATGGGCTCTAGATGATAATCCAAGGCTGTTTGACCACCATCAGTGCCACTATGAGGAAACCCACAGGGCCTTGGGAGCTGTGTTCCTCAGGGATGGCATGGGGGTCCCTGCTTTTCTCTGATATACTCCGGTATTTTTTCTGATAAGCTCTGCAAAGCCCTGAGTTTTATTTTTCACAGGGTTTAGTAAGTCCCTTGAATCCAGCAGAAAGACTTGCAATCTTTAATGGCCTTTGGATCGGGATTGTTGTGGCATTTTCTTGGAGTGAATGGGAATTTTCTCCCAGGTGCAGGGAAAAACCCAATTTTCTTTTTTTTTCTTTTTCTTCCCCCACCCCAGGGGCAGGAGGAGAAATTTGGGCCCCACCTTAGCTATGGTGACTTCTCATTGCTGTTTAATGGGATGAGCACAAGGGCAGTGGATTATGGGCAAAGCCCTAGAGCTTGTGCTAAAGATGGAGAACGTGAACTCACTGAAGTCCTCAAAGTTGGGGCTGTCTACTTGCAGTGTGAAAACAGGTCAAGCAAGTGACAATGGGGCTTAGAGTCCTCATTGGGAAATCTTGACGATGCATGACTGCTGAAGCTGGGAGAGCTGGAAGAGTTTGGCACTGGCACCCAGCCATGCAGCACCGCAATGCTCACCCACCCCATGTCATCATCTTGGCTGTGCAGAGCAACTCAGAAACCTCATAGGAACTGTCTTTAGTGGAGGGTTTCTGAGAGTTCCTTTCTAGGCATGCTGTAAATAGCACAGGGGCAGTTCTCCCTTGGATCCCAAACTAGAGATGAAAGGGACAATTCACACACATTTTTGAACCATAAAAAACATGTGGCTTGACATTGGTTCCAGAAACAGGTCAAGATTTAGTATAATCTTATTTTTTCTGAAATATTTGAACTGTCTCTTCTCACCAAGTCATGAAGCTGTGCCATAGCCTTAGAATATAACAGAGTGTGCTGTGGGATTTAATTCTCAAAACAAGGGCAAAGAGAAGAGTCTCTTTGACTTAGTTTAGCAGAACTTTCTATTCAGTACTGAAACTCAAAGTCAAATCACTGTGTTGCTCTCTCACTTCCTTCTCTAATGTAATCAGTAGCACAGAACTGAAATTTGGGATCTTTAGAGGGGAAGTTGTCCAATTTTTGTGGGTTGTGAGTATGTATGTGTGGTTCTAGCCCAGGAAATGACACGATAAATGCTTTTAATGATTAGTCCTACTCATTACTACTACTACTGTGTATCCTACTTTTAGGAGTGTGCTTTGGACCATTGCTCCCCACTTGCACTCAGGTTAATGGGCTCCCTTTGCTTTCACTCTCCTTCCCAAGACAGCTCTTCAACCTGCAGGTGTTTTAAACTTCTTGGAGCCCCCAGAATCTGTTCGGCTATCCTAAAACTATGACATCTGCTAGTCTGTGAGTGTAAACCCTGGTTTACAGGTAAAATCAGAAATCTTATTTGCCCTCTGTTGATCTTCAAATGAAATTAATAAAAAATTCTGAGGGCTAAAGTGGTTTTATGGTTGTCAAGAAATACCAGTCCTGAAGTTCCAGAAGGTTAATGACTGTCTGTATTGGTAAAGAATACAGCCCCATCTAACTATCTTGTGCCAGTAAGCATAAAGGTTTGGCAGCTGAGTGAGAGTATGTCAGGACTAGTCAAACAATGCCAATATTTTTTACCTCCACACTTTTTTCCAAAAAAGGGGATGTAGCATCTTTAATTAAATGTTATATGAATACATTCCAGATAGACCCAAACACAGGGCAACTGTGTTTCAGAAATGCTGTTTCTACATTTAAAATGTATTTGAAATGTAATTTAAGAAAAAAGATAATGGAAAAAAAAAATCCAACCTAAAATAACTCGAAACAAGCCAGAATATAGTAGCTCATCATTACGCTAATATATCAAACAATATGAGCTTAGCTTAATTATCCCCTTTGAGAGTTGAGAAAACTAAGCACAACCTTCAATTTACAGCTGTTTGGTGCCGGGAACCTGAATTATTATTTGAGAAGGAGGGGGGAAAAAAAAGTTTATTTATTGTGACCTACACTCAGTTTTTATTCATCATGGAAAATCTGTATATTCACAAATGAGGGCTATTCATCTGCAGACTGCAGCATTCTTCAGCTGTCCGGGGCTGCATCAGCCGCACTTCTTCAGCTTTTGTGTTCATCTCGAAGCCTCTTCATCCAAATTGTTCATCATCTTGATGGCGGAGCTTTATCTTGCTCTAGTGCAGCTGCATTCCCCTTATCCAAAGTGCCGAGAGATACAAGGGAGAGGGAGAGAGGGAGAGGCAGAATAGAAAGGAGAAAAAGCAATGGCCAGTGCTCATATGAGGATAATTTGTAGTTTCTCAATAATAATAAAAAAAAAAAAAAGGAGGACAGGCTAATTACTGGCTTAACTAGGGCAGCCTGTGGATCCTCATGTCAAAAGGACTGGCGTAATTATTTGCCATCAAAGCACATTCATATTGTGGTACAAAAGAAGGGCCTTTCGCAAATGGATCTCACTAATAAACAGGGCTGAGAGGAGCATTATGTGTCTCCCTGGATGCAAGCGCATTAACACAGTGACATGGAGCATAACTCTCAGCCTGGAGAGGGGGGGTGGAGAGGAAGAATGATAATTATCCCCCCTCCCCATCTTTCCTCTCCTTTTCCTTTGTGCCGGGCTAGCAAGCCGAACGCGACCTGCTGCAAGGCCCAAGGCAGGCTATTAGTGACCTCTGAGCATTGACAAGGTGGCTACACTCTTAAAAGCCCAGCTCTCCATGTCACGAGGGTCGCAGGAGCCCGGGAGAGGAGCTTTAAATGGTCCAGCAAACACTTCAACCTTAAAGACACCTGGAAGGTCGTGACCAATTTAATATAGATGAATCTGGCACGAAGAGGACTCTTTTGAATCCACAGACAAAAGTTTTTGGTGGGTTGTTTTTTTTTTTTTTCCCTTTTTCTTATTTTTTTTTTCCGCATTGTTTTTTCACAGATCTCAGCATGAGAGATGCTGGAGAAAGAGACGTGATTCTGGAGACCACTTCTGCATTCGTTGAGCAGATGTGGTGCCAGGGAGCCACAAAGACTTGGCTTTTCATTAGGAAAAGTAAACAGGTCTGGGAGGAAAGAGAAGGGACTCGTATGCACTTTCCGGGGTGTTTGCAAGCATTTAAAACCCTAACACATTTGAAACTCAGATATACTGCAAAATATGCGTGTGTATCTATAGATATATGTATTATATGTAAAGAGGGTTGATTTTAGTACTGCAGCTACATCAGGCTATTCATTGTCACCGGCAGCCCCCGCTCCTGGCATGTCAGCCATGGAGTTTATCTGTTGGGCTGGTGTTGGCACTGGCTGCTGCCACTGCAAGCCATCATTGAGTGAGCCCATTGCTCACAGTGGATTAAAAGGCTCTGCAGGCAGCTCAGGAGAGCTGCTAGGAAGTGTTTGGCATCATGACTGGGTTTTCCCAATCTCCTCACTTAGTGTGCTGTATAACCTTAGCACTCTGGGGCGTGAGCAACCTTGGCTGCACTGAATCCTGGCAGATTTTCCCAAGGAAATCTCTTCTTCCTCTCCCCATCCTCTCATAGAGGATCCTCTCATGGTGCCACTCTGTGCATAATGGGGACGAGCCACCCACCCCCAGTGCTCTGGAGGAGCTTAGAGGTTTGCAATGTTGATTTTGCTTTGTTTTCAAAAAGAACCCTACTTTCAGTGCTCATGTCACATCTTCATTTAAGGAATTGAGTTCTCTGTGGGTTATGTGCTGCAAAACAGCTCTGCTGGTGATTGAAACAGTGAACTGGGATAGTCCTTTCTTGTGACAGTATTGTGTGACACTGTAAAACATGGAATGTGTAGCTGGGAAGAGGAAAGGTGTCGGTCCGAGTTGGGACCGCATGGCACATGGTGACATGAATCCGTGCATGCAGCCACATGTGACTGGGATTCAGGGATTTGGAAGCCCAACTCATCTGTGTGACAAAGGGCTGAAAGCCAAAGCTGTTTCTTTTCCAGCACTCTTCTAGGTCACATCTAGGTCACGGTGTAGAGAGGAGCCCATTTGCCTTTTCACAGCACTCAGGGACATCATGGTCTGTGTCACACTGATGGACAGTAGGAATCCAGGTCTGCACATGCCTGTTAACATCACTCGCCCTGGGAGCAGCTCATGGAACCACTGGCTTTAGGATGAGAGTGGCCAAACGGTCAATGTAACCCACTCAGTTGTGAATCAGATTTGAGAAAATGAGGTGGCTTTAAAATTTGTGGAATTAAACCAATTTTTGTTCCCCCTTCATTCTTGCTTGGTAACTTTAGAAAGGAGTTGGATGCTTTCTCTGTATTGTGCTTTGCAAGGAAGAAGAGTGGTGAACATGGGTGTGAAGGGTGAAAAGTAACCTAGGAAGAGACTCCTTAGTACAGATCACAGAAATCCGATGTAACTCATAGTAAACATTGACAATATAGGAGTGTAACTACACTCCTACCCAGGCATGGGTTTGGGCTGGGCAGTGCTTCTAGGACATGACCAAAGTCTGTGACATAAAAAATTCCAAATCTTCACCCATCCAGGAGCTGTACAACTCCTCACTCCCACCATGTACTGCCGGAGGGATGGGGACCCATTGGGGCAGCTGATAGCAGCAGTTGACCACCAAGGAGACACAAAGCTTCTTGTGCTCCTGGATATTTCCTTTCCTCTGTAGCCCTACAATATTTTTTTCTGTTCGCCCTTAACTTCCCTGGATGTTGGAAAATTCTGCGTACAGCAAATTTTGCCTTTAGTTTACAGGAAGTTGTAACCAGGGACTTAGAGGCAGAATTGGATCCACTGAGGTATGAATATGCTGGAGTATAAAGAATATAGTTAATATCACCCTAAAATAAATATCTCTAGGAAAGGGATTAGAAAAGTCAGCTTTATAAAGTTGTTGAGAGTGTGGTTTTTTTGTATTTTTAAATTAATCCAGGTAAACTTTCCTGGCTTAGTTGATTCCAGCCATCACAAGGACCCTGATATTAGCGGTAAAGACAATGTTATTAGTATTGTGACAATGTTGTTAGTATCATTACATCAATGTAAAGAAGGTTATAGATGTGGCATTTGTTAAAAAAAATCTGTTAATGGTGACTTTTTGCCATTAACTCACTCTTTTGCAGTATTTTATACATTTATATAGTGTTTATGAACTTGGATATATATTTCTAGTGTTGCCAAGAATAATCAAAGACAAATACAGCACTTGCAGTGTTTCTTCTCTGATGAAATTGTACTTCAGCTTCTAAACCCAGAGCTGGCCTCCAGTAAGGGACTGTGTCCTCTTAAAGTCAAAGTGTGCTGCTTGAACTTTGCTATCACATAATGCTTTCAAGGTTGCTTGTCTAAAGTGACTTAATTTGTACTGCAGAACTTGCCTTGTACCCACAAACACGCCAAAAGCCGCAGCGAGCCAGGGCAGCAGGGTTATTACTAATTTTTTATTAAAATCCCTTAGGCGCACACAGAAGGCCCAAAAGCAGGTTTAATAATAGACAACATACAGCACATTTTTCTTGTATTGCCATGTAATCAAATCTAAAGCTTCTGTTCACTTTCTTTGTTTTACCTAGAGGACCAGCTTCCAATTTAGTTGTGGCCTGCACTAAACTGATTTTTCATTGTAATTAATGCCTACTTTGGCCTCAGCCACTTCCACAACTTTCCATTAGAGGTTTGCAGCCATCCGCAGAGAATTTCACCAAGTTACCCTCCCGATCCTGCTACACTTGCAATTTTTGTTAAACTGTTTTGTTTTACTTTATTATTATTTTGCAAAGAATGTTTAAATTACTGGGCCAAATAGGTTTCTCTTTCCCTTTTATTTTTCTCTTCTTTCTTCCCCCCCTTTTTTTTCCCCCCTGCCTGCTGCACCTATTAAAGTGGTTGGGCAGGAGTCCAACTGCAAGAAAAGCCTTTAAGTGATTTCAGAAAGGGCTAGTGGAACTTATTTAGGCCTGGGGTCTGCTGTGGTTAATTTTCAGTCTGTGTTTTGTGCTGTCCATTTCCTCTGAAATACTACCTGGGGTTTAAGGTTCCTCAGCACAGGATGTTAATAGGCCTCTGCAAACATTCAAAAGGCAGCTTTCCCACCACTAACCTTAAAAAGATTGTGGCACTGGGCCCAGGGTCAGATTGAATAGATGAAAAAGTATATGCTGTGCTTTTGCTTGCTCCTTGGACCTTTCCCTGTTGGCTTGCCTGACATTTTCAGTGACTTTTCTTAGTGCCTTATTTTCAGCGTGCTTCCTAGAAAATTCTGCTTATTACCTTCTCTTATCCCCCAACAGCATTACTAACTCGGGAAGCACAACAATTTGTAACTATACTTTGCTGTCTCCTTGGACTTTTCCCCTACAGCCACAAGCTGCTGCTTCCTATGACCCTGATGGACCATCCAGGCTCCCTGGTATGTCATCCACGTGCCATTGGCAATACTGGGGATATTGGGGTGCTCCTTGCAGATTTCTGAAGTGCTTTTTCCAAGGATAACACTTCTACTATGAGACTAAAGCAGAGCTAATGACCAATTATGTGTGACTCTGTTACATTGGCTCTCCTCCCTGACACAAAAAAATGCCAACATGGGAGCTTCAGGGTGGGCATGCAGGTTTTTGGGCATTGGCATCCCACATTTTCCGATACTTGGATTCAGGTACCAACATTCTTGCCTCTCTGTGACATTGCTGGAAAGGAACTGGAGGGTTCTGACTCTGTACACCCTCTTGCATGGTTTAGCAGATGCACTGACCTATCTTCTCATTGTACCTGAGTAATTAGACACACCCAGTGCCAAAAGGTGCCTGGTGTCCTCCAGTCTGTGCAAACAGGATTTTGTTTGTATTGGTGAATGTACTGGCCTGATGGACTCCGTGCTAAGGGTTCAGTTATGTTGGTCTCCTTTATGTAGGTGAAGCTCTGCTTAGGGAAGGAGGTGAATGCATTTAACTTGATTTAATTTAAGGACTTGCTTGGGTGCAATATATGAGGGTTTATTTATTATTTTTCCAGAATAGCAGTAGCTCTTCCTTAATTGACAAGGAAACCAAAGTACCATTTGAGAAGAGTATGTCCAGGTGTGCAGGTGATGGCCACATGCCAGGCCTTGAATCCCAAAAAACAGATTTACATCCCTACCCAAGCCAGCTGCCCTTCTGGCTTTTGTCTGTGGTTCACAATTTGACTCATCTCTCACAGACCCATTTGCCATCTCAGTCCTTTCTTACACCTCTGGAAACAACAAGTGTTTCAGGGAAGCCAACTGAGAAGAAAAAGCAGTCCAGTGCTGTGTGTGAGCTGGTGGCGTGCGGTACGGACGCGCTGAATCTGAGATATGCCTGGGCCATGTTGTAAGGATCTGTCTCTTCACACCTAACGGCACAACTTCCGGGGATACTTCCTCCAGGGGTGGCCTGCAGCACTGTGCCCCTTCTGCATGTACTGCAGGGGCAAATCCCTTGCTGTACATGTGCCTGCGTGAGCACCCCCCACAGAGAAGCAACTGATATTGGTCTAAACACATTTGTGTATCTCTCCCTGACATTTGCTCTGCTAAAAGGTCAGGCTTCTGCAGTGGAGACAAGAGCTGTCTTCCTCATTATCACACATTACTGCAAATTTCCATTTTCAACCCCAAAGTTTCCAGTGATTTCTGCCGATATGTCTGGTGCAATCCAGCACAAAGTGCTGTGTGCCAGCTTGCAAGCTCTGCTCTGAACCATACCAATGATGCTCTGTGAGAGAGGCAATGACTGTTTGGAAAATGTTTGGGAAAACCCAGTGAGTTTCTTGCTGCAGTAAGTTCCTTCCCTGCAGTGACAAGTTGGAAAAGTATGTGACAAATTTAACTTAAAAATGCAAGTCTGCCGAAGGAAAGGGCTGTTCTGCAAAGAGCCATTCATATTTTTCAGTCTTCCCACAGAAGTGCTGCTCTCAGTTTCTCTGTAATCTCTGATATTTCCTAATATCAGAGTGCAGCACTGGCAGAGGCAGAACCTGAGGCTAAACTTCAGTCTGTGTTCTTGCTCAGAGGAAGTGGATTCTGGGATCTCTTTGACTTTTGAACATTAAGAGGCCACACTCAGAAGCAAAGGAGAGGGGAAAAAAAAGGCATATTTTTCTTGTTAAATGAAGGTCTTGCTGATGGGAAGATACAGATGCCAGAATAAAAGTGTGTGTGACATTGGAGTTGGGCAGGCTCTTTGGGAGTTCACTGGATCGGGTTGTTTGCTCTCTGCTCTCCACGTAACTCCCCTCCTACCAACCTCACTTATACGGATCTTTAAATATAAAAGGGACTGCAAATGTCCATGGGGTAAAGAAAAGAGAGCAGATATTGTTCTTGCTTTTTGCATTTATCTGGTTATGTATCGACAGAGGGGCTCAGGAAAAGCGTTTGCTTTGATTGCTGGAAGACCTGGCTGGGACATGGATGAGCATCTGACTGGTACTGCTCTGAGCCCCACGTGCAGCGTGGATGGCCACTGGCTGACTTTCCCGAATTTCTGCTGACTGCTAACGTGCTGTAAGGTGGCCACTCAATGGTGGCCTTGGGAGAAGGGATGATAAACTGCTGATTTAGTAATGGAAGAGTTGGGGAGAGGAAGGACCTTACTTACTTTGGCCTTGGATATGGGTGAGACCTGGGGAGCCCTTTTACAACAACAAAGTCAAAAGAACAAATGCTGCACAGCATAGTTTTAATGTAAGGGTTTTTTTCCAATAACAGCCATAAAGAAAATATACTTTGGAAGCAAAATATTTTTTTCACATTCTTTCCCTTAGTCTTCATCGTTAAAGTGGTGGTGGCAGACCACAGAGCTGCAGTCAGGGAAGGCATCTACTCTTTAGATATGCAGATACTACAGATTATGGTGTAGTAGTTTCTCTGTGTGTGATGCACCTCCCTGCTTGGCTTTGTAATGTAGTTAGGTACCCATTGGTTAACAATTTCCTTTAGGATGGGCTGTCACCGAAACAGGGTAAGTCTTCAGGATGCTTTAACTACCCTAATAACCCCAAATTTGTCCCTTCCTGCCAGATCTGGAGCAACAGAAACACCTGACCAAGAAAAACTGTTTCACATAATTTCCTTGCCCTTGCATTTTTGTCTTACAGAAAACATTATTGGGTCAAATGTTTTTAGGTGCTTCGGATGTCCCTTTCCCTGAAGCATTTATGGGTGATTTGGATACAATGCCTTGTGCCAGTATTTTACATTAATTCAGTAAAGCAGAAACACTGCGTTTGAATTCTTTGCCATTGAAGTTGTGACTGAAGACAGTAGTAACGAGATGAGGATGACCTCCCTTTATCTGCTCTTGCTTCTGAGGAAAGTTAGTGCTAGCTTAAACCCTGGTTGCCATTAATGAAAAATTCCACTATTTTTATTAAATTTCAGAATCACCTCAGCTAGCATGAAAAACAATGATATTGGATTTCTTTTTAAAATTAACAATGTATGTAACACAGTAAAAAAAGCTGACATTTACTTAGTGCCTGGAAGCAAAGAGACTGTGAGGCGGATGGTGAGCTGCTGCACAGCTCCCCTTCGTCCTGCAGCCTGGGAATGCTCTCTGGAGATGTGGAGAGAGGTGGCTCAGGGTGGATCACACAGTTAGGAGAGAAGCCAAGAAACACCACCACTATTGCTACCTTTCTCCAGTAGGAGAATGTCAGGGCTCACAGGGGAAAAAAGAAAAGATTTATTTTAGCAGCTGGCCTGGACATCTGCCAAAAAGAGAGGGAACTCAGAAGTGAAGCCGGGAATCTCGGTTCAAGGATGCAAGAGGTGTGAGCTGGGGCTGGACAGTCACCAGCTCTGATCTGTGCCATGGTGAGGCTGGGCAGGGACCTCAAACCCCTTTTAGATGTCAAGGGACCTCCTTCAACCAAGAGATATAAGAAGAAGGGATGATGCACATAGCAAGAAGCCAGCCAGTGAGGGGAGCTGATGTAACTTGACTTGAGATTTTTAAGGCGCTTTTATTTATGGCTTAAAGTTATGGAGTTAGTATTTTACCTTGGGTTCGTTTTAGAATTTGCGCTTTTTAGGAATTTTGTACTGCAGTTAGTAGGATCCCTTATAAAAGTAAAAGCAGGGAGTCGCTTCATACCTTTTTGCAGGCATTGGAGAGGATGCAGTGTCTGGTAGAGACCAGCCTATCTTAGGCTGGAAGTGCTATTTGATTAACAATCTGAGGCAACCTGGAAATGAGCTTGCTTTTGAGGAGAGTCCACAGATCATCAGAAACATATTCTTGTAGGGAAGTGTCCTCAATGCCTTCCTAATTCATTCCTCCTCACTTTGTCCAACATGCATTGCTACTGGATTATTGACTATTTGATTTCTTTGCTTGATGCCACAATAGAAAAGGCATTACAGTACAAGACAGGGAAATAAAGCAGGGCTGTGTGTGTTAGACTTGTGGCAATGTTGAGTAAGGCTGGTAACTCTCATTTAGGGCTTGGTTTCACCTCCCACCCCCATGGATGTTTAGAGGATGCTCTGGATGTGTAGAGCAAGTATGGGATGAGAGATGTGTGCCCCCCCCCTTGCTCTGGGGGACTCTTGGTGTATATAGGGAGCTGGTATAGTACAGAAACTACTCAAATCTAGTGGGGAGCTGTGCTACAATTAAATAATTGCAGGCAGGACAAGGCCTCGTGTTCTCAGTTAGAAACTGATTTGCCTGGAGTTGGGAAAAGTCATCCCACCTGCAAAAACAGACAGGCACTGAGCATCCAAGTGAGACAGTGCAGGAAACTTCTGTAAAGTTCTGTGCTACATTGGTGGCACAAATCTGTTCTTGGCTCTAGAGTGACTGTAAAATATACCTGTTCCTCATCCACTCCACTTCCCCAGGTACTGGTCGGGAGCAGGATCTCACTGTAGGGCTTAAATTCCTTCTGTACAAGGACCACTTGTGAGAGGATGCTGGGGATTCCTCCTGTTACCTACCTCAGCTTTCAGTCTTGGTTTGGTTTGTTCCTGGTTTTGAGCTCCTCAGTGTGCTAAGCACAGTAGAGACGGATACCCATGTAAAAGGTGCTCTGTACATCTATATGATCATCTGATCAGTTCTAATCAGCATTTGGAAATCATAAATAGCCTAAAAGCAGCTAACCATCATCCTGTGCCTCCATGGTAATAAAGAAGTGTATATTTTTGAAAGTCTTTTACTCTTAGAAGAGACAAAGATATAATAGCTTTTTTTTTTTAATATGTCACATAATTTATTCCGAAAAACAGATGTATTTTGTTGTTGCCATTATCATTTGATGAAATACTTTAAAGCTGGTCCAAGGTGGTGCATTTTCAAATATAATGTATACAGTACATCTAGCAGTTAACGAAATTTGGATGTGCAGCATAGAATGGTCATTATTTTTACTGAAAAAAATAAAGGCACTAATTACTTACAGACAAGATACTTAGCACAAACAGATAAGCTTCAAAATGAAAAATTCTCGGTTTATGATAATTATGTTCTCTGCTTTGTTTTCAGAGACTGATAATTTGAGGCTTTAAAATCACCAGGAAGCCATTAATTGGAATTCTTCAATAAAAAATAAATTACATAGAAGTTCATGATGAGTTGTAAAAACACAGAGACTGTATTATGCAGTGAGCGACATTGCTCTACTATTTATAGACATGCACAGCTATGTAACAGCAAAACTGTAAAGAATTTGAGATGTGCAGATAGCAATTATTCACGGATCCCAACGATCTGCAGATATTTCAAATAACTGCTTTTAGCAGATCAGCTATCCAATAAAAGCAGGGCTTTATTTCCAAGTGGCACTCTTCTAGCATGTTGCTTCTTGTTTTTGACATCCTAGATGACATTACTCTCCTAGAGCTGATTATAATGAGGAAATATGGAAATCCATGTATCTGAGCAGAAGCTCTATTTCATGTATATGTTTATCTACAGGAGCTGAGGGAATTTCTCTTAGAAGGGTCACAATGGTCCTTCCTCCTATACTAGGCTCAGGTCTTGAAATCTGTAGCAGCTGACCAAATGAAAGCACTTCCTTTCTCTTGTCCCATTTTTCTGCTCTCCTCCTCTTTGCTTTCACCTGGGACCAAATCCTCAGTGGTTGATCCTGTGAAAGCTGGTAGCAGAGCAGGTTCAAGGACTAAGGATGTGCCAAATGGCACCAATCACAAAATTTCTCTTGATTTATGGAGGAGCCGGACTGAACCCTCATTGGAACTATGTGAGCAATTTGGGGAGATTTAGGGGATCTGCTATAGAGATCTTCTATCCACTCAGACCTGCTCTCTTTTTAAACACATTGGGCAGAGCCACCAGACTTCTGGCAGCTTTCCATTGAGAGTGAGTCTTAAAAGTGGTAGACGCAGCAAAGTTTATTTCTTTGTTCAACTTTTTTCCTGTCTTTCTCCAGCACGTGGGTGAATCCCATGGGGAGACTAACCCGTCTGCTTTCCCAAGGGAGAACTGACACCTCTTTGGTGTTTCTTGGATCCAGGTCTGAGACTGGAACTCGGTTAATTATCTGACCCAGAGGTTATAAAATACTGTTATATTCCAGCTATGCTCTTTTCGTGACCACCGACACCCCGGGCTCTTGCAAGGAGCTCTTTAGATAAAGCAAGTAATAAAAGTGTTTGCAGGGATCCTTGACATGTGCCACCTAGTAAAGGAAACGGAGCAGATTTCAGCTCATTCACCAGTGAGCTCAAGGGGATGCACAAAAGAGTGAAGTGGCCTTGGTAAAGCCTGGTCTAAAGTTACACTTCAGGAAGACAGAGGAAGTATTTCCTGAGGACCTGATCAAAGGCTCTCTCTTCAGTGCCAGTATAATGCCTTCTGACCACCTTTGTACACAGGTAGCATTCAAGGGCTTGGTGTGACTCTCAGACGAGTTAATTCTCACAGTATCAGCAAGCACAGAGTTGTTTTAGTGGTTTGTGGCTAAAATTAATCAAAAGTATCAGCTGGTTCATCCCCTCTCCTTATTTGTTTAAATCTGACTGAGTGTGATCATGAGGAAGGCAGGACAATGCAAGTCCACAGAGACAAGGATAATGTGAGACAATATACAGGGAGATCACTATGGTGTCAAGACCAAATGGCTTAGTGTCAGGAGACAAAGCCATACAAAAAAAATAGGTCTCTGCTGGCACTTGAGGAGTATCGTAATTCTTGAAGAACAAAACCTACCATACATCATCCAAAATCAATTGATAAGAGATCTAGGAGAGATTAAAAACTGTTCCCTCCCATTCATTAGTAAAGGTGGCTTCTGTCCAAAGCTGATTTTTGGTGTGGGCCCACTATGATAAATGCTCTCTTAGCTCATTAAGAAGTGTTTCTTTTTGGTGGGTGTCAGCTTGTGTACATTTTAATTTCCAAATTGCTACCAAGGATATAGAGAGTTCCCCAGAAGAGAAAGTGCTGCTCAGGAACATGATACTATAAGCAATACTTTTTTTTTTTGGTAGGTTTATAGAACTTTTTGATGCCAAGCCAATCCCATGACCTGATGTCTGTATATTACTCATATTGCAATAATGAGCTATTAACTTTTGTTTCCATGTACCGTAGTACTCCTTACAAGAAAGTATTTGTACGTAGTATTAGTGAGTGGCACTAAAGCATTTGTGGGATGTGGTTGCAATGACTGGGCACCCACAGGAGTGGGTTTACTCCTGTTTGCTCACGAGGCAGTTACTGATGCTCAGCATCTCTGAGTATCAAGGCGTTTCAGTTTGGGAAAAGCTGCTTCCCAACAGAATGGTTCTGGCTGTGCTCTGTGGCTTGGCAGTGCGCTGTTCATCCACGTGTAGCTTAGCCTAAGAAATGTGCTTCTTTTGGGAAAGCAGAGACCAGGATGTCCCATGCAGCAGCTCCCAGGGAGTTGACAAGGACACATGGAGTTGGCCTTTGCTTTCCTCCTGCATCCCTGAAGTTTGCAGCCCAGCATTGAGCCAGTTTTTGATCCTGAAGAAGCCTTGCATGTCCCATTCTGTCGCAAACCCCACAGCTCTTAAAGAACACTGACATATATCCCGTATCTCTAAATTGTTCTTGGTAGAGTCGTGCTTGGGCCAGTGATAGGGATGCTGCCAAATCTCACTTGATGGACCTTGATGCTGTTTTATTTACTTAGTTTATTCAGCTTGCAATGGAGATAGGACATGCTCAATATGTTGGCTGTGTCACAGGCAGCCAAGCTCCAGTGCCCAGGACCTCCTCGGATTAGAGCCTTTGTAGGAGGTGTTAGAAGAAATGGAAGGAGTTCAGCACATTTTTTCGGTATGTCAGAATTTCAAAGGATTTCTGAAATTTAATGAACTCATTTAATAGGCATAATTGTCTTGAGTACATGTGAGAAAACTTCTGAAATAGCAGAATTAGGCATGCTCCATTTTGTAGCCTTTCAATGACCTCCAGCAAACGTGTGACCCAGATATGAGAGCCTCCTGTCCACTTGCATAAACATGATGTTTTAAAAAGGCGGGGGGGGTGGTGAATAAACGAATTGAGCTCTTAATGGCACATGGACAGAGACATACTGCAATTGCAAAACAAATTCAGAAGCAGATAGAGAATTGCCTCGAGACTCTGCACGCCAAAACTCGGCCGCCTCCTGTGAGATGGAGTTTTGACGGCTGTGGACCTTTGGTCCAAACTGCTCTGGATTTCCCTATGCAGAGGCTCCAGTGGTAATAAGGGGCAAAAGATCTGCTTTAGGCCCAAGAAAATCTCTGCTTTAAAGCCTGAGTGAAGTCCAAGGTGCTATTGCACAATATATTCAGAATGCCCTGTAACATACGGCACTTTTTATTTCCTGGCATTGATGGAAGTTGTGTAGGGGTTGCACAGGCAGGGGAGAGGAGGTGGTATCTGCTCACTCCAGTCCTCCTGTCACTTGTATACCACTTATGGCACTAAAAAAAGCTCTGATTTAAAAATCTCATGAATTAATACACGTTTTTAATACTTCATTAACTTTCTATCACATATGTCCTGCTCCCTTGGTCCAGAGGAGCTCTGTAGCTGGATTCTGACCACAAACTTCTCTGCCCCTACTTGCCAAGAGGAGTGAGTGGCTCTTGATTAGTTTAGGCCCACCATTGCCATAGTAACAAGCCCTGATTGACAGGACTCTGAATTAATAGTCACACTTAGGAGAAGTGGATGGGGGTCCTGCCAGGCGTGCCCGTGCCAGCACACACAGGGTAATGCTGCCACTGCCGGCCCGCTCATCACTGCGGCTCCAGCATCCCACCTATCAAATCCCCACTTCCCACATTGTTACGAGTCAGGTTTAATTAAAAGCAGGAACTAGCAAAGTGTGGCTGGGTTTAAAATTATATGCTGTTAGTTATTAACTGCTACAAATTAGGTAGATGTTGTTTCAAGGAGAGCAATTTCCACAGACGGCGCTGGTAAAGCGAGTTGGCGTGAGGGATTGCACAACTTTCCAAAACAGGGATTGCCAGCTTTCTCAGAAAAGAGCTTTTTTGGCCACTTCTTGGGTTTTACGCATGACCGAGATTTAGCATTGTTCATGCTTGCTTGCAGCAATGATACTTCCCTGTCTATGAAAACTCATTTTTCATTTTAACAATAATTCCCGGGCAGGAAAAAACACGTCCTGGCTTCTGCACTGAGCCAAATGCTGAAACAGAATATTGGGCCAAATTATGCTCTGATTTTGCAACTTTCAAATCTGCCTTTGCAAGTTAGTGCTGAATTTAGTTATTTCCCCTCAGGCTTTTTCCATGCAATAAAAATTGCTTCCCCCCCCCGCCCCTTTTTTTTTTTTATTTTCCTCCTGCCATTTGGGTAAAAGGAAAACTCAAATGAGAGACTGAAGTCAATCATTAGATGAAAATTATCTGGACTCTTGTTGTTAGAGGAAAACCATAAGGAAAACGTTTACTCTGAGTATCTTGCCTACAAATCTGAATTATCAGTGTGACTAAAGCTGCTGATACAGGATGAGGCATTTTTAGTTGTGGCAGCCAGTCATAAAAAAAAAACAAACAACAAAACAGAGAGAAAAATAAAACTTTGAGACTTCAGTACTTCTGTTCAGCAGTTTAAAGGGAGAAAGTAGTGAGCTGGTCTGAAGATTTCCCTTCCCCACTACTTTTGCTGTTTCCACAACCCTGCAGGGGAGAGGCAAACAGTCTTTGAGCTGTAATAGGTGTAAAACTAGGCAAATTCAACAAAGTTTTACTGAGTGAGAACGGAGAGCAGCGTTCACAACATTTTATTTGGCACTCCCTTTATAGGTATTCAGACATAGAGACTGGGAGTGTGATACACAGCGACAGATTGCTCTGGGCTGGAGAATGGGGAATTTAAGGTACCACACATAACACACATTTTATTGGGCTAAAAAATGCAGAGTGCAAATCGTGGTCTTTGGCACAAAACAAAAAGAAGGAAAAGACTCCTCAGCACCCAAGTCTTCATGTTTATCTGGTAAAAAGTATTACAATATCTATCATTGCTAGCTTTTTTGAAAGCCAGTAAGGCTGAAGGCCACAACCTACACATATCTTCAGAGCAGATATATCAATTTTTTTTTAGAAGTTAACCGATAAATGATATGTATGGGTGTGTATATGTACGTTTGGGGGTGTGTATGTATGTATAGGTATGTATGGGTTTTCCTGTGAGTGTGAGAGAGAAAGTAGTTAGCAAGGGAATGTAAAAGCTCATCATTGTTTATCATCATATATGGCAAAGGAACAGAAGTTAAAGGCTGTGGGGAGGAAATGAACAGTTTTAACTGTATTGACACCCATAACTTTTCATGGGGGTGAGCAAAGCATCAAGATGTCAGAACCTTGTCCTGCCCTTTTGAACTTACTTCTGTAGATCACGATGAAATAGAGAAGTGAAAGATACTCCTCTCTCCAGTGGGGGGAGAGGAAACTGGTCACTCATGCAAATATTTCAGATGAGAAGTTGAACACACGCCCTGCTCACATCCGCGGGGACAGCCGTGTCAAGCAATACCAACAAGTTTCAGAGGCAGAAACAGGTATAAAATAACAAGTACATGAAGGAAAAGTGGCCCTTCCTCATGTCCACTCATGTGAAGTGTAAAATAGTGATGTAGCCATGATGGGGCCTTGCAAATGCTCCCAGTGTAGCGGTGGTGCCCCTAAACCTGGGTGGTATGAGGCGCAGGAAGAAGGGGCTCTGTGGGAGCGTCCTGGCCAGGCTGGGGCTCAGCTGTGTCCCCAGGCACAGGCAGCTGCTTGGTGGGTCATGCTCTTGCCCTGAGCAAGTGGATGGTACAAGAACCACCGATGTCACATTCCTGCTGCCACTGGCTGTGTTGGCATGAGTTGCCCTATGGCAGTGTTTGTGCTTGGAGTGTTTTGTCCCTGAGAGCTGGCCCTGAACATCTCTTCCATGCTGGGACATGACCTGTCAGCAGACCTGCTGCTGAAACTGCTGGCCGTGCCTTTGATCTGGGCGTGGGGCTTTCCATCGGGCCCCACATCGCAGGTGTCAGATGTGGAGTGGCTGCCACACGCCCCAGTAGCTCTAAAGATGTTTTTGGTCTCTGTCTGCTACTCAAATGGCAGTGGTTGAGGTCTCGCTGGGCTCAGGAGACGCTGTGCCTTAATGTTGTGTGGCATTGTGTGGCCTATGGTTTGTTTTCTAAAAGCAAAATGAGAAGTGAGAGGCAGCTGTCATGCTCGCAGACCTTTCATGAAAAGATGGCCCCCAACACGGTCTCTGGGACAAACAAATAATTTGCAAAACCCAAATTCCCCACTGTGGTAGCACAGGATGCCTTTTCAGTTGTCTTAAGAAACACATAGCAAGGAATGCTCAAAGCTAAATGATACCCAAATGTATTTTGCTTTCTTGGATTAAAACAAATCACCTCTGAAATCAGAAGATTTGTGCTGAGGCCAAGAGCTGCTGCTTCTCACCCACTAGCTCTTTCTGCTTGATTTCTTATGCCAGTACCTCAAGGTCCCATCTGAGACATGAGTTCCCACCATGGCAGGAAGTGTGCACACCCTATTGAAGACAAACATTTGCTGTCTTACAGAGATTTAGATTTTAATAGACAACGGTGGAGAGTAAAAAGGAAGTGACTCAGTGTTGCTGGGCTGGCTGGTGGCAGATGTGAGACTGTACTCTACCTCTTCTGCTGTTCTGGAGGCCTTTGTCCTGGTGTGCTGAGCATGTGACAGCCTGTGTGTGGACTTTACACTGGAATTAAGCACAGCAAAGAATTGGTGTTTAACGTATGTACGCATGGTCAGTGCTGTCATCAATATTACAATGAATTATCGCTGGTTAGAAGTTCATTACACTGACATGGATTGAAAAGCTGGAGACACTGTATTTCCAGAAAATACCTGTCTTTCCAGGCAGCATCACTGCTGCTCGGTGGAGCAGTGGAGGAGATATTTCACACGAGTGGATGCGTTATTTAAAAATGTGAAGATCTCTCCTTTTATGTGAAGAGGCACATTTTCAAAATGGGAAACGGGTACATAATATCCTCTGGAAGCCCCTGGAAGTACGAGTGTCATTAGTATCTCTGCAAAAGTTGCCCTGTCTGCACTCCTCTCACAGTGCTTTGGTGACAATTTGTGAGTGACACTTCAAGGCTGATTTTAGTAAGCCTGGTTCTGCCCGCGTTTTCTAGATCTTATTACTCATGCCTCAGTTGTCCAGAATTTGCTGTTATTTCAAAAAACTGTGTGTCCCAAGAAAAAGTCCTCCTCATCTTTTTGGGTTAGCCCAGAGTTTGATCATCTGCATGTTTTTTTAAGTGTCTCCAATGATATTTAAATAGTTTGGGGACTTGTAAACCAGTGAGGGGTGGTTACCGTTTCTTGAACTTTTAATTTTCACCCATGCACATACTGACATTGGGGTTTATTCTTGACTGTGAGTAGTTCAAAGGGATCTCTGGTCTGAGCTTCCCTGATGGTAAATATTGCATAGCCATAGCTGCCTTCACCCATAGCAGTGTAGAACGTTTTCTGCATTATTTTGTTTTATATTCAGCATTTCTTTCTTTTCTAGCAGCATTTGGGCAATTTAGGTCCCAAGCCTCACCACTGATATATTTTAACAGTACTGGATTGCATAACCTTCCTGAAGTAAAAAGCAGTGAGCATGTTACATCTATTTAGTTTGTTACAAAACCCCTCCATGATTCTGATGGCTGCCCGGATCTTTTGGGATAATCCCTGCTCACACAGCTCCTGAACTGCAGGTGTGAGTATTTTGGTGATATTCTATCACACAGGTCAGTGATGACCCAAAACCTCTGCTCCTGCTGGTGACCACAGACAACGAAGTAAAATACTATGTTTAAATGCTGAGAGAGAGAGATGTCCTTTTGGGGAGAAATATTCAAACGAGGTGCACAAACACGAGGAAAAGTGGGAAGGGGGCAGGAGTCAGGGAGCAGCAGCCTGTCCCTTGCAAGAGAAAGCAGCAAATAACGAGTTGGTTATAGGAGAGATAAAAGAAAAGCTGACCTCTGCGATAAGCATGGAGGTGGTGGAACGGTGAAGCAAGGAGGCAATTATCGCAACTCACCGGGATGAAGTGGGTACAAGAGCTAACGTAGCTGAGCAGTGAATTTCAGCAGAAAAAAAATGGATCGTGCACAGCTGCAGGGGTTACTGCTAGAGACTGTATCAGAAAGAAGAAAAATGGATATTGCCTGCAGAGGGACTCGGCACTTTATTGGGCTTCCAGGAGAAGTCAGCTCCAGTGTACGCAGGAATTTCTGAGGAGATGATTTTCCAGCTACTTTAGATTCACTGCAAACAGGTTTCAAGTGATAAAATTCTTTGGGGGATATGGGTTATAATGAATGATCCGTTTTAGAAGAGGAAACAAATAGTGGGATGTTGCAATGTTTTAGCAGTGAGAAAGCCATTGTTTCCAGATTTGTATTAATGATATGGAGTAGAAGGAGAATGGCGAGATGACAGCGTTTGTAAATGAGGGAAGTGATCAAAGATCAGCGGCAGTCCCAGGAGGAAGGGTGAGAGCAGTTGGAAAATACTAAATTTCATCTCTGATTCTCATATATCCCTTAGGATATTTTATAAATTTATTTTTTTCCTGAAGAGTTTCCTGGGCACCTCAACTCAAGACATGCATTATGCCTACATACCTCTGTTATTTGGCCAGCAGCTAAATCTCACTTCAGCTGCTAATACGGATGAGCCAGGAGTCAGGAGACACTACAGTACTTGAGTCCTGTGAGCGACGGCCACTTGACATTATTCCAAGACTCCTGCCATGAGAACGAGCCTGGATATTACTCACAACTTGTAAGAACAATGTAAACAATAGTATTTGAATTGCATTTTCTAAACACGGCCACATGGACTATACTTTGGAAGGAAAAATTTCCTGTCAGGAGGCATTTATATGAGGCATCAGGGAAAAAAAAATTACCTGCTCTGGAGATCTGTAGACAAAAAGATGCAAAGTAGGAAATCCCAAAACACACAAAACATTACATTGCTCAACTAATGATATTTTTTTTTTGCATGATAATAATTATAAACAGACACACCATTTGATGATTTACAGATTTGTTTCTCTCCTTTACTTAGTTCAGCTGAAATTTGTAAAGTATTTCCCTTCATTTGTGGAATGATTGACTTGTTCTTATGACATCCCTGGGTTTACAATCCAAAGCTGAGTGTGATCTTTCAGTCAAAGCCGGATGTCTCTGTGAGAGAAGCACTGTGATTTCATCGCATCTTACTGGGTTCAGTACAAAAATTACTGTTGGATATAATCACCTGGGCTGTGCAGAAAATGATGCCAGATGAGCGGAGGGGTGACTTACACCCTTTGCATGCACTAAAACAACAAACCCAGTGGTTCTCCCCTTTACATAGTGTCTGTAGGGATGCCAAAACTAGACGTTTTGGAGATACAAACGTTTCAAAGAACTGCATGTCAGACACGAGGAGTCTTTCCATTTCCAAAGCTGCGCAGGCTCTTTGGAGCAACCTGCTCTGCTGTGACTGGTGGTTGGGCTCCCCACACTTCCTTTCCTTCACCTGCTGCCACCACCACCCCAGATCGCCTCGCCTTCTCCGTTTAAAGATAATTTCTGCTGTTGACATGTTCTTTGGGTGAATTTGCTGACTTCCGCAAGGCTCTTTGATGCAGTGGGACACCTTGGCACAACATTGGCTTTGTCACCGGCTCCTTCTCAAGCAAAACCCCTGTTGTCCTGTCAGCTCCTGGCACCTGTGAGGTGCTAATTGGGATGAAGGTTCACACGTGCCCCCAAATCTCCCTCCTCTCGCTCAGTCTTTCCATGTTCTCCTTGCATGAACATGGACCCGGAGGAGGGCTGTCCTGTACCATGGAGTGAGCAACGTATCTTGTCTCTGAAGGCACAGGTAACTGCCACACTTCTCAAGCTTTCCATGTGACAGAAAATACCTGTCTGTGTATACAAACTACGTCACCTTCTGCCTACAATTGTAGTCCTTGTCAGATGTCGTTTCAAGCATTATTCTGGCAATATGACTCATTCAGTTCAGCCTCTTCTCCCCAGTGATTGTGCACTCTGGTTACCCATCTTTATCAGAATGGTTAGCTTTGTACTTGAAACCCACTTTTGTTTTTGCTGCTTTGTGTTTGTGTTGGGCATTTTTTAGTGGGGAAACTGTGTTTTGGCCTGTGGACTGTGCTCCTTCATGCTGCTGATTTGGTCTGTGTCTTCTCACTGCCTGGTTTTCCTGAGGAGCTGGTCCCAAGCAGAAAAGGCAGATCACCTCCTGTGTGTTTCGAAAATTTGCAATAAATATTCATTGGGAATCAGTTACTAAGATATTAAATGTGCACGTGAACTTAGAAGAGAAAGTACTACTGGCATAGTCCTTTTTATGACATTCCCTATGGATCTTAAGTATAAATATTTCTGGTGTTCTGCAAGTGCTACCTTAAATCATTCAGTCACTCTCTATAGGCTGCAGCTCAATCAACAGTGAAGCTTCATCCTGTTTCCCATCTCTCCTCAACAGACAACACGGGATTGCTCCATCACATTCACTGTTTTCTATTGTGCTGCCATTTTCCAGCCTTCTTGTCTGGGTACTTTTTCCCCAACAGGGCAACTGGTAAGCAACAAGTATCTCACTGCAATTATTTGACTCCATAAATTTAGTCTTTGCCAGGTGCAAACCCAACCACTAGCAGAGCCTCAAGAGCTTTGCGTATGGGTGGCACATCCTGGATGATGTGGGCCAGGCTCCCTTGGACATCTTGTCTGGTTCTGTCAGCAGAGTTACACCAGGGAAAGGTTTGGCACGTGCTGTAAAAATTAAACCTTGACCCAGCCATGAGCAAATGAGAGCACGGTGGCCATTTAAAGTGTCTGGTGGTGAATTTAGATTAAACCATTTCAATATTGACTGAAATACTTAATTTTATCAGCATTGGCTACGATGAACATATTTTCCTCTCAGTTACAAGCAATGGGATTATCCAGCTCAGAGATCATCAGGTGGACTCTATCCTTAGCTTCCCTCTGAGGACAGGGCTGGGAGAAAGCGTGATCCTTCACACAGGCCATCATCCCTGTGGCCTCACGCCTCTGCCCCTGACCACTGGGGAAATATAAACCAGATGCAATTGGCTGGTGATCTGGTTTTCAACCCAGCAGTTCTGACCAGAGGACGTTGGATTATGTGGCCAGAAGCCAGTTAGCTGCCAGCAAAGTATTTGTGTGAAAATACATGTAACATCTTTTGGCTGACAAACTGCAATATATGTCTGTCCTTGTGCCCAGGAGAAACTTCGCTTCAATTTGCTGTGTTGTGTGTGTGTATATATATATACATATATAAAAAAATGTAAACGTGTTGTGGTGAGGATGTTTTGCAAGATACTGTCCAAGACAAAGCCAATGCCCCTGGGATCTGTCTTGAAAAGGGAAGGCACTCTGTCTCAACTGCTACTGCTTGATCAACTTGCTGACACCAGAGTCCCTAAAAAATTGGCTTAGCAGCGGGTAATATCCGAGCCAAAAACTGGCAGATCAGCAGCTGCTGGAAGCAGACACTCCTTCGCAAGTTCTGGTCCTCTCTGGTGTCACCCAAGCTGCTTTTCTGACTTTTAGCAACGGCTTTTTGTTAATTAGGTCACGCGTGGCCCTGGATGTGAAGCGCTACACGATGCAGCAGGAACAGTGTTTTGTGCCTGTATGTCTTTTCACTTTGTTAAGTCTCACATTTTCTTTGCTCTCCAGGTTATGCTGACACAGAAGGAGGGACTTGGAGAGGGAAGATTAACCTTTCGCTGGCCACAATTCGTTCCCTCTTATCGCGGAGGATTCTACAACCCACCCCCCTCCCATCCAGCCTATCTGTCTGAATTGCTGAAAGCATAATGCTCCCATATGAGAGATAAGTAAGTGAGCTCTCTTTCTTTTCCGTAGGGATGAACTATAGTGTATGCAGATTATTAGGAGAAGAAAATAATATCAGAGAAAGGTGGCTTTCTTAAAAGGCATCGGTAGCATTAGTGTCATGTGTGAAGCACCCATTTGTGACAACTGTACAGACCTTTCAATGGAAAATTGTGCTGTGCTACCTTTTAAAGTATGAAATGCTAATTTTGGATTTGCAGTTTTTGAACTGGAGGGCTGCATTTTGCATGGAATTTTGTTTAATTTCCCAGTGAAAAAAGGCATTTGAAACACAACTGCCTACAGCCAACTGTCAACAAAAATCAACTGTAATAACACGCGGCCTGTCACTGATTTATGTGGTGATGTGGTAATCTTCTCAATTTAGCTGGATATTTCTTCTTCATACCAAATAGCTGAAAGTCTTGCTAGACATTTATGAATATCGGAAGGAACTATTAGGATGATAATGGGGCAAGATTAAAGAGGTGTTCACTAGTTCAAAGTGCCAGTTAAAGAGACAGGGAATTGAGAGGTGCAGATATATAAGGCCTATTGGTATAAGTGAACTTTATATTTTCAGAGTTCCTTAAGCTTTGGGAGACAGCATATTGGGATCCATCTGCCATGAGAGCATCTTTCTAAAGGGAGACTGGGGGAATCGGCTCTACACATTCCCCCCCCAAAACATGTTTTTGTTTAGCAGGGAATGGGTTGAAAATCTTAGGTATCGAAGCTAGAGAAAACGAGTATGGGTGATGTTTTGGCAAGCAGGGTGCTGGGAATTTTCCCCTTTTCTCCAAAGGTCTGAGCCTGAGCCATGGTCATTTTGCAGCAGGCTGTGTCTCAGCCAGGACTGAAGAGTAAGATATCATACTCTGCATATTACAGCTAAGAAAAGTAATTGGCCTCTCATAAAGAGCTAGAACTAACGCAGACAAAACGATACTGCAAGACTTGAGCTGCAAATAAAGAGACAAGTTTGTGTTTTACAAAAATGTATAATTTACCAGGCATTTCATTATGCTGTATAAAAAGGCAAAAATGATAATTGAAAATAAATGTGGCTGCCTAGCTACAGTATATGCTGCCAGCGTTACTGGAAATAGAAGTGCTTTCTTGCTGAAGAGAGTTAAAATTTTCATACAACTTCTGTCTGCAGACTTGTGTAATGTATCTTGTTAAATTTGTTTCAGTTTGGGTATTTGTTACAGAGAAGCAGGCAAAATGTGAGGATCTGTCTGGGTATTTATATATCTAGAGGGTTGTACAATGATATTAATTATTAGCAGCATCTTCTGCAGATGCACACATCTGTAGAGTCTGAGTTTCATGTTGCTGAGTTTATTTCAGAGTCCTGGTGCTTTGCACACCCAATATGGGAAAACCTCTCTAGAGAGAGTTTTTTTATGAAAAAAACCCTCTCCTGGGTTGAGATTTTTTTCTCCAAGCTCTTTGGTTTCTCAGTAGAGAGAGCTGCAAATGGCTCTAGGTTGCTTCACAGTATCTGCAGCAAAAGGCTGTGCAGCTTATCCAAGTTATGAGTGAAACTACTGAGTTTTAGCTCTGAGTTTTAGCTCTGTAATTAAGCTAAAAAAGACAAGGTAAGCGGCCTTCCCTTGACCCAAAGGGATGTGACACCACCAAGATGGCCTTAGAGACCAGGGAGGTGGGGTCAGAGAAAAGGCAAACAAAACAAATTGCTGGTTGGGATTTCCATTGCACAAATCCCCCACCAGGATGGATGGGATGGACAGAGTACTGGGAAATTAACTCTTCAAAAGGAGAGTTATACTTTCTTGTCTGTGCTTAGATATGTTGTTTAAATATATATTTTTTTTCTTTCTTTCTTTCATTCCATTTGGACTCTTTTTTTATCTACAGACTCAGCTGGGCCACATTGTTCTGGCAGTCATGGTTGTGTTTGGATGGGTCAGGCCCCATGAATTCACTTGGCCTTGAAGCAAAAAACTCATCATGAATAATGAAAGAAAGGAAAATAAAGCCCTAGACAGAAGGACTTTAAAAATTATTAATATCTATTCTTTCCCCCATAATTTGCCTCCAGACTTTTCCCTTTTCAAAATAGCTTGCCATTAGCAGTTGAACTTTCAATATTCAGTACTTTGATGGAACTGGTGCTCTGAAGCCAAAGGGAACATTATTATTATTATTATTATTTTATGAAATCAAGGTTAGCTTTGAGAAGTTCAAAGCCCTAGATGAATATAGAAAGGACCAAGTTGTGCCCTCAACCACATCCAGCTTGCTCAAATTGGCCACTTGAAACATGACAATGTTTGCCAGAGAGATACTGAAATTCTTGAGACTGTAGCTGTGTAAACACCGCTGTCAGTTCCCATCCAATAACCTCTGACAGAAGAGCTGGTCCTGTGCAGAGCATCACTGAGGGGATTTGCAATTATGAAGGAACAGGATATATCAGGGATGCAACTGACTGCCACTAAGTAGCTCAGCAACTCTCAGGGGCCTCCACTCAGGCTCCCAATGCCTCGTCTCAGGCAGGAGATTTTCTTTCTTCAAAGGCTTTTATTAAAAACCAGTACAGGTAAATGCTGACAATAAGCAAGCAAACCTGTTGAGCCCCAAGTCCACAACTTGCCAGGCAATAGAATGCTTTTCGGTGACATTTAAGAGAGCTAACAGCTGAAGAAAATATTGCATGTTTTACCCTTTCTGCTTAAAATAACACACAAAAAAGTGCTGCTCTTGCAATTACATTTAGGGCCATTTTCAGCATGCCATCTCCACCTCTGCCCCCAGGATCTAAAGGCTCTCAGCTACCTCCCATTAAAGGAAACCTTTCCTATTAGTGCCCTAGCCAGGACTTTGAAATAACCCCAAGCAGCTTTATCTACCCCAGAAGCAGATCCACACCAGAAGTTAGGGTCAGCTGAGTCGGGGCTCCTGGCAGGTGTGGAGCAATTACAGCCCATATGCTCAAGGGAGTTAATTGGTGTATGCCAAACACCTGTGGAGTGTTTCCACCATAGTTTGAGGTTCAGTTTGCTCCTGGTGCAGGTAGGGTTTACTGTGTGCTGCTTCACCTTCCCTCAGAGAAGCTCCATCCAGCCACATGAATCTCCTTGCCTTGGGCTACTCTGAGCTTCAGGTAAATCTTTGTTATTCCTAAAATCTTATAGCTTTATAGCATGATAGTGCTTCAGGTTTGGGTTTTTTTCGAGATGATGAGCAGAGAAAGTTTGATGGTTTTTGGTCCTGAAGCTGCTCTTTTCTGGAAGCTGCTTGATGCAAAAGATGATTTTGTCTTTCTGTGGGAAGATGTTAATGCTATTTTTTTTTAACTTTTTAAGCCCTCTCTCCATCTGTATTTACCCCTCATTCCATGAGCCTGCTTTGTTGGTATGTTTAACCTTGACACGTGTACACATGTATTGCCTCTCTTGCGAGCCTTCCCCTAGTTGATCATCTGTAGAGAGCAGCAAGATTTTATGGGAATTGGTACTTCTTAAGTCAGACTTCTTTGATTTTCTGTCAAAATAGCGGATGATGATTTTGTTTGTAATGGTCAGATGTGCCAGTTCTGTGAGCATTATGGTCTTTGCAGTACATGAAGTCAGAATTGTTACGGGCTTTAGTCAGGCAATGCTCCTACTGAGTATGTGGATTTTACCCCTGGTTAAAACAGAGATTGCCCCGAGCTTCCACTTCATCCTTTTTGGGGTCTCGGAGGAAGTTTGGGAGAACAAAAGGTGCATCTTGATTTTCCACTGCCTGAGGTTCAGAGAACCTCGTCAGTGTTAACGAGGCACACCTGGCCCTTGTCTAAACACCTGGGGCTAAAGGGTGGCAGTGAAGTCCTGAGAAGTTGCCAGAACCTTCTGGGCTTTTCCAGTCAGGCTCTGGATTAATTAATTATCTCTGCCTATGCTAGAGGTGAAAGAAAACCTTTTAAGTTCTTCCAGGGGATAAAGCTCCTTTTGGTGACCACTGAAATCATGGCAGCCTCAGCTTAAATGGCTGAACCTGTGTCAGGTGCCCCATTTTGAGGACTTTAATGGCTCAGGGGAGAAAGTCTTGAATGGAAAACTCCCCTGATTTCAGGGGGTTCACCTGTGGTGTGGAGCAGGCTGGGTTTTAAGACATAAAAAATGCACTTGGGTATTACCTGCAGAGATAATTGAATGTATATTCACATCCCCAATAGGTACACCTGTGCTGCCTCCCTGGCACACATAAGTATTCCCTGCATGCCTGTGTGTTCTCTGTAAGCTACACTACACATTAATAAGACAATCCATATATTGCATTAGGACATACTGTATGCAGACAATGCTCCAGGTACTGATTTTTTTTTTTTATTTTTTTGTGTAAATCCTGAAATATGGCTGATATGGTCCACTGCAAAATGAACCTATATTGGAAATGGCAAAATTGTAATGTAAAATATAGTGAGGTCAGTGGGGTGTGATGTTTTTTGCATACATTTTTTCTCCCTTGACCCATGCCATTCTCCCGCATATCGGGGGAAAAAAGCTTCATCTCACACAGAAATGTGATGTCCTTTACTGCCAGAGGCTGTTGCTGTTTTAAATGAGGAAAAAGCACAATGCATGAAGAAGGAAAATTAAAGCATATTCATTTTGGAAATTAGATACGGTGTCAGGAGACTCTCTGGAAATAGCAGGGTTTGAATGGAGCACCAGACTACAAGACAGTTCACTGAACTTTTGACCACTATTTATACTTTGGGAGCTTTTGAAATGGGAAGACAGGGAAGTATTTTATAGCTGTTTAATAGTGGATTGTGGTTTTTACTAGACATTTATCTTCCCTCCGAGTGTATATAAGATAAGTAAACATTATGTAGTGTAATTGCGTTATGTTGGAAGCGCTTTAATTTAGGGTTGGTTTATGTTCCCTGTTTGTGGTACATATCCCCAGCAGCAAAGCCTCCCACTGCTGTGAAGGGGTGCAGTTACCACCTGAATGCCTGACTCCATCCCAGGACCTGACATGTAACTGGAGCCACTCCTGGCATCTAAAGGATGCTTTTGCTGTTTGTCTTGGGCAAACGTTTCAGTCTAAAGGAGGGGTGGCTGTGGCCCTGGACTGTTTGGCGAACTCGAGGAACTTCTAGCTCTAGGCCTGACTTAATTTCTCTCTCACTTCTATATAGCAAAACTAATTTTAACCTCCTGTATGGATTCAGACCCTCTTTAGCATTCCGAGTACACTGAGCAATATACCCTTCCGGGGTTGGCAGCTATCTCATTATAATTGTAACGATGCATCACCAGGCAGACATGCATGAATGAAACACAGTTTGCAAAACCAAAAATGTGTTTGGGGTATTTTTAGGTCCTATTAATTTGGGCTGGTGTTCAGGGAAATTACATGGAAAGATCAGAATTTTGGTGGAATCTGAGAAAATGTCGTCTCAGTGTAGTTGAGACTCTTCTCCTCCCTTTTTTTTTCCATCTACATATATTTGGCTTTTGTTGACATGGAGAAAGTTGCACCACAGCTCTGGATCTCAGAGGGACCTGCCATCTGAGAGGGAAGCACTCTGGAGAAGGAACTGCCACCATCAAACCAGCCACCTCCTGTAGCTTAGAACTCAAATGGAGTCATGCTGTTCTGTAGTAGATACACATGGTGCTATTTTCCTTTTTTTTTTTTTTCTTTCCTCTTGGAGACAGTTATAAAATGCATCAGTTACTGCTTAATACTGAGAAGCAAGCCATAAAACCTTTTTTCTTTTTTTTAATATGATACTAGGGAAAGTTTAAGCTGATGGACATCCCTTGTGTAGTCCCTTTGTCTTTTATCAGTTAGCCTTTCGTATAGTTTAGCCTATGTGGGAAGGAAAAAAAAATTCCTTCTGCCATGGAAGATGCTTTTCTTCCTTGGACCAGAAGCTCCTCTCCTATCACTAGCCAGTAACAACCCTTCTGTTCATCCTTATGTCAAAGCCACACTACTGAGCTAATAGAGATCGCTGACAATTAGAGATGAGCTGAAATGATTTGGCAAACTCTGGGTGCTTGTGAACCTGAGGGTGTTCTCAGATCCCTTCGAGCCTGTTGGGTGTATTGCCAGCCGTGCACTTCCCACGTCCCCTGTCCTAATGGGGAGAGCTGTTGGGACGTGGAGTCCAGCTGGGCCCGGAGGTTGGAGGAGAACGAGAGGAGGAGTCTATCAAGATGCATCTCTTCCCTTCTTCCTGGCTGCTCTTTGTTGCTTCTTCTTGCCAAGATGTCCCAGGCACTGTCAGGTCTCTTGTCCCTGTGGGAGATGAATGTGACAAGATCCCAGGAGAGCTCTCTGTCTTTTGCTTGGGAGTAGCTAGATTGGCTATGGCTGGAGAGACAATGTCACTGGTGCAGACAAGAGAGACAGTGCATAGGACAATCTTTTAAAAGGAATGCAAGTTCCCTATCAGTGTACACCTCGTTGGGAGTTGGGTTTGTTGCCTCTTTTTTTATAATGGCTATTCTTTTAAATTTATTTTTCTCTAGACTTCTTAAGCATTTCCATCTCTTGCTTTCCAGTCACCAAGACAATATCATGAAATATCTTGAGACCTTATTTATGCCAAAACTTTATAGGACAGGTGGTAATTTTAGATTTAAACAGTTTTCCTTAGTGTGACTAAGGACTAAGTACTTAGTGAGACTGCTTGAACATAATGACTTGAAGCAATACCCCAAGAAACTGTTGGTGAAAAAGCAAACCAACATTAGTGTACCCCAAATAAATCTCTCAGTGTTAGGAGTTTGTCATGGGATGGTCTGTCATGGGAAAAGATGCTTGACTGGTGGCTGAGCTATGACCAACAGCTCATCATGAGTAGCATGATTTCCACCTTGAAAGACTGAGTTTACTCTTTTATGCTCGTTCAGTCCCAAGTATCTATATGTGGGAGTGTGGAGAGAAGCTGCTTCCCCAGCCTCATTAGGGAGCTGTGCTGCAGGAAAATTGCTCAGGGAATTTTTGTACATTGTTTGAATCCCGAGGAACCGAAATGAAGAGGTGTATTTTCATTATTTTATTTTACTTTTTTTAAGGCTCCAGGGTCTCTTTCACCATCATGTGGAAATTTGTACTTTAGTGTTCCCGTCTGATATTTGTGGAGGACTTTGGAAGTGTCTTAGCCTGAAGTCCAGTAAAACTTTTAACCTGCACCATGTGCAAACTCCTGTCTATTAAAGTAGCGGCACAGTGCAACAGGTGGCCAAAACCTAGAAATTAGCAAATTTCAATTTGCATTTTCAGGCCATATGAAATAGATCTTTGTAGTCTCTAGAAATGAAGAGAAGGGCCCTGCCAATGCTTAGATCTTTATCCTTCACGACTGCATATGATTTTTTGTAGGAAAACATACAAAACCAGACCAGAGCGAAGGCACAGGGGTAATGAAACAGAAAAATGAATTACTTGGCTGCAGTGTTTGCATCGTAGACCATGTGAACACATTAGACATGAGTTCTTTGTGTGCATGAAGAGATAACAGATCCACATTAATTTCAGAGCTGATTGCTGTTCTTTATTAATAGAAATGCAATGTAGTGCCAACGCCTAGTCCTGCCAGCCTTTCCTTTTTATCTTCTCTTTCAAACGTAGTGTTGGAGGTCTGGTCGTAGTATCCCCGGTCCCTGTTTGTTTCAGAGCTGCTCGTTAAGTTGAGGGACAGTAGTGGCACCTTATTATGACTGAGGTGATGAGGTCTTGTCAGCAAACACTGTCAATATCACTTGGGAATTTTTTTTGGAGGCTGAAAATAGTTTATGTGGAATAATGCTAATTTAGTAGAGTTTCACAAATTAGAAAGAGTTGAATGAATGACAGTAAATCTGTGAATAATTTGCAAATTGAAGCAGTGATAAACTTTGTCAAATAATATGTTTTCTATTAATAGTTTGCTCTGTGAAGCTGCTGAGAGATCTTTGTTCTCCATTTGTTTTTGGAGGAAAAGGTGGATTCTTTTTATTATTTCTGTTATTTTTTAACACTCTTTCTTTTCTAATTCCATGGGCCATTGTTTACTTTTGAAGCAGATGAAAGATGAATTCAGGTTACGTTCTGACATTACAATGAAATTGTCAATAGAAATCAATGACTTGTCACATGATGAGTTAGGGGCCATAAGACAGCTTAACAGTGTCCCTATATCTTCAGCCTCCCTCATTGTGCTGCCCTCCTCAGGAGCCAGGTGACTGTACTGTTATAGAAAGGTGTTGTCATTGTTAAGGGGATAATAATGGAGTTTAATAAACCTGGAAGCCAAGGCATGGAACACTAATACTCGTGCCGGTGTTATAAAGCGGCATATTGTCTGTGGAGCCCCCTATTTGTATCTGCATTTATTGACCCCAGAGAGGTAATATAAACAGAAGAAATAGAGGTCAAAGAGCTCACCCTTGGCTGCTGCACACGGCCATCGAGCAGAGTTTGCACACCATGCATTGAAATACCACCGTGTCAACTCTGTCCTCCCAAAGACCTCAGTGTACTTAGCCACAGTTGCTTGGTAATGTTCCCATGGGAATGGAGACAGCATTATTTAGCCTTGGGGAATGTAGGTGTTGGAAATGTGGTGTCACCACCTATGAAGGCTGTATGCCATCCAGACTGGGTGCAAATAGGCTGCTGAGTGCTCCCAGGACATTGCTGAAGCTCTTACCTCTTAGACCATCCTTGTTCACTTAGGGTGGCTTGGAGCTGGTTGTCCTCTCCAGCTGTGCCACTGAACTGGGAGGATGTGGGTGTTTCTACTACTGAATGGCCTGCCCTGACCAGGAGAAGTAGTAGTTTCCCTCATGCAGGGGGATGGAGCAGCCTGTTGGCTCCTCTGTATCACCTTCAAACCCTTCCAGATTGTAAATTACACAATCTGCCTTCATCTTAAACTAGTTGAGCCGAAGAAAGAGATGGTCCAAATAGAAATTATTATTATTATTAAATTTTAAAAACCAACCCACAACACACCCAAAGGACATGATTTACAACAAGATACAGGAACAATTTATTCTCTCTCTCCATGGATTAGAGGGGTGGTACTTGGAGCAGCTTGTTAAACAGAAGTGCTTGGCCCCTGGCCTTGCACTGCTGTTTAATGATCCACTCTTCATGTGCCACCTCTCTAATCCGTGGAGAGATAGATACAAATTGTATCTATAATGTTATATTACTTAACAGTATAATGTATTATAAATCATAGAATTGCATCCCTGCCTTGTAATTGGTGAGATGTGTTGCATGAGAAATCCCCTAATTCAATATAAAGTGGTTGCTCTTATGCATAACTACCACTCTGGATCAAACCAATTCAGCCCAGAAGTGATGAGGGGGAAGTTAAAGCTTTTATAATTAAAAAAAAAGAAAAGAACAAAAAAGGCAAAAATATGACTTAGCATGTCTTTATGGGCCCCTTATTGGCTTTATAGGCTCCTGCCCTTGAATGGCTGTTAAACAGTCCCTGCTCTTGCAGCAGGAACTGGTCTGCAGTGTCCTACCTCTTCCTGGAGGATGCCTCCCTGCATTCCAGTCCATTTGCACCAGGACTTATCCTCACTTCTCATGGTGGATCTTTCCCTCTGCCAGAGGGAAGGAAAAATGGGGGACTTCAGCAGCCCCCAGCCCTTTTTGTGGTGCCTGTGTTGGTGATATTGGAGCACTCCTGCACATAAAGTCCAAACAAAAAGCCATGTTTTATTCCCCCCTGCCTTAAAGCCAATGTCTTGTCCTTGAATAGTGACCAGAAACAACCACAGCTTCAAGGAAGACTCAAAAGTTTGGAAAATGTTTTTATTATGTAACACTTCATCAAGCAAAAGAAGTGTATTTCCTGACCCTGATAGTAATCCACTAATGTCCTAAAGCAGCTTGAGTGATGGGCTGTCTGATTTATTCTATGAAGTTGCAACTACAGATGTGTCTCCCCCCCAGTAAATAACTAACCTTTCTTTAATAAATAATAAATAAACCCTGGAGCTATCCTAGACAAACTATGCTTAATTAAAGCCTGTGACACTAAAACAAGTTACCTATCTTCTCAATTAGAAAATGCACTTGTGACATAAAAAAAGAAAATACAGGAGTAAGAGTTTGTCTAAATGTGTGACAGGAGCGGGCCTTAATGAAGGCAAAGGAAAAAAGCCTTATTTTGGTTTTAACAAAGCTTGGCTCTGCTGGGATTAAGGGCTCTTTGCAGGGATGGCAGGGTGACGGGTCCCTGTACCCCAGCCACGGGTACTGACATCACTGGGCAAGATCCTGTTGGTCTCATGTGGTTTCCAGAAGTACTGGAGACCAGCAGTCAGGCAGATATTCAAACTCTTCAAGCCCCTGGGAGGCAAGAAGTCTGGAAGCTTCATACAAATAGTAATTCTTCTTACTATTTTTTCTCTCTGCTCAGTTTGGGCTAATCCATAAATATTTAGGAAACCTGATCATGCTTCTCCTGCAGTATTTTGCCCACAAGAAGAAATCTGTTAGGCTTAAAACAAAGAAGAAAATTAACTTTTTGGACCTTGCAATGACTTAAGGTGGTGCAGTTTGCATTGTGGTTGGTGGGGAACGAGTTGGTCTCACTTGAGGAGGAAGTGATGTGGGGTATGTTACTGAGGCAAAGCACCTGTTCTGCCCTGAATTACTGATTCAGACAAGTTACTTCATGTCTTGTGCCACCTTGTTTTAAATGGGAAAGCAAATATTCCCTCTGTCTGTGAGAGGAAGGTAGGGAGGTGGAGGGTTTTTTCTCCCTAGTTTGACATGAAGCATGTATAAGGCTTTATTGGAGAAAGAGCTGAACTGTTTGTGTTCAAAGTTTGTTTAGTAAGCAGTGAGGACTTGAGAGATGATACTTTTATTTGCAAACAACACAAGTGTTTTCATCTGAATCTAAAATTCACAGAAAGGCAAAGAATGCTCAAAATTGATGCATGTCCCTGCAAGAGGCCTAAAGTCTCGATGTGCTGATTGCTTGTGCTTTGTTTTTTTGCTTTTGAATTTATTTCTCTGAGGTGCAAAGATGCCACAAGAACTCCTAGTGAATTTTTCCAGCCTTTTTTACCAGGTGAAGCCATCAAAATAATGACAATGCTTTTCAGAGCAATTAGATGAGACTGTTTTTCACCCAGGTTGTTATATTTGTTTGTGGTACCCAGGTTTCCTTCCTGCTCGAGTTGTTTTGGTTTTGCTGAGGGCAAATCATCCACAAAAGGAATGTTTTTATCTTGTCCTTCTCATCTCCTCTTTCTAATTAGTTTTACCTGCTCTTACAAGTGAAAGCCTGGAGTGGGGAACAAGGAAAAAAGAATTGTTACTGGTTTCTCCCGGAAAGCCCCAAATAATTTTGGTAAGTGGGGCAAAGCATTTTTCTCTCCCGTGACCAGCTGCAGAACCCCTGTGAGCCTTGGAGCCCTGGGTTTTCCTCCTCAGGGTGGGCAGATGGCCCGAAGTAGAAAGGGGGCTGCCTGGCAGAGTGGGGTTGTGCCATGGGAGAGCAAAGGGTGGGATGAAGACAGAAAATAGGGGTGAAAAAAAGTGCTCCTTTCTGAGCGAGCTTTAATCAGTACTCACGTCATACATTTGTAAAAATGGCTGCCTAACGGAGGAAAATTCTATTTCTCCGACAGCATGCATTTACTCTTAAATCAATCCAGCGCAGTAGGGCACTTATTTTTTCCTTCTGACTTCTCTATTTGTTTTCTATGACAACAAACTTGCCTTTTCCTGGACTGAAGTGAGCAGCAGAGCTTTGCCTCCTTCCTTTCTGTGGGATTATTGTGAGTAGAGTGTAAACGCCGACTCATTTTGTGGAGTGTTTTTATATGTGTGTCTGCATAAAAATAGGATGTAATGATTTTGAGGATTAAAGGTATGGTCAGAAACTTTTTAATATGGTGTGAAATACTTGCACTGAGAGCAGCTCTTTCTGACTCTCCAAGACCTCCATACTGAACATACAATAGCAATAAATCCTGGAGCAGATTGAGCAGTTTCCCCATAGTAATGTGTCTATTGGAGTTTCAAATAACCCAGAGTAGCTCGAAACATTTGGATATTCCAGTCTGTATCCCATCTGTATGTAGAAAGTTGATGGCAGGGCAGCATCCTGAACTTTGACTCCTTGTAAAAGTTTAAATTGCTGCCCTGCTGGGCTGAGTGAATGCTAATTACTTTGTCTCTTACAATACATCCAGACTACTTATTTAAAGGAAAAAAAAAAAATCCCTGAAGACACAGCTTTTGCATGCCAAATATATTGCACTCAACAAAACACACTAAATAGTGGGCCTGTTTACATACAGCCAAAGCCACTGCAAATTTGCTGGGTTTAGCAGCATTTAAGAATAATTTCAGTTTTTCATGTGAAAATTGGTGGTGAGGCTGAGCAGTGCCTGCTTGGGCACTGCTTGTGGTGGCAGCTGTGACACACAAAAGCTGTGTGGGTTTCTCCAAGGACCTCAGAGTGTGTCCCCAAAACAAAGATTGTCTCGAGACTGAATCCATGTGTCTCTGAAACAAGCAGAATTCCTTGCAAGCAATTGGGAAGATTTTCTGGGCTCATAGCAGGGCAGATGTCAGAGGTATGGTCAAAATAAGACCAAAGCTGTAAACCATGGAATTGGAGTTGGGAAGGATGTGTGTCTTTCTGGAGATGCTTAAAATCTTTGATGCTGGATTGCCAGGGTCTAATAATTATTAACAATTCTGTAATAACAATATTAATTACCAGGGAAGCTGAAGTTCACTGCTGATTGTTTGGTTCCTTTCAGCAATCATTAAGCACAATTAGAAGATCAGAACAGATATGCTTCTGGCAGTGATGTTCTCTGTAAGGACCACTCCTTGTGCCACTGCTGCAGAGTGAGGAGCTGTGGGGAAGTGGGGTTGGTTGTGGAGTCCAAGCTGCAAATGTGGCATCGGTGTGTCCTGAAGGGTAAGGAAAAAAGAACAACAACAAAAGAAATCCTGAAAAATAATGGAACTTATGAGCAGGGATGGACAAATCACCCTGGGAAGTGAGAATCTAGACCAGTGTTAGCCCATGTCCCCCTGCTCTGCCCATTCCAGAGCTGTCAGCATGCAAGCTCACTGGAGTGCACCAAAAGCACCTTGTTGGCTACTTGGACTTTGTACTGGACAAAAGACCAACACCCTAAAATTTTCCTGAGCTGTAGTGGAGAGTACAGGGCTTGTGGTCCCATTTATTCTCTCATGGACCTTGAATTAACTAGAAAGTGATATCATGGTGTAGGGGGTTTTTTACCATATACAAAGGGCAAACTCATTTGTTTTCAGCCAGGATAAGCTTGTGCTGTACAATGATGACAGCTGGGCTTTATGTGTCACCCAAGAGTGCTGGACACAATAAGATTTGGCGGGGAGCTGTGGGTTTCAACCCATGATAAATACCCTTAATAGAAGATGATCTCCCAGACACTGGGCTGGGAGAGCTGTGTGGTTCAGACTAATCTCAAATCTTGTATCTGAGTCCTACTCCCTTGCAAAGACAGCCCTGAAAATACGTGCTAGACAACTGCAGGGAGTTAAGACAAATGTAGGGAAAAATTAGTGGGATGTCTCAGGCTGGAGGTTATTTGTACTGTGGGTGATGCTGTGGTCCCCTCAAAGACCCTTGGAAACGCCGTTGCCGTGATTTTGAAGCAGTCAAGTCTTTATGGTGCCCTGTGGCCCTCCCAGGATTGTGTGAGGGGAGGGACAAGTGCATTGCTGGCACTGCACACAGGGCTAAGTGAGTATTTTGGAAATAGGTTAAATGAAAGACATTCTTAACATGCTACCCACCAAATGTCTCTATGAAAGGAATGTCTTGTATGGAGGGAAACAGCCTGCAAATAATTAATTGGAGAAAAGGCGGGGGGAACAGAATTAAAGAATTTCATAATACTTCAGACTCAGAAACTAAGTGTCACCAAATCAATAAACAGAGTACTCATTAGGAAAAATTTGCTTAATTTCAGACCAGGGATGTGGAAGTGCCGTGAGAGTTGTTCTGAGGGAATTTTTAGCCCAATCAGAAATGAGAGAAGACCACAATTATTATGGGAGTCTGTTCTTCTGAGAACACCAACCCAGTTTTGCAGACCCAAGAGGTCTGAACAATCTCAAATCAGGTCTGGCTGTACAACTATTCCTCTCGCCGCCGTCTGTGCCAAGTGAGACGTGAAGGTTTCTTTTTACTGTTTTCAAAATCATTGTAATGTTTAACCTTTGAAACTCTCTTGAACAGAAAAGGGAAAAGTGTGTTTACCAGGGTACCTGTGTTGAGGAAATGCATTAAAATCTTACCTGCAAGTTTGACTCCAGGAAGTTGTCTGGGTTTGCTGAACTAGGTCTCACATGGGACAGGGCTGTGGGATTTGGGAGTGGTGTGTACTGAGAGGACTCAGTGCTGCTTGGGCCATGGTTTAGCTGATTACAGATGTGCAAGGTGCACATCTGGGCATTGCATTGAGAGCCATAATGAAAGTAATCAGGCCACAGGACGTGGCTCCTCCCTGGAGGAGCTTGTGGAAGGTCACCCCACTGGTTAGCAGTACCAAATACTGAGCCTGCAAATGCCTTTTTGGGATGCCTTGTCCTCAACAAGCAGCAGCATGAGGATGCACCGAATCCTGCTCAGCACAGACACTGAGCAGGTCCTGATTGCTTGTCATCCAGGGCTGATTCAGTAAGGGACCCGCAGCGCAGGCAGTGGTGTGGTAGTACTGGAATTAACAACTCGGTGTTTTAGATTACTCCCTGGATTTATTACCTTCTGGGAAAAGAAGTTATTTCTAGACCCTCTGCCAACCCTCAGTTTCTAGTAAATGAGAATATACTAGTTCTGGGACTTAGGATGCTTTATGAAAGGAGGAGGAAAAAAAAAATGATGAAGGGAAAATGATTTTGATCTGAGACAGAAATTCAGACGAAGGATTACCTGTGTTGTTTGAACAGACAGTGCATAAACATTACCTTATATTAGAAGGAACAGAGACTTGCAACATCCAGGAAACTATTCACAAAATAAAACTAGGCCCATTTCTGCTTATTCAAATACCACCCGCAACTTTCTGGGGAAAGATCATATGCAGAGCATATTTGGAAACATTATTAGGAATGCATAAAGTACAGTATTAGTCAATTTTATATGCTCAGTTGCATGAAATCTGTGTGTTTAAAAAATATAATAATTTGCATTTCATGGCTTTTGATAACCTCAGGAGTGCACTTGAAATTCAGCACATGCCCACAGCACCTCCCAGCTCACCCCATTTTTAACTGAAGACCAATGGTTTCTATTAAGGGATCAGGCAGGGACTCTGACAAGCCAGTCAATAACTATGTGAGGTTACTTCATTAATGCTATAATGGCTGATAGAGTGAGAGGCAAAAAACAGGTTCCTGACAGCAGCAAATGAAAATGATAGAGATTCCTGAAGCAACGCGCCTTTCCTTTGTCATTGTCTTTTGCTTGGCTTATTCAAAATGTGGCATTTATGTATTCAGCCTTGATGAATGTTGCAGGCTTTAAGTACTTTTTCCATCTCTAATGCAGTGCCGATTGCACATTGTTCTTTCTTCCTCTCCCTCTCTTTTTTTTCCCCCCTTTTTTTTTTCCCTCCTATAACCTCTGCTGTCAAGGCATTGCGGGCTGAAGGGTTGCAGGCACTGGCTAAATAGCTTTTTTGCTGTAAACGGTGAGGGTGACGGGACGATGTATCATGAGCGCTGGCGGGGTCACACAGCGAGTGGGTGGCAGAGGCTGGAGCTGCAGCGAGGTAGTGCAGGAGTCCCAGCCCTGCTGTTCCCCTTGGGGAGCAGGTCTTCAGGCACAAAAAGGCAGTGACCCACCACCTCAGGTGTTACTGGGCTGAGTTAGGGGATCCTTGCTGGTGTTTTGGGAAGCTCATTGAAAAAGGGCCCCATAATTTCCCTCTTGAGTGGTAATTCTTCTGAAGGACAAGCGAGAGCTCCATCCACGGCATCCCAAACTTGCTGGGGTGTCCCCTCTGGCAGCTGTCCCAAGGTGGTCCCCAAAGAGGTGTCACATTTCTGCTGTTCCCCCACAGCAGAGTCATGTGTGGGGTTCGAACACTGGGATAATGGGGCTGGATAATTTAGGTTCTTTAAAGGTTTTTAAGTAATGCATATAAATGGCCGTATTGCAGTTGGAAACATGATATCAGTACAGTTTGCTTTCGCTCTTATTCCCTTTCATTTAACTATTTACAGTATTGGATGTTTTATTTTTGTCTCAGGTCCTTTCTGGAAATGGTTTTTCTTTAGACCAAGCAGACCAGAGGGTCAAGGCATGGCTGGCCCAAGGCTCACCCCTTGCAGAACCTGACACCTTCATGTTTGTCTAGTGGAAAAAACCTGCTGATTTATCATGGATCAGTCTTAAAAGACAGTGCTAAACATGAAATATGTTTCCTCAAACTTGTCAAAATCACCATATGATGGGTTACAAAAATATTTAAATTTTTTTTTAATTGTTCCCTTCTCATAATTATTCCAGATATCTCAGCCATATGTTGAGTATTTTTGTTAAAAATAATCTCTTTCATAGGTGTTTGTGACACCTGGTAAATACCTTCCATCCTCTGATTTTCTATTCAAGGCAATTCTTTATTTGCCTAAAACCAGTTTGTTTAAAGCCAGCTTCTGAAGATACTGAGGCTTAATTCAGCAGTGTTTAGGCATGTGCTTATCTTTAAATAGTCCCCCAGCAGTCACGTTGCAGAGGCAATATTAGACACATGCCTAAACTCTCTGCTGACTTGAGCCTAAAAGGCCTAAATATCCAAATAATTAGATTAATTTGTGGCTTGACAGTGGAAGACTTTTGGCCTAGGAAGTGAGAATGCAAAAAGTATGTAAAGCAGTTGCAGATGTGTCTATCCCAGCTAACTCGGAAGAGACTGCAAGGCAAAATGTTGATACTGGGCGTGCAAGTATGTCTGAACATTAAAGTGCTTTAAGCTTCTTTAAGAAGCATCTTGGGTATGAACCAAAGCTCGAGTTTAAATTGTTTCCACAGCAGAAGCAGAGAGGCTCAGAGCTTGCATTATTTATTTTTTTAAGGCACTGGTAACTTCAGGGATTTTCTCATGTTTATGGTTTAGCAAGAAGAGAGCCAAGTGTGCTGTGGTTGATGACACAAGCACTAAAAAAGAAGGATGAGGGAGATTTGGACTCTCAAACCTCTCTGAGGGTTTTGGGCCAGCCAAATGACCCCCTCAGCAAAGAGGATGGTCACTGCTTTCTCCAGCTCTCTGGCAAGGACTGCAGCTCACCACGGGAAAGGTCTCCAGGAGAAGGTCCTTGGGCATTGCTGCAATTCCTGTCATAGCAACATAAAATCACCCAGATTCCAAGGACAGCACAAGCTGCTCATTTCCAGTGGCATAGGAAGACCTGTTGTAAACTTGGGACATGCAGAAGGGCACTGGTATTTGTAGCAGAAGTGGTCATGCGAAGTACATTTGCCTGTCTCTAGACTGGAAAGGGAAGCCTAGTTTGGAAACATAACTCTATTTAAGGTGTGTGGTTTAACACATCATGAAAGCTCTCCTGAGGTGAAAAAGTCTGTGTTCATCTATATATTGCAAAACTATTTTCTATGATAACTAGCCCTGCTCTGATTATTTTCCACCTATTTGTTGAAACAAAGCTGTGTGGAAACTACCAGCCTCTTCCAAGAGGGAGGAAATCTCACTTGGGACTGATAGGGTTACCTGCCAAACATTTGAAGTGGCCCAAATTTCCAGCCAAATACTCAGCTATTTAGAGGTTGCTGAATGTGGGGTGTGTGTATGTAAACTGATGTTAGTCTGTGCTGCTCTGGGATGTTAGAATTCCCAGCAGGGTGATCTCACAGAGTGTCTATCATTTGACTTGGTCTGTGGTTGCATGTGTTTTTTTAGTGTGTCCCTGTTGGATCTTCATGCAACTAATTTCTTAGGCTGTGTGCAGCCCTAAATTATTCCAGCTTCTTCCAGGCACTCAGCACTTCTCTTCCCCAGCCTGTTTCCCATATGGGAAAGGCTGTGATCCCTCCTGGTGCAGCCAGAACTGGCTTGGCATGTCCCCATCACTGCAAATACTGGAGCTGTGGCAATCTCTCAGGACCTGAGTGGTCCCAACACTTCTGCTGTGGAGCTGAGGTTGAGGACTGTCTCTGGATGAAAGCTGCCTTCCAGGGGAGGACTTGCTCAAAGAGTGCTTGTGCAAGGAAACGTTGCCCTCCATTAGGATAAACCCTCCTGGAGAGGCAGCTCTGGGAGGTGCAATTTGCACCTCTCTGCACCGATGGAGGTGTGAATTGAGTGAGGAAACCACCAGGATTGTTTTCCACCAGGCAACAAGGGGAAAGGGACAGTCATTTCCAAACTCCAATTTGCCATCTCATCCAAATCGCATTTTGGGGTCCTAACAATATGGGAAGTGGGTTTATGGGTGATCCAGCACCTTCTGCCCTGCTCCTGTAGGGTGGAACCGTATCCCTGAGCTGGACTGTGGGTGGGAGAACTGCTGGACCTGGGTAACAAACCTCACTTCTCTGCCTTCACTACGCTCTTTAAAACTACTAAACTGTTCTGTTGTGGTTTTGGTTGATATTTGGATGCAAAATCATGCTATTTTGAAAAGTGTAAGGATCCCCAACTTAACACTAATCCAGTGGATTTTTATGTGCCGAGTTGGGTGGTGGCAGAATCAAGTTTTCTTGATATATATTTTTTTTTAAGTTGCAAAATTGCTCAGGAGTATCTGGAAAATGCTTTCTCCAAATCTGACAGGAAACATTACACCTGTTTTACCTGTTCACATTCACAGAATGCTCTGAGCACAAAAGAGGACATTTAATGAATTTAACAAATCTGTCAATTAAAGAAAATTCATCTGCTTTCCCATGATTTTCTTGTTATTTCAAGGTCAAATCTCTTCAGCCCAGCCTAATAGCCTCTAGCAGGTATAATATCAAAATATCAATTGTTGCATGTGGCATATTTTTAAAAAGAGATATTAAGTGAAAGGCATTAATTTCCTGTATTACACAAGGATAGAGACGTGCTAAATGCTTTCACAGAAATGTTTTTTTAAGTGTCTTCTGCCAATTTGCCTGCATTTATCATTTGCTCTTTTAAACAAAAGTTAGAGAAATTATTGCTAGCAAACAAAAATCTATTTTAGACAAACACAATATGTCCTCAAAGATCCAGTTTGTCGTGCCTATAGTCTCATTGGCTGTGATTTGTATATTAAAAAGATTTTAATTGCCCAGGTAAGTGCCTGCACCTGCTAAGACATTGAATATTAGAGCACTTTATTCTAATCTCTTATAATATAGAGCACACTTCACCCATAAAATTATTCTCCACACAATTATAGCTCGGTTTTGCTGAGCTAGAAAGTGCAACTTAACAGTTTGCTTTTGCTCATTATTATTAAAATCATGCAAATGAGGATCATTAGGTAACAGTTGTGTCGTTAACTACTCAATAGTTACCCTGGTCACTGCTTTTCTGTTCCTCTACAAACAATTACAGGGATGGAGATGTGTTATCTTGCAGCACAGGCTGTTTTGGGTGGCCACTGAGTTATGGGAGCTATGAGTCCAATCCAGTTTCCCCTAGTGTTACACATCCTTACTCACACACAGCTGATGGTATCTCTCTGGAAGAACAGCACTGCATTTCCTGTCGGACTGCTGCATCTCTACTATTGTCCTGGTTCTTCCTATGCTGCTCAGTGCCTTGTTTTGTCTATTCAGAGGTCCCTAAAGTTGCTCAAAATTCACTGGAAAAGGGAGTTACATGGAATATTGCCGTCTGTTTTGTATAAGCTGCTTGGTTTTCTCATACATCATATTTCCATTTAACTGGGAAATCCGTGATTTCAAAGCATAGAGATTTGTTCTGAATGAGAACAAGAGCACAAAGTTTGAAATTGCCTGTAAAAAACATGTTTCTAGGACGTGCTCCTTTGAATTAGTCAAAATGTTCTAGTTCAATAAAGCAAAAGGTTTCATTCCAATTTTGTATTTCTTTAATAATTAGTGATACATTGTAAAGTAACAGTTCAGAACAACTTCTTCTTTTGCAATGAATAATTTACTAACTTTGTTCCAATGAAATTTAATTTTAGAGTTTATTCTCACCAGAACACAGTGGTTCAATTTTGTTCTAAAGGAAAGTCTATGAAAATGTGCTGGCTCCTGCCCCAAGTTCTTATCCGACAAAATGGCATTTCCTGATGGAGAATGTTTTATCCCAGCTGCTTTGACCAGCTCTTGCCTACATCCCTGAATCTCTAAGTGAAACAAAGTTATTAACTCCTCTCTCTGTTACACGTTGGCAACGTGAGGGGGTCACAGAGCAGCCATGAATGTAAAGGATCTGAAATTAGGAGTAAATATCTTCAGACAGCTGCTTGCCAAAGTAGTGAAATCCATCCTTAGATTTGGCTGTGTGACTACTTTAGGAGTGAAAAGTTGCAAGATGTCTCCTGTGAGGAGTTTAGATAGACAAGAAAGCTACTAGTGTATGTGTAAGAGGAATTATCTGGGATATTTTAGGTGGAAAAGTAATGGGATGAAACTGCACTAAGGAAAACTTAAAGCCATGGAAAAAAAAATACATGCTGGTGGTCTGTGGACTGGTCTCCTGAGAGATCTATGAAAGCCATGCCATGCTGGCCAGTGAAAACTGCAGTGGGAATAGACTAAAGGAAAATATTTTAGTTGTCAGCAGGACGGACAAGGTGCCCTATGGGATTTTGAGTGATTCAAGCAGTATTTGTTTTCTTGTTTTGTTTTCTAATTGACCAAAACTTATACAGCAATCTCTTGCAGGACTGTGCTGAGCCAAAACTCTTGCTGAAGTCAGATGAAGAACTTTTGGGCCTCCCCTGTCAGAAAATGTTCATGGGTGAAATTGTAGGAGCTACACAGCGCAAGAAATTCCCACCAAAATGTTCCTTTTGCTGTGCATCCTCCCTACAGGGGACATGTGTGTAATTAGCAATTGCTTTCAGTGAATGGCTCTCTTATCATGACAACAATCCAATTTGGAGGAAATTAATGTAAAAACCCAACTTATGTCTGGGCCCTCCCACTAACAAGTGCCTTGCTGGTGGAACGACTCAGCTTCCAATGGAGTGTTTGCTAGACATCCTGTAAAGCGTTGGGTTTATGGTGTGTCTGCCACAGGCCCCTGACAACGTGGTGGGGAGAGAAGTGATCTTCCACTGATCTTCCACACCATGACATTCCATGGTTATTGTACTGCACAATGATGTGTGTGGTCTCAGTGTCTTTTGGCTTTGGAGGATACAACTGGCGAAGAAACCTCTTAAAAACAACTTTCATTCAGTTTTGTTTTTTGTTTGGTTTGGGGGTTTTTTATGTAGAGTAATCTTGTCTCTTAATGTGCTGCTGATACAAAGTTAAATGTCCTCCAGGGGAAATTCCTTCTAACCAGCTGGAGTGTCTGAGCTTGGTATAACTGAGGATGGAAATCTTTCTCCAATTTACTCCATTCTTTCTGAGACTTTACTAGTTCTTCAGGCCAAGACAGTCTCTCCAGTATCCCTGTGCTACAGAGGATGATCCTTGACTCCTGTGCTGATGGTCAAGATCCTGGTTGTCTCTTGTCCCATGTGTCACTGAGGGTACCTGTCCTTATCCTGCTCTTTCCAGGGCCCTTGGTGGTTGCACACATACACACACAGAGGCAGCTTAGCACTCTTGCAGTGCTGGCAAAGAGGGGTCCTGACCACCTTGGAATTAAATTTTAGCCCCCTCAGGGCTAAAATTACCATGTCACCAAGCACCCAAAGCAAGAAGTGTACACTGAAACTTTATGCTGTTTTACTACCATTATTATTTTCAACAAGATCATTATTCTGCAAGCACATCCATACCTTGTGCATCAAATCTGCAGGCACAACAGCTCCTTGCCATCCAGGCCGCTTCCCTCTTGGTTTGTTTTCTAAATCATAAATATTACAAATTGTGGAGAAATTCTATAAACAAAGAGGTTCATATCTGAACTCATCAGGCCAATGCTATGTTTATACAAACTGCTACTTGTGTTGAAGGGGTATATGGCATTTTTTATTGCAAGCAAAGGACATATTATTCAAATAAATGTAGGGAAATAAAATGAGCTCGATAAAATTGGGATGCCCCTAGCAATCAGAGTCTCACTTTAAAATAGCAATAATAATTGAAGCACTATTCTGCTCACCTGAACTGCAATCAGTGGCACCATGTTCCATTGCTTCCATGGGCCTCCTCCTGCTTTGAGGTGCTTTCCAGTCTGAGCAGGAGAAGAGGAGTCTAACCTTGGTACAGTCACCTCTCGCCTTGGAGTCTCAGCAAGTCGTTTTTGTAAATGAGCACAGGAACTGTGGTGGTTTTGCTTCCCATCAGGACCAAGCAAAGGAGAGGTGCATCGGCAAACCCGGCGTGTGAATCGCAAATGTTAGAAGTTTCTTATTTTGCACAAGTGATGTGACTGTGGTGGGCAAGGAATTAGCCCAGCACAAAGTGACCATCTTGGAAATGCTGGGGCATCTCACCCCGCTGATGGATGGGCTGCCCTGTGTCAGGATCTGGTTCCAGGGGGCTGCTGCTTCCCAGCTTTGCCTGCTGACCTCAGTGCTTTTATCCAGAGTAACCACATGTGCATTTATCACACAACTTTATGAACAGTGAAGGTTTATTACGTTGCACTTAAACCTCATTTAACCTTTTCTCAGGAAGCAATGCTCTAAAGCAGGATTGCAGGAGTTGGCAAAATCCTATGAGCTCCTTCCTCAGTGGGGTGTACAAAAGCTCCCCCCAAGTTAAAATGTAGGTAGAAATGCCACATCTGTTACCTTCATATTTCTGCTGTAAGGAAAAATATTGCAGCCTGGGAAGGGTTTATCATATGATATAACTCTAGATTTTTTTTGTTTTGTTTTATTTTTTGTTTCTAATTTAATCTCTGGCTCAAAAATACATGCGCCTCTCTCTTCCATGGTGGCACCCACAGCCCTGACACCCCTCTGTGCGGGTGGCCTTGGGGTAGTCCTCAGGCCCAAAGACCTCCTGCAAGCTGTCACACTGCTCAAAGAGCTCTTCTCCTGGAGGGGAAAGGGAGAAATAGAAACTAGAGCTGAGCAGTATAGAGAGCTTCCTGGCAGGAGCAGTCCCCCAGGGGAGCTAATGCAAATCCCATCACTTGGGATGGTAAAAAGTTGAGTGAATGAAGCTCCAACCTAAAGATAGCAGGGAAACATCCTTCACAGGTGAAAAGGGACTTGGGAGACTCCCAAGCTGGGTAGTCTGTTTCCAAGTATAGTTTCAGGGATTTACATTCATCTTCTGGATGGGCCCTCAGTGTGTAAAATGTTTGCGGCACTTGGGAATGGAAAAACGTGATTAAAAAGATGCAATATGTGATCAACAGTGTTCAGTGAAATTAGAAAATCTTAATTCTGGCAGAGAAGAAAACCTCACCTTTGGCTGATTTTATTTAAACTTTCTATTTTGTAGCTACATCCTGCCTGGGTTAAAGAGTCAGTTTTCTGTCACAACACCTTAATCCAAAATGTTTCTCTTTGTTTCAGAGCAACCCATGTGCCTTGCAGTAAGCTGGTAGAGACCTCACAAATGAGAGAGAGAAAACATTAGCACTGTTTCTTGGATCTTCCAGTATCCAAGCTTTATCTGAGCTTTGAGCATCTCACACCTGACGTCTCCTCCACTTCCTTGAACATCTTCTTAAATAGAAGCTTGTGAACACAAAGGTTCCTCTACATTGTCAATGAAGACATCTCTTCTTAGAAAGTCAGAGTCTCTGCTAGAAGCAGACAAAAATAAACACATCTTCCAAGCTGGTGGCAAATGCTACCGAAGTTTGATGTCAATGATTTCCTGTAGGTTGGAGAATGAGTGGAGAAGTTGTAGGAGGGGCTGTATTGAAGGTGATTGGGCCAGAGCGTGCTGCTTGCAAGGCAAGCTGAGGATTAAATCAATAATTTACCTAGTGGTACAACTGTGATGGGTTGAGTCTTCCCAAGTCAACTTAGAGGTAAGCAAGAATGTGCCATAACAGCGTGTTATTTGAACCACAGGATAGAGGCTTAATTGATTTGCTCTTTATTCTTTTCAAAAGACAGCTGAATGTCAAAGGTCTTTCTTTTGTGAAGTACTGGAAAACCCGTTGTCAAACAACCTCTACTCATTTAATAATTTATCCCATTTTGTAAAAGAAAGGCAGCTGACACGCACTAAATCTAGTCCATGTTTAAATTACTGCATTGAACAATAATAAGAGGAATGAATAATCTAGTACATCTATTTAAAATTAAACATATATGAAACTGTTTTTCCAAATGATCACCAAGGGCTATAGTTTAAAAGCAGGACAGAAGCCACGAACAGAATGAAAATGCCGAGCAGTAGTTTGCAAGTGGCAGCAGAATTATTTATTCTATTTTTTCTATACATAAGGAATAGAGCTAAATGAACAATGTTTAAGCGTGTCAGAATTTCATCAATTTTGCATGAGCATTCACAAATATCCTGGTGGGGGTAATTGCTTGCAAATACATTTAAACTAATGATATGTTATATCCTTACTTGATATAAAACTATTAAAAGATACGTTATTGCGTTTGACAATGCCATGAAGCTGGGTCAAAGCTTAATGACAGATTTCTGCATTCGTAAATTAAGATACACTCTGCTGGAAGCAAATATTTTGTAAAAATAAAAGCCATCTAGTATGAAAGTTTGGTCATTGATCTAAGTTTGATTTTTGGTTTCTCCAAACACTGGGCTTGCAAAACTAGAGGAAAGGGAGAATCCATTGCAGAAGCAACTCTGGAAATCCAGTGTGACTGTTCCCCATGCAACAGGAGTAAAGAGGCTTGTCAAAGATACTGTGTGGTTTTAACAGTATGATTGGAGACTTCAGTGAAGCTTATGGATCAGCTGGTGAGAGTACTTGGGTTCCCTGAGGGAAGAGTGAGATGGTTTATTCTATCTAAAGTTTTGTTCTGTCTTTTTACCCTGGAAAGTAATTTAGAAAACCAATACTGATGGCATCAAAAGACTCTGAGGAGGCCAGTTAGATTAAGTAGTTTGTTAAGGTCTGGCTGTGTCCTCCATTGCTCAGATCCCTGGCTGGTTCAGCGTGGCAGGAGTGTGCCACGGAGCAGCTGCGTGTGCATCAGCTCTTAATTTGGTTTTTTTCTTATGCAAGTTTGCAACCTGTTTGGCACTGGGCTGGTAAGCAATTTGTTACTTACTGGGGATTATAATGCAAAATATTTAGAAAATAAAATGTCTGCTGGATGCAGCCAGGCAACCTTCAGCAGGCAGTGGATCTTGGAGCTGTGCAGACATCTGGGAAATACCGTGTTGTCCCAGGAGAAGCCATAGGATGAGAGATACTGATAAGCTTTTACTAATGGTTTCTGGGTAGTAACATTGTGATTATTCGTAATAGCAAAGAAGGCATTTTCCCTATGAAGGACGATGAGTCCCACAGAGGTACAGCTGGATGTTGCTGCTCTGTGTCCAGTGGCAAGTGCAGAGACAACAGGAGTAATGATAAAGCTGCCTTTGCGCCATCCAAAAAGCTGCCCTAAACCATTGTGGTGGCAATGTAAGTTGGGTCCCAGCCCCTGTTTGGGAGTCAGCTTCAATGCTGGTGTTGTGGTGGAGGTTTTGGCATCTGCTCCGGGATGTTTTATGGCCGTACTTGCAGGTCCTTTGCTGCAGCCTGTCCTCACTCCATGGCAATACTGAAATATCCTTTCCCGTCACCTCTCGCGCTCTTTCACTCTCTGAATTGCTCTGATTCCTAACATCATTGAGGATTATTATAACCTCCCTTTGTAATGTACTATAAATTTTATTATAAAGCACAAATTCTTTGGCTCCCAAGCCCCATCTTACAGGGAGACAGCGCACTGTAGTTCTTCTGCTCACAGTAATGTGAGCAGAGAGCTAATGAAGGTCTTTATGTAAATTTTCCAGTTATCAGGTGAAATCTTCACATCGAAATCTGTCACATGTTATAAAAATTCTTTATGTTATCAAATGCTAATGATAACTCAGAACACAGAGCCCACGGAGGAGCTTTGAAATCCTTCATAAAAACTGCATTCGGCCCCAGCAACCGGAGCCTTGGATTTCTACTCTGACTACTCCAGTTTGTAATTAGCATAGTGCAGGCTTCTCTGCCCTCTGAAACCATAATGTTAATTACAAAAATTACACTGTGTTTAAAAGTGCAATTAAGAGACTGTGCTGCACAAAGGGAGCCGTGGAACCTCTTTGCACACTTTGAAGCCAGGTCACAACGCAGCCCATGAAAGAGAGTCCAAGGCTTGCTCCCTGCTAAAGGCTTGGGAAGATCATAGGGAAAGCTCAGCTAAAATGAGCTCCGGTGGGTTCTGCTCAGCCCTTAATGAATAATACTCTTCCTTGGGAGGGAAAGTAGTAAAAGACAGAGGGTGGGGGGAGAATATTGAACTAATTAAGGACCCGATTCTGCAGTGGTTCTTGTGTCTAGTTGGGATGACACTTGCAGTGGGGAATAAATGCAGGATTAGGCTTTTGGAGGTCATGGTGTAATCACCACAGCAAGCAGCCTGTGATTGGCTCAGTATTTACATAGCACCTGAAAGCAAAATTAACCATGTTCCTTTGTATCTTTGCTATATTGAGAAACTTGGAAAACATTTAGTTCTTCTGCCGTGGCCCTTGGCTGGGGTTGGTTCTGCCCTGGGGAGTTGGGGTGTCCCTTGTGATTCAAGTGGTGCTGGGGCTGAGCGCAGTGGTTGCCAGTCGAGGGAGCCCTTGGTCCTGCCCTTTATCACAAAGGAAGGAGAAGGCAGCTCCCAAGTGTTTGTGGAGGGGCAAGGAAAGGGTGGAAGGCTGAATTGCACAATGTTGCATGAAAGACCTGGGTGAACAGTCACTAAAAGAAAACAGTCACTGAAAGAAAATAGATTAATTTTTTTTCCTTAGAAATCACTTGATGCTGTGAACTTCGGTAGTCCCTCCACCGAAGACCTTCCAAGTGCCTTGCACAAGGTGTTAATTAATTAATTAAGACCCAGAGCACCCCTCTGTGGTCAGTATCTGTACATCAGCTTCTACACAGAGAAACCAAGGCACGGCCAGTGGCTGAAGGGGGTATGGGCAGCTGTACCCGTTGGGCCCCATCTCTTCCCTCTGCACCACCAGAATTTTGTTCTTGTATGTGTGCCTGGCGGAAAAAACTCAGGCATCCCTGTGGCATCAGGTGCCAGTGGCTGTTTTGAAGGATGATGATGTGGGTAGCAAACACCCAGATCCCACTGTTGCAGTTCTCAGCCCCAGTCGAGTTCCAAGGTCACCCTCCACCTCCATCGGCACAAACTGGGGACTTACAGTGACACGAGTGGGCAGGATCAGGCCATGCCAGCGTGTGGAGGCTGTCAGCCCGGTTCAGATACAAAGTGCAAGCCTTTACCTTTATGTAGTCGTTCCTTGAATTTTCCTCTAACTTTTCCATACAGCCTGATGTAAAACAACTTCAATAACTGTTCAATAAATCATCAACCTGACCTTTTCCAGTAAAAACGAGCACTGCCATGGGTGACGCCGAGTGTGCGTGTGTAGTGGGGGCATGGGGGAAGGTAAGGGGAAGTCCAGCTTTGCTGAGAAACTTCAGTGCAGCCAAGCAGCCTTGGGTTTATATTCCTTTGGTGCCTGAGAAAAATAAAAAATTCACTTTCCTTCTCTTTGCCTTCTACCTGCCCAACTGGTTATAGACCCAGACAGTTTACATATGTGATCCTTCCTATTTAGAAAATTAATGGTGTTTTCTGGCTCCAAATCACAGCTTGTGGTGCTCTGCAGGCGATGAAAAACTTGGCCAGCTTCAGCAGCAAAGCAGCCATTAGAAAATTAACCCTTGGTGGCAAAAGAGCAAAGGTACCCCAGCAAGGTCCACGAGAAGTGGCAGGCTGCAGCTTTCAGGTGTACCTACATATGTTAGCAATGTAAAACCAGCGCAGGCAGTCCCCCCGGAGAGTGCCCATCAAGCGTGTTTGTAGCTGGATACTGTGGAGAGGGCATGGCCATATCACTTGGCAGCGAGAGCAACCAATATGCCACGGTTTTCATTAGAGCACAAGAGAAGTGCTGAGCGGAGATTATGAATCAGAGACGCCTCTCTCAGCTCTACCTGGCTGCACAGCACTTGGACGGTTGCTCTTCAGTGCTGCCCCAATTCCCCACTGGTCCAGTGTTAGCTGTTCTCTCATCTCCCTGTTGTTTGTTGTTGGCAGAAGTGCATAGGAGCGACAGTGGGTATTGCAGAAAACTTAAAATAATTAAAAAAAAAAAAAAAAGATGAGGGGGAGCTCATGCATCACTGCACACTTCTTTTTGGCTTTGAGGTGTGAACTCTTGAGCCAAGAAAGGCAGTAGCCCCAAACCCTGTGGGTTGTGCCGGTGTTGCTCATTGCCCCTGTCCTGGGGACCTGTCTGGGGATGCTTGGGCAAAGATCTTGAATTTCTGTGCTATGGAAGTTGCCATTTTTTGCCAGGGAGTTCAGTGAGGCTTCCCAAACTGCCTCAAAGCAGAGAAAAATAAAATAACGTGGAGCATGCGGAGGAGGAATAACATTGTGGGTCTGAGTGCGTCAATCATTTGCAACACTCTTCTGGGGATCCCTAGAGTGGCCTGGAGCCATGTGGGGTGGGCACAGCACAGGTCAGGACTGTGCTGCCTCTAATTTGGAAGGAACTGAGGCAACATTTTTTGAAGTGGCCTTGGGATGGGGTGAGTGGAAGGATGCTGCAATGATACCATGGCACTTTTCCTCCTGGTGAGCTGAGGGATGTCTGCAGTAGGGTCTCTACAGTGGCCATTTGGGCCACATGTGGCTGCAGAATCATGCTGGCATTATTCCCTCAGTAGAGGCTTCATGATGCTGTTGCACCATGTCAGCATGTGCAAAGGAGAGGGGCCACTAGTTGGGTTTTCCTCTGCCTCACTGGAGAGTGAAACATCTTTGCTGCCCATCTGTTGCCCTTCCCATGTGCCTGCTTGCCCCTTGTCCTACAAGAATATTTTTATCATGGCCTGTTTTTTAAAATGGAAAGGCATCAGGGCAAGCTGTGGCTGTCACTGCCTACCTGTAGCAGAGAGTGAGGTGCCAGGATCAGGAGGCTTGTGTTGAATGCAACAGCAACAGGGCAAGCAGCCTCTGCTACCCCTAGTCCCATGCATGCTCATCCTGCAGTATTAAAGCTGGTTTTATCTTTGGGCTTATGGTACCGGAAACCACAGCCGTTTATTTCACTGCCTCTGACTTTGGGCTGCAGGGAGCTCAGTGAAATCAGTCTGTCCTCCTTCCTGCCTCTGCCTCCCCAAAACTGGGGGTGAATAACAGCAGAGCATGAATTACTCCTCTCTAGTTTACTTTTGACAAAAACGCCCTAAACCGAAGACTAACGTGATTATAGATGCTGCATTTTCAATTAGCCTTTGTTAACGGTATTAATAAGATTAATAATGTACAGTAAAAATGTCAATAAGCTTATCTCCATAATTTTTGGCTTTGAGCAGTGAGCCCTTCCCTATGCAGCCTCGCTGGGCTCAGGAGCTAAGTTGCTGCAGTAGGATTTGATTTCCAGAGAGCAGATAGGGCACGTTCCTGCTCTCCCTTTGGCAGCTGCTGCTGTAACGCTGCCTGTAGACCCAGGGTTTGCGCTCAAAGTGCCGGGATACTTGGCGCAGCCCAGGACTTTGCAAAGTTGATGCACAGCAAAATCTTCTCTAAAAAAAGCTCCTTTTCTGTTACCTGGGCTGGTGTCGGTGACCCCCTTATGAACTGAATGATAAATCGTGTGAGGAGCCTTGCTTTCCTTCTCTTTTTTAAAACGTGCGATGCAGCAGCGACTAGTGTTAATGTATAAAATTAATTGCCCCGGTGAGACATTTCTTCCCAAAAAGTAATAATAGCCAGGATTTAGTCTTGTGAATGTGAAAACCCTCTGGTATACTAATAAAATGAAAAGGTTTCACAAAATAATATCCCAAATAATTGGGTTCCTCTACCAAAGGACCCCATGTTGTTTCTCTTAAGCAATATATAAAAACAATTGTGATTATTCCTTTGGACTTAATAAAATATAATTGGAAAAAAAATCTTTAAAGAAAGCGTAAGGTAATCGTTTTCACTTTTCCCAATCAAATTGATGTTGCTTTCACTCTTCCATCCTCCTTGTAAGGTGAAGAAGTCTTTAATGCATTTGAATCATTCAAGAGGCAGGAAATAAAGAGGCAAAAAGAAGCGGTCCAGCTTTTTTCTCTCTTTATTTACAAATGGTCTTGCAGTGTTTATTTGTGGTGGTAACGCACCGCTGCAGCTCCCTTTGGTTTGAAGGGCTGCCTGGTTTGGCGTTGGGGATTTTTAAAAAAAATTTGTGGGGTTCATGACTGTTTGGAGGGATTTTTTTGGTCTTGGTAATTTTTAAATTTTTTTTCGATGCATTTGACCATTCAAACTTTTGAACAGCCCCAGCTTGTAAATCCAGTGCCCGTTGCCCCCTCCTCCCGCTCCCCAGAAACTGCATGCTCCTACTGTGCTGCATTCATAATCAAATTAGTGCACTGTGAATAGGTTAAAAAAACTGTTATCCAGCCGCTGCCACGAAAGATATTTTAGCCCACTCCCCACAAAGCCCTCCCTTCTCTGCTCCCCCCTGCCTTTTTTCCTCCCTATGTGAGGCATAAAGACATCCACACGGACAGAAAGATCTTTACCTTACTTCTCCTCTGCAATCTTAGCCTCTTTATTTATTCCCCCCACCCACCCAACATGAGAAAACAAAAGTAAATTCTCCAGAAATGAGCTGCTGGAGAGAGAAAAAGGGGCGCCGGGGGGGTGGGAAGGTGGTGGGGCTGCTGTGCGAGAGATGCTATAGGGAGACAGCGCTGGAGATAGTTGTCCCAGCTACGAGATAAAAGCTACATTACATGAAATTAATGGAGGCTGTCTGAGACATACATGAATCACTGTTTCAACACTAAGAAACCAGCACAAAAGAATAAAGAAATCTGAGTACTAACTATATCTTCAAAGGTCTCCTATTTACCCAGCTATACCGGGTACTGACACAAGTGGGGGGAAAATATAAGAAAAAAGCACTGCTGTGATCGAATGAATGAGACCATATGAGCTATATTGGTGCCGTATGCATTCTATTTAGCTGATATCAAACACAGTTTAATGAAAGTTAAATAGTTTCTGAGGAGTGCATGAGCTGGAACAGATTAGATTCCACCGAGGGGTCTGTCAGCATATTGTTGCTCACATGTATTCCCTGCTCAGAGCTGCCACAATTCCAGCACTCCATTAGCAATACACAAAAGACTTATGCAGATAGCGGGCATAAGCACGTACCGCCATGTTGGGAAATAAAAAAAAAAAAAAAAAAGAAGAAGAAAAAAGAGGGGAAAGAAGAGAGAGGAGAGGAAAAAAAGCCCCCAGATGAAGGTTTTGTTCAGCGCGTTCATCTGAAAATAGATCTCGGTAATTCGAAAGTGATAAGAATAGATGGAGAAAAGAGAAGTAGGGGCTGTAAGAAAAAATAAAATTAAAAAAAAAGGTGGGGGGGAATATGTAAACTCCCTTAAAAGACCAGATATTGCACCAAGTATATAATGAGGTTTTGATCTTTCAGGGGACAATGACATGGGTAAATGCTGTGCCCTTTTGATCTGCAAGTTACATCTGGTCTTAAAGGCACAGCGGTTCTCGTGGCCTCTCTCCCCAGAAGTTGCAGAAGATGATTTTTGGAAAAGGGGGGGAAAATTTCTTCCTGCAAAACAACATCTCTCAGGCTCTTCCGTCTTATTTTAAGATGCAGAATTCATCCCAGAAATACCGCCAGACAGCCTGTGTGCCTGGTACAGTTGCTGTCACAGAAACTAACATGAATTGAGATTAATTTTTATCACTTCAGAGGATTTTTATCCCTCTCCCTGGGAAAAAAAAAATCCTCCTTCTCAGAGGTGTCTGTTTTAAAATTAGTAGTAGGATAAGGCTGGTCGGGGTATTTAGATATCAGATGGCAATTGCTCAGTGATTATTGCATTTTGATTTAATCTGACAGAACTGATCTTGCACCATGAAATCTGTATTTTCACAGGAAAATAGGAATTGCCATACTGGAACAGACCATTTGTCCACCCCGTCCAGCACTGTGTGCTGGCCTGGACCCGTCCATGGGGGTAGCAAATTGCTCCTCCTGTACTTGCACCCTCTGAAATTATTTATTATTTATCATCAGGGGAAAACAGTGTTTCTCCTTGCTCCTGACTGACAGTCTCTTTACACTCTGAGGCATCAGCATTTCTTTGCCCTGAAACTTTTTTTTAACCCTGCTAAGTGGAGCCATGAATATTATTTCTGCCCACTGCAAACTCTTTTTGGGCCATGCCTGGCAGTGACAGCAATATTTCCGTCTGCTCAGGTGTGGGAGGGTAGGTGGCCCACCCCATCCTCTCTGCTTCCCCTTCCCTCCCCACCCACCTGTCCTCTAATTCGGTCAAAGAAAAGGGGGCACAATTGAAAACATGATGATTTGTTCGAGTTTCTCTCTCTGCAGCTGGGAGCCTGCCTTATTAATATTATCTGGGCTGGGAGCGCACAGTGTTTCCTCAGGCATCTCTTCTGAGTCATTTTATCATTATTCATAGGGATAAAAATGGCCCAAACCAAGGATGCTGAGGATCCATTTAGGGTTGCCTGTCAGATCCACTAAGGTAATTGGCTCCATTTCTTCATTCCCATTCTAAATTAAAATAATTTTATGAAGTGGTACAGTAGGTGTTTCACCTGTGTCACCAACTGCCTATTAGAGCCAGAAAGGGCTTTTCCACATTATTTCTGTCTGTTCTTATAACATTATGTCATCGTATTCTGTGGTACATCATGTCAGAGGTTGCAAGTCTCATGTACTTAAGTCCAATGGTTACAAAATGTAGGTCCAAGATGCCCTTTCCAGGGTGGAGGCAAAGTCAAATACACTTGACTGTTCCAGCTCTACTCAGAGTTTCCCAGATAGAATTCACACAGCAGGAAAAATGACTGTAGAACTGAGAGCAGGGTCCATGGCGTGGTTGAAAATGTGCTATGAACGAAAACTATGAACCAGTGGTAGCAGTGAAGTTCCCAGCAGCAGTATTTGGAGGTTGAAGAGCTGGTTTTAAAGCTGCACTGCCTGGATCTGGGAGAAAACACGTGGATGGGTCTCTGTGGAAGGAAAAATGTGTAACACGACTGGTCCCTGCAGGTAGCAGCTACTGGCTGGTACTAACATAGTGCTAAATAATAGGCTGCCTGAGTGTGTTTAGGGTTAGTTTTTTCTTCAGACCAAGGCAGTTTTTCCTGGTAGGGATCTGGCTGGGGTCACTAGTCACACTTTAAAGAAGAGGGAAATGAGATGAAGCTCAAAAGCACTGCGGTGAAGGCATTCAGCGTCAAAATAAGGAATTTGCAGCTCCTAGTTTTGCGTTTGGAGCATCCAGCCATTTCAGTCAGGGATAGAGTCCGTGTTTCCAACTGTGGTGTTTGCATCTAGTGTTCAAATACAGCACGGAGCATCTCCAGCCAGTGTCTGGGCAGTGAGAGCACAGGTGGCTAAGTACACGTTTGAGCATCCATCTGGATTAGACATCTTGGGAATGGATCAAGTGATCCCTACGTCCCATTGGGGCAGTGGAGCCAGGAGCAGTTACAAAGGAAACATCAGAGAAAGCTGCTGATGGCTATTTTAGTTTAGCCTCCCCACTAACCACTAGCTACCAGTCAGGTGGAAGTTTCCACCAGCAGATAACACAAGCCATACAGTGAGAAAAGGTCACTTTTCCAACGGACAAAGTTGTTTCCGTCCAGAAAAAGGTGCAGTTGCACAATAACATTCCTTGTGGTTAGATAGGGAAGGAGGAGGAGAAAAAAAGGCATGTTTGTTCAGTTTTCAGAGATCTTGCAACTGTTTTTCTTCAACCTGCAGGTGGCATTAGCACTAAAAATGGATTTTTCTTTCTTTCTTGTAAAGTGTTTAGCAATGAAAGGAAGAAAGCTGCGAGGGGATCTGTAGTAGGACGGCGTGCTTGGAGTTAGTCATGCTAACTGCAGATGGCATTTTTGCATGTTTTATAAGGCAGGGATGTACAAATGTTTTAGCACCCTGAAATATAATATCTTCAGTTTCCGGAAGCAGGCGGGCTGGGAGGGCCAGAGGAGCTGAGCTTACGCTAAATCTGTGCAACTGTGAATGAGTTGTGCCACACTCGGAGCAGTGTTCACTGCTGGCAGCACCGGGATGACACCTGTCCATCATGGTGTCACCTCTAGCCAGGCACCACCATGAGCTGCCATCTCACCCCCAGCCCTCAGTTTCGAGTGTCCCACACTGCTGGGGAGCAGTTTATTGCAGGCTGAGGCTGGTTCCCGCTAAAATCAGTGGAATAACTTCCTTAAATCTGAGTGGAGCAGGATCAAACCCTCCTGCACAGTGAGGAGTCTGGGGAAGTGCTACAGACTTCGACTGTTTGGTGTCTTGGATGCTTTGACTGTGTAATAAGTAATAATAGTAATCCCCTCTTGCCTTCTCTACCTGGCGTGGGGGGCTGAAAATACTAATTAATGCTGAAACAAGGCTTAGAATATGAAGATTATTCCCCTCCCTCTTTTTTTTTTTGTGTGAGGGATAGGATCAAGCTGCCATTTTAAACTATAAAATCCATCCCAAAACCTGACACTAGTGCCCCCACCTTCCCAAAACAAGTGACCCCTGAGGCACAGTTCCAGTGCAGTTCCTTCCACCAAGGCTGGAGTCTCATTTTGGCTTGTCCTGATGGACTGAAAATGAGACTTATGGTCATAGTCATAGTCATTTGAGTTTGAATTCCTGTCCAGGAAAAGTCCACTCAAGGTGCACAAGAAGAGCAAATCTGGAAGAACAAAGCCTTGCAAAGGTGGGACTGGGTCAGTCTTTATCCTGCTGCCCAACCTTTTGCCCAAGAGCTGTGAGGGAACGGAAAGAATGATAAAATCAAGAGCAGACATTGAAATCCCATATGAGCTTTTGCTATTTCAGTTGTGATTGACTCCAGGTAAACCTTAAGCACCTAAGAGCAAAGTACTCACAGGCTTTTCCTGCTGAAACCCAGAGTTTGAAACTAGAGTCAGTCCTCTGCTTTTAAGTTTTCTTTATTTTCCTTAATTTTCTGCTGCCACTTGAGCACTCCTTCAACACCCAGACCCCTGATTCAGCCAGGTGCTGTCGTCTGCTCTGAAGCTCATGAATGACAACCTGGGGCGAGGGGGCCTTTGCTCACAGCTCTGTCTGTGGCAGTTCAGGTGCAATTACATGTGATCAGCTTAGATTGCAAACCTTCCTGCATTCCCCAAACTAAAACCATGGAATGAGTATCATAAGAAAATGCAGGGGCTGCTGGCTCCACTGATATTGAAGTCCCCAGAAGAAAGCCAGGAGAGCTGGGAAGGAGAAGAGTTGCAGCAAAAGATTGCCAGAGAAAGAAACCATCAGCTCAGGGAGAACTGAGGCCACAGATCTCTCACCAGAGGCTGTGTGGGTTTTTTTTTTCCTTTTTAGGCAAACCATTTTGTTATTGGAAAGTGCTAATTTGTGAAAGCAAAACAACTCTAGGCAAAGGGTGTGCTTTGACAAATTTCCCATATTGAGGAGGGGTGGGGAGAAGCATGAAAAAGAGGAGAAAATAAATGTAGAACGATTGCAATGTCATGGGGGGTAAGTGGTACGTTTGAGACAGGGCCTAAATCACTGTTAAATCACTGCAGGCAGAATTGATGTGAGACTGGAGCACACTGAGAACTGGGCAGGGGCATAAACCTAATTGATTTGAGGCTGGAGCAGGGAGTTAATTGGGGGCCAGGGTGGAACAGTAACTAACGTAGTGCTGTGATAGCCAAAAGCATATCTCACTCCACGCTGGCTGCATCCGTTGTCCTGCCCAGGCCCGGTGTGAATGCTGGCAGCTGGGGAATGACCCCACAGCTTAAACCATGATCCCATCCTTTGGGTTGGAGGCTGGTCTTGTGTGTTTGAAGATGGGCTCAAGTGTGTTTTGAGAGCTCAGGATTGCTCTGTGTTGTGATGGACCTTGGGAGAGCCTTGTTTCGGCTGGGGAAGGGGAGGAACGATTGGCTGCCAGAACAATTATTGCAGGGATCGTGGAAAAATGGGCACTTCTGCAGAGAACTTCATTCCTCTTGGAGAAGCACTGTACATCCCCAACGAAACCACCTAGATCAGGTCCACAGTTGCTTCTTACAAATATTCCCCCCCCTCCCTTTTTTTTTAAAGACTGTTGAATTGAGAACTCCAAATTTGAAAATGCAAAGATGAAGGTTGCCTGGGCAACTGCTTTGCACTGAATGAGGAAATGATCTTGTGAAACAAACATTAAGTGATCGTGTAATTAAAGACTGAATCAAAATTCCATTGTTCCAGGAAGGAGCCTAAATTAAAGTTGACCAGGCAACTTTCTGTTTGGCATTTCCTAAATTTTAAGAACTTGCTTTCCATCAATGTTCTTTAATTATTTTTCCTTTTGCATGCAATCTTAGGGGTTTTTTTCTCCAAGGAAATTTATGGCATATTGATGTTTTGTGGCCAAGCTCACCTCTAGCCACAACCCAAGTTTCAGCCCAGGAGCTGTAGAATCCAGATTCCCAAATGCCTACAACTGGGACAGAGAGTGCAAATTTCATCTGCTGCCCTTTGGGGAGCGACAGCTTAGGGAACGATGTGACTCTTGGGTTTGTTTTTATGTACAGTTTGTCATGCTGTGTCAGATGGGCACTGAATTCAGTCTACATCAGATGCACTGAAGGAAGATGCAAGAAATTAGTACACAGATGTAGAACAGTCTGTCCACAGGAAGACTTAACCCAAGCCACTAGTAGTTAGAGGTTGTTTTAAACCCTCAGGAATAATTTTTATTTCCTTTCCAAACTCAGCTTCTTGTTTATTTTTTTGGCAGTGGTTTTGGTTTAGATTTCACCCTTTTGCCATTTCCATTATCCAGTGTGTCAGAAGAATGTGGTGACTCACTATGCCTGATGTTTGCTTCGAGCTCTGGGGCATGAGTGTGGTCCAAAACTATTGTTAGAAGTCTGTCACCAAAAGGAGAAGCAAACATCTCAAAACTGTGTTATTAAAAGCCACTTGGTTAAGAAAAAGCTTTAAAGTGATGTCCAGTTCTATATAACACACGAATCCTTCTCAATAATACCTTCCATTTTGTTCCTTTTGCAAAACCACAGTGGCATCGTCCGATGCATCACAGTGTACTTGTAATTTCAAACCTGTACTTAAGACTTTGCATCAGCAAACTCCTCTGTTTAATTCATCTGGAAACACATGTTTTTAGCTTACTTATTTTTTAGCTTACTAAGTGATAGTTATACAGAGCTCTACCATTCTCTTGCTATTTTCAAGGGCAAGAAATGTCCGTACACGCAGCATGTGCTGGGCCCTGGCTTTTATTATTATAATTGTTATTGTACTTAGCTATCTGTCAATGCAGAGCTTCAATTTGACACAAATTATCTCCGCAGTGGTGCGTTCCTACCGTGAGATGCTCTGCGGCTCCCAGCTCCAAGCATGAAGGCAAAAGCCTGGTTTTAACCTTCTCCCATCTGTACCCAGTCTATTTTTGCCTCATGATCTCACTTAATTTTTTTCTTTTTCTTTTTTTTTTTGGTAAATCCCAGGATATGCAAATAGTTCCTAAGAGTTATATCTGGATATACAGTGATAGGGAAACTTTAGCTTGTATTTACAGAATTGATTATGGGTTTGGGGCACCTCAGTTCTCATCTGCTTTTTCAGGGATGCTGGGACACTCAAGGGGAGCACTTCCCCAGAACTGCTTGGCTTGTTTCCCTCGTTAGCTCCCTTTCCTCTCATCAGTCAGGTATCAGTCTTTGTCAATGTAGAGTCTTCTTTCTTGTAGCATATGCCAACAATATCATAGAATCTCAGACTGGTTTGGGTTGGAGGAGACCTTACAGACCATGTAGTTCAAATCCCTCTGCCTTGGTCAGGACACCATATGACTGTGGGTAAGAAAAATTCTCCAATATCTAGGTTCTGATATATTTTCTCAGTTTGTTTTGGATAACAATAGCTCTGTTAATTTTTTAATCTTCATGGTTGTCTTATGTTTTTTTTCCCCTCCTCATGCTCCGTGTTTGTGCTGGCAACAATGGCAGAAGTTGATGCTGTTTTGGGATAAAGGGGCTGCAAGATCTCTTCCACCTCTTGCCTTATATGCTGATGAGCATGCTGATGTGCCCGTTTCTAAGCAAAGGAGACTCTGTGTCTGTTGAATTCAGCTTTGTACTGCTTTCATTTTTCCAGGATAGGTTGGGAAGTTCATTCAAAGTTCTCCCTTTACTGTGGGACATCCCTGACATTTTCCCATTGACATAGACCAACTGGTGTGATCCAGTGACCTTCTGCACCAATACTGCAGTAGGATTCTGTTCCAGCTTCCTCACCCAGCCTGCCCCACCATCCAGCTCCACTGTTTTGCTGCCGCCAGCTGACTCCAGGTCTCCTTGCTTGGCCAGGCACAGGGCCTCTCTTTTTTCTTCCCTTTTTTTTTTAATCATTATTATTCATACAAGTGTTTTTATTTCATGACTTTGCCCAAACAGTCTTACTCTTCCACTCATCATTTAGCATTAGCTCCTCACTGCAGAGTCTGTGTCCACCCAAGCAAGACCAGCTGTAACCCATCTTTCCCATCCCATATTTCAATTTTGCTTGACCTTTTATCCCATGAATTTCTTTCCATCCTCACAGTCTTCCTCACATGTCCTCTTCTCCCCCCATTAAATGAAGTTCTTTCCTTTTCTCCTTGCTCAGACCTGGAGATACCCAGGGAAAACCGATTCCTGTTGTTCTCTCTGAGGCCCCTCTTCAACCAGCTAGAAGCTGCAGTTTCAGAAAATGTCTGGTTTGAGTTTGGCAAAGTTATAAGCATATGAAACAGTCTCTTATAATGGGAAGTGTCGTACAACTTTAGTAATAGAGAGTGCCATCAGTCCCACCTATAATATGTATGTGAGCATGTGTAAAAATGAAACCTGAAAACTGAATGAACATGAAAAGGCCTCGACCTACTTTCAAACTGATAGGAATGCTCCCCATCCCTAATGGAACCAGACAGGACAGGTCTTGTACATCTCTGGCTTCGTTTTGCAGAAGTGTATTACAAGTAGAGAATTAGTGTGGAAAGGAGCCTTGCAGACAGTAAAACTGGGGAAGGGTTTTTTGCAGGACTCATTTGCATGTGGGTAAAATGTACGGGCTCTTTTGAATCCTGTCCACGGTGAGTCAGACAGATGCTGAAACATGCGGTAACCAAAAGGAGGTCTAAGCCTGGGCCCTCCACTAGACCGATCTCTCTCCTGACAGTCTCAGGGTCTGCTCTCCAGCTGCAACCCAGAGGAAATTCAGAGGGAGAGAGGGATTCACAGTGTCCTCTTTAAGCCCACCATTAGCTTATTGGGAAACTGAGAGCTCTTATTCCTGGAAGCAACGTTTTGTGAACTGTCATATTCATTTCCTTCACACGCTGGCACAGATTGCCTGCTTGACCTGAGGGCTGAAGCCATTTACATTTTTGATCTGCTCATCTCTCAGAAACCTCCACAAATTAGAAATACTACAAACCATGTTTGTTGTCATGAGGGCAGAGAAGTCTGAAGTGGGGTCTGGGTGTTGTGTTTGACCTCAGCTGAAATACTGGTTCAGAATAGACCTTCTTTGAAGAATCTCAGAGTCTCTAAACTTCAAAGCACCAGCTAATATCTAATTGACTGGAGGTAAGTATTACTTTATAGGAGAGTTCTTCTGCACCAGAATTCTCAAACCAGGCTTCTCTGGTGCCTTGTAGGTGAAGGGGAGAATTCAAAAGCTAAGTGTGGCAGGACTGGCTCTCTGGTTGGGACCCACATGTCCTGGCCTTAAAGGGGGCAGAGCTGAAGTGAAACCTTAGAAGCAAACTGGTCATGCTGCAAGATAGAGTGTTCAAAACCTCAGTATTTTTCTATGATGAGGCCATTTATAATTTACCACCATTCCCTCCTGCAAAAAAATTTCTCTAGTTCTTCCCATGTGAATGAAGAGCATGAAAGGAGCTCTGAAAGTTTCCTCTCATGTTTTCCCATTCTTTTTTTTTACACTAAAGCCTTGTGGATGAAACCCATTCCAGGTGCCAGGGAGCTTTCCTGTAATTTACCCATGGTATTCTTATCAAAAGTGTTACCTCAAAAACTATTTCCTTTTAACATTAATTATCCTTTGAGCCAGCTCACTTGCAGCACACAGAAGGGTAGAGAGGCTTGGTGGGATTTTTTCCTTTTTTTCCCCTTTTTCATAAAATACCACATGTGCCTCTCTTTGCATATGTAGAGAGGCTTCCTACCACCTTGAAGACATCACAGCATGTACTGTAGCAACCCAAGCTAACAGGTATTAAATGGGTGGTTATTGTGGTTGTATGTGCTGTAATGCTTCCCATATGGCCTAGTGATGAGGTTTGTGGTGCCGGAGGTGTAAGAATTAAATTAAATGTTTAAAGAAATAATAACAATAAATGTGCATAAACTGCTGCTGGGGTAGCATCTTTGGAGGCTGAATCTTCCCTGCAAGGTTTGTTGCACCCATGTGGTCTTGCCCAGCAAAGGGAGATGAGGGTGTGATCAGCCCCATGGGCACAGAGGTTACTACCTGAAGGCAGCCCAACAGAAACTAGGAGGAAGGAGAAGGGTTAATCCCTTGTCCTCTTCACCCAGGGGAATGTTTATTGCCTAGCAGGGAAGGTCTCCTTTCCTTAGGTGAGTTAAGTCAGGCTCTGCTGTGTTTGATGCTGCCCATTTGAGGAAAGCTTCTGCCTGACCTTCTGCCAGAGAGACTGATGACAAGGACAGTTTGAACTAACCTTGACATTCACCAGGGTAAATGGCTTTTTCCACAAGTAGTCAGCAAGCCAGGAGAGCCAGGCAAGAGCTAATGAATCTGTACCTGAGGGAAAAGGAACAACAGTTGTACTTTTAAAGAAGGAAAGTCTTCCCTGGCTTTATCTGTGCTTAAATTCAGGAAGATTAACTTTTTCAGCTCATGCCTGGCTCTTGCCAGGTTGCCTTTTGGCTAGTGATGGGGAGGCCACAGGTGGAGGTGTGGGTAAGGAAAACCTCATTGAGAAAGGACAGGTTCTCAGCTCTCTGATTCTGTGTTTGTGGATGAAAATTCTCCCTCCTCTGCCCTTGGCAGGCGATAATCCCCTTACAGCCCCTCAGCGCCTTTGGCACAGGACATCAGCCAAAGGGATACAAGCAAGGACTGATGGGTGGCTGGGTTACTGCTGCCTGCCTCCTTTAAAGGGGATTTTAAGGCTGAGTTTCGGTTCTGGGCTTTAATGCTGAGGAGTGGAGCGATCCCTGTGGCAGTCACCAGAACTGGCTCAGGTCTTGGGGGACAGGGGTATCACACTTGGGCTGGCTTGTAACACAGGGAAGGACCTGCCTGCTGCACCTCAGCCCAGGGTTTTCACCAGGGTGTCCCCAGATTGTAAAAGCAGGGGCACCCGGAGCCTGCTGTGCCCTTTTCCTGCTTGAGGAAGGAATTTTCCTTGCCTCCTCAGCTGTTATCTGGAAACAATAGAAAGAGCATTGGCAATTGCAACATATTTCACTTTTCTCAGTACTGTCCAGATGATGTATTCTTAATCCTAATTAGGTTGTTCAAAGCCTAGTTTTTGTGAATAAGCCATCATTGTGAGAAGATTGGCCTGACAGTCCTCTGGCCTGTTCATTCACAAATCTTGCCTGTTGCTTCCTTTAGTGTTAACTCATTAGGGGAATTCCTCTGTGGGCTGTAGGGAAGGTCCAGGGTGTTGCACTGGAAGGGAATCAGGGTATGGCTCATTTCCACCCACTTTGGTGAAACTCCCTATTTCATGGGAACTCATGCTCTTGCAAGTAGTTTTCAAGGAGACTGACTGGTGGAGCAACATCCTATTTTTTTGGGATGCTTGGGAAGTGACTGCAGCCAGCTTTTGTCTGGCAGCACTTGGACTCGAGGCACAGGGACTGCTTTTCTGAGTCTGCTACTAATTCGTGTGTGCATAACTCCTACTGGCTGGACTAAATCAGCCTCTGTAAAATGTATTTATTAATACTTACTTCCTAGGGCTGTTTATTTAAATGTTTGCAAAAGGCTTTGGAAGGCTAAGCAAGGGGAAGGCACAAGCTCCAGCACTGAATCTTAAGCACTGGCAATGGAGATGGTTGGCAAAGACACAGCAATACATTTTCCTCGGGATAACAAAAGTAGCGCCGATGCCATCTTTGTCTCATGATCATCTTCCAAGGGATGATGAAAAAAAAACCTCCAGTGTTTTAAGGAGGGAATGAAACAACACTGGGAAAACGAAATGCAGCTGGGGTGTTATTAGCATGTGTTGGCTTCTGAGATCTCCCCAGCAAGGTTTTGCCGAGGTTTTGCTGCTGTGTGCGAGTGACAGGAGCAGAAACGGGCGACATCAGGGATAAACTGGGACCGGAGTTAGTAAGGAGTAAGGATCTGGCAGGTTTTGTGTCTGCTCATCAAACAGATGAGAGTGAACAGCCCAAGCACAAACCAAACCACTGTTCTGGCATGAAGGGAAGGACCAAATCTGCCTTGCCAGGGACAGTGAGCACCCCCTGGGTGTGTAACCCTGTGAGAGGCTGGAGATAAACCCGTGGAGTTGGTGAGGCTCCTAGGCAAAAAGTTGTATACAGTGAAGGAGATAATATTTCATCTCCCCGCGGGTCAGTTGGTTCTCGGCAGTGTTCTCTGTTTGAGATTTGAGGATTTGCAGACAGACAAACTCCACAACCCAGCAAAGGTCAGTCTAAATATCAGACAGATAAACAGCACCTTCACTGTAAGCACAACTCCAATTTATGGTGCTCGATTTTCTCTTTCTTTTACATGATAAAGTGAAACGTGTGCTTCTTCAGAGGGCGGCAGCTGAAAAATTTAAAGTAACATAACTTCCTGAGGTGTTTTTAAAGAAATATGCTTTCCTGTAGCCACAGCCTTCTTCCTCTTTCAGGGCTTTTTTTTTTCTCGCTCTGATTATTTTGCTTTGGAGAATTTCTCCTTCCTGAACCCCCAGTCCCACAGAAAAATGCAACACCTGCCTTGTAGCTGTTTTTCCTAAACCAGACCTGTGTGACAGGTCCGTGGGAGCACTCCTGTGGCCAGGGTTGTCTCAGGAGATGTCGGACCCTCTTCCTTGATGTCCTTCAACCTGCCTTCGGTAAGCCAGCAAGGTACAGAGCATCATTCTGTATCTGATTGCAGTTAATAACACAGTTCCTTTATGCCAGGTGAAATTCTGTAGCTAGAATTTGTTCATGCCATCCCCAACAGAGCCCACATTTCCCCATGCCCCATGAAGTGAATATAAATTATGTTACAATGGAAAACCACCTTTAACAGTACTAGAGTGGGGAAAAGAGTCACAGAAAATCAGGGTCAGACTCCCTGTAATTTTCTTCTTAACTGACCTTGTGGACAAGACCTATGTAATTAAACCCTCTCTGTAGGTACTAAAAGTGCTGATTGCAGAGACTGTACCAAATACTTGTTTCAAGCTAAACTAGTCAAATTAGTTTCATTAGTCAAATAATTTAGGAAATCTCACACTGCATCATACAACAGGAAAACCCCTGACATTTCCACTCTTGAAAAATATTAAAATTAGGGTTTAGTATTTTGGGGATTTTTTGGGGATATATTATTTGTTTGCAGAAATTATATGTATGCTCTCATCAAAACTGAACACTCTAACCATTTCTAGGAGCTGTAGGTGTTTATACTTTGGATTCTGGGACTAATTTGCTTCTAAACTGACTGTTAGAGCAGTTATTTAGTCAATATGAGGAAGGTGATTTTTACTGTCACTGCAAACATGATGTAGTTTAACATTTTTTAAAAAATCTGCTTCTGAATCCCTACAAGGTAACATTTGTCAGGAATGTGCGTGGCTAGAGGCTGCTTGTCACAGCAGTGATCCTGGTGTAGATGCCAGTGGAGCATCACTATTCAGCTGGTCAGTTCACAATTTGTAGCTGCAGCCTGGAAATCATGCACATTATCTGTCTAGTCTGTAATATTAATAGAAAACCAATTCTAAATAATTTGTAAGGTTTTATAACACAATACAATCATTGTAACATTATGAAAAATGCTAATGTTAGCTTTAAATGCTTTGAAGTTCGTTCTGGGAATTTGGATTTCATGAGAATGTCCCTACAGGTTTTACAGTCAGTAGAAGACGTTCGAGTGCAGAGAGAGAAGAAAACTAACTTCCTTCTCTCTTCCAATTTTTGTAGGTTTTGGAGGGCTCCAGGCAGGATGTGTGCAATTTTATTTTTTAAGCAAAGGTAATCTTTTTACCATTAAAATAGAAAGCAAAGTTTTAGTGCCTTAAGTTCAAGTTTGACATTTTATGTTCTGGCTTTTTTTTTTTTTCTATTTGGCACCAAGAGGTGGTTGTCTAGATCCTGATAATTAAATCCCTCACGAGGCAGGTAACCCCCTGAGTCCTGGTATGAGCAGGTCCCTCCACTGCACCTCTTACAGCATGTTCACTCCTACTTTATGAAACAGAAAAGTGACATGCTATTAAAATTGGTTATTCTAGATAGTTCACCTCAAAATGCACTGGGGATTTGATATAATTACTGGAATATTCCCCTGCTCCCCGTGGTCAGGGCAGTGGAGATGCAATGCCATATTGTGCTACTGACAGATCCCAGCATAGAGACAGCTTCCTGAGGTTGTAATAGAAATATCATCCAGAAATTATTTTCTTTCTAGTAATTTTTGACTTGCTCTTCCATGACTTAAGTGGACACAGCCTGAGGTGCACATCCAATAAAGTAGTAACTAAATCCATCAGTGCATAGGCACATACGTATCCAAACGTGAATTCTGGGTCACTCTGTCCAGTGAAACAAGCCCTTTTTCTTGTGCAAAACATTGTGGGTGAGAGCAGCAGCCATGACAATTAACATTTCATATTCTTTGGAGAAAGGTTGTTTTTAAGGTTTTCATGCATTTGCTCAGACCCGAGGGCTATGTTTGCCTCCCAAGGCAGCAGCACTGGGCCTGTGCTGGTTGTGACCTGGAGCTGGCCAGTACAGCTGGGACAAGATTTTTGGTCCCAGTCTGTGTGTCATGAAAAGCCACATTTTTTAATTTTTCTCTACTTGGTGTTTCTTCAGGAAATGTTACCAGTTGTGGTGGAAGACCACGTCGCACAGGAGGAAGGATGAAGAGATGTGCGGTGTTTCTGCATCTCTGCTGCAACGCTTTCTTGGGTTTTGTTGGTTTTTCCAGGGTTGGGGTCATGCTCTCACTCTGTGGGGTCAGCAGGGGACAGACCTCTTGCTGCTTCCCCAGTGCCTGAGCATCGCCAACCTGAGCACTGCTGGGCGTTTCCATGGTGACTGTAGCGGGGCCAGTCTCCATGGATACAGTGGTACCCTGGCTGTGGGATGGGGAGCTGTTGCTGATACCTAGGGTGTCCAGTCACCCCGGGACAAGTGGCCCTGGGGGGCAGTGGGGCCTAGGCAGGCAGCACGTTGGGGATGACAGGTCATGGGCAGCTGGAGGACAGTTTGTCACTGCTGCCAGCCTCTGGGCACAGAGCATCTCCTCCCTGAGGCCTGCAGTTTCCCTGAGGGAACAGGGCTTAAAACCCAGCCCTATTAATCACCTGGCTCTGAATACCTCCCTTTGTGTGCCATGTAGTGGTGGGAGCAGTGTCCCACCACCATGCAGGTGGCAATGTCCCTGGGAGGGGCAGGGAAGCTCAGGAGCAAGACCCCCCACAAGCATCACAGACAGGTGCTTTGTTTTGGTTCTGCTCATACAATGTGACTGTGCACCTGCTCAACCCGATCTTCCTCAGTCCAGCAGCCCTCTTGCACCCCACCTGTGAGAAGAGATGCTGCTCACCACCACCCATGCACAGACGCTCGAATGTGCTTAAGTGAGCAAATCCTGGTGGTCAGGATGGCTTTCTGTGTCAAGGAGGGCTCAAGTGGTTAAGGTCAGACATGAAAATAATCTATGCACCTGCTAGAGAGGTTTTTCTTTCAAATTTGTACATTAGACATTGAAGGTGAACTTTGTATTTCTTGATCACTGGACAGCGAAAGGAGCTATGTTAGCTGCTTTTATCCCTGCATTAGTTTGGCTGAATGTTGCCTGCATCCTCATTTCATCTTATGTGGAGACTCCCTTCTATACTGACCTAGCCACGAAATAACGTGCCAGTTCTCAGATAAACCATGGGCTGTGAGATGCAGGAGCAAAGGCACAGACTGATGCTGTTTCCAGAGTGTTGGTGGAGGAATGGCAATTAATTATTTCAAATTATCTAAACCTGGTAAGGGCAAAGAGTGATATAAGCACAATATAAATGCAATAGTAAACAGCTTTGGTGTCACCGAGGGCTCTGGGAAGTGTTGGATTGTCTTCACCTGACGTGGCTGGAGGTTTCTTTGTTTTTCCTTTGCTCACAATGCTACCAATGATCCAACTCCAATCCCTATATGGCTGTTTATCTCAGCGTCTCCTGGGTTGCAAGCAAGCAGGACATGCCTGCCCTGCCATGGGGCAGGGGGAAGGCAGAGGAGAGAAAGATTAACCTGGGAGCGATTCATTTGTGTTAAATCTGATCACACCAAGTCAAAGACAAAGAATATGAAGAAAATGGATTGGGGAGGCTGATTTCAGCCCAAGCATGTGCCTGTTCAGGAGTGTGCCCTGGAACTGCCCCTCATGGGCACCACAGCCAGACAGGTCCTAGAACTGAACACATGAAAAACTGTGGAAGTGCCTACAGTGCCTTGGATGTTAGCACTTGCTGGAGTTTATCTGCACTTTAAAGTGTATAAAAGAGTTAAAGCGTGTGTCCTGTTCTTCTAGTGCTTGAGGATTAAAGGGGTCTACAGTGCTTAGTAACTTCCTGGATCAGTCCTTATGGGTGGAGTTAAAAACAAAAACCAGGGGTGATCCCCTTAACCCATCCAGAGAGAGCGAGGTGGCAGGGGTGGCCTGGCCATGTGTCTGCACCCCTTCCTCTCTCTCAAACCTGCTTGTAGAAAATATTTGAGAAAATACTGCCCTTATCTCCCGTCATTCCTGTGGAGGAGCAGCTCCGGCTGCCCTGGGGCCTTATCAGAGGCCCGGGTGCCCCGTGGCACCTGGCTGTGGGAAGGTCAGTGCCGGGACAGGCTGTGCTTTCAGCTTTGTTTTTCCTCCTTGTAGGGGTCGGGCTGCAGGAGCGCTGAAAGCCCTGGAGATTGTTAAGCACCGAATTTTGTTTACTCCCTCTTTTGTACGAGCATATTTCACCGGAGAAGTAGAGGGAGGGCTCTGTCGCATGAAACGCGAGCATCCTCTCTGCATCCATTTTAGGATTGTGCCTTTTAGGAGGAGTTATGTTAGGGAAAGGAGCTACAGTCTGCAGGATTGAGTGGCAGTGGGGCTGCAGACAGTGCTCTCGAGCGTGGGGCCGCAGGAGCGGGTGAAATATCGCCTTCACCAGGGATTTTTCTTTCCTTCATGAAAACAGAGTGGCCTCTGAATGTCAGCACAGCCTGCCTGTCAGTTCTCAGCTGCACCATGGGATAAAGCTGCTGATCCCTTTTATCCCCTTCTGGGAGTAGTATTAATAGTATATTCATTTTTGTTCCATTTATAATTCATTACTGCCCAGTTATTTGGATTTACTTGTGTTAAAAGGCATAACGAGACAAAAACTTAGCTGGTTGTGAGCCTGGGGAGGAGGGGAAGGCTCTTCCCCTCCCTCAGTCCCTGCCTTGCCTCCAGGAATGGAGAGATCAGGGCCAGGGCTGAGTTTGCAGGGTGAGTAGTGGAGAAGGGAGGTCACTTCGTCCCTGGGATTTTAAGCTTTGGAGGTCACCATTGCTTGTGACTGCTGCCTCCAAACCCATAGGAAAAGCTGTGCTAGTTCTGTCCGGAGTGGCATATTCCTGGACTGATGCACCTAAATCTCACTGAATTTAACAGCAAATCAAGCTCCCGTGGGTGTTTAAAATCCCTCTGTACAACTAAAATATTTATACTAAGCAGATAGGAGCATGCATTTTAAGTAAAAGATTTCTCCTTATTGTTTTAACCACCCACTTTCCCCCTGCTCTGTTTTTTTTATCCACTCACAGTCACGTAAGTGCTGGCTCTCCTCTGGGCATTGCAGGTTCAGGGCCAGAGGGTCTGCTCTGCCCACAGCACACACTCCAGGAGAGGGCCAGATGTTCAAAAGGGGAGGAAAAACCCCCCACAACGCAAGAACAACAAAAAGAGCTGTGGTTTTTAAACCACCTTTACGCTTTCCTGCTCCTGGGGCCAGCCCCCTGCATAAGATGAAACAGCCTGGAGTCTGCTTTATCTCACCCCCAGCTGCCCACCATCCCAGGGGATGCTCTGGCAGAAGGGCTCAGCCGGATGCGGCAGCTCCCCAACGGTGTTCCCTGTCCTTGGCATGGGGGAACAGTGCCCAGGGAGGAAACTGTTGTGAGATCAGTCCCACTGGGACCCCTGTGGCCAGGACTCACCTCATGCCCAGTTGGGTTGAGTTTTCCTGTCTGGTTGCTTTACATAAGGAGCTGGGGCCAGTGCTGGGCTGTGCAGTCCAAGGTGCTCTGTTATTCTATTTATTTTGTGTTTAATTGTTTTTTTCCTAAGCTGTCAGACTGCTTTCCCAGTAAACTGTGGCTTTTACGTTGACTCTGGGGACCCCATGTACATCATGACAGGATCTGGTAGATCCCTTCTACAGCTTGGCCCAAGTAGGAGCAAACTTGTTCTTGCAGATGGTGCTAGTGCCCCCCAACCTGCTGTGACCACCTACAAGTTTTTTAGCAGTCTTAAATTAGCTGCTGATAAAGGTCTGGACAGGTCAATCTGGGTACTCACATCCCAAATATGCTTTTGGGAAATAATCTAAAATATGGGCAGGAAGTTTTATTTTGCAGATAGGCCCATGCCAAGTTCTGCAGAGAGAGAAACAGAGATGGACACATCAGTCAGGTGGGGTGTCTTTGGTCCTGAAAGCTCCCAGTCTTTGAAGGAATTTTTTGTGTATTAGTAAAATTCCCAGTCTCAGCCATCCCTATATCCCTGCCTTGACACAATCGCTTCCTTCCCAAAGGGATTAGCAGATTCAGAGCTAGAGTTACCAGTGGATTCTGAAGAGGAGAAGTCCCAAATTACTAAGGAATATATTATGGGTTACCCAACTGTAGCTCCCCTGCTTTTGATTGAACACCCAGAATGGCCTTTCTGAAGCTCACAGAGCCTCTTGGGAAGAGGTTTTTGTATGATACTTGTTGTGTGGCTCCATAATTTCCTTTTATTTTGTTCATGTGACACTGTGGAGTAGAGGGTAAAGTAGTACCAAAGGCCCATCTTGTAGACTCAGTAGTGACTCCAGATCAGTGCTGGTAATAAATATTAGAAATATATTTTCTATTTAATTTTAATTCAGTATTTCTAACAAAACTTCATATGTTCTCAGAGAGGGCAAAAATGTCAATATTTATGCCCAAATACTTTCTAAACTTTTTCAGCACTCTGAGGTGGATACTGATCTTCACCAGTAAAATTTGGATTCTCTTCTCTGTTTTCAGAAGAGTTACCAGGGATTTGGTTGAGCATAACTGAAAGCTTAACTGTATCCTGTAAAACATCTTAACATGTTCTGCTTTTATCTTTTCTTCTCTGTTAAGTTTGCCTTTACTATGAATTAGATGGGAGAAGCACGTCACAGTGTAGATACATGGTTTCTTTTTTTTTCTTTGTTTTCCTCCAAACCCCATGACTTAAAGCAAAAAGAAATAGAGCCAGGTCTGAACCCCACACCTCATTAGTGGTGCACTTGTCTTGCTCTTCATAAAGGCTAAAACTGGAGCCAGTGGTCTGTCCCAGAGTGTGACACTGGTGCTTTTGCACTCACCCAGATGCAGGAGCAGTGTTTTCACTCCAATTTTTGCTTTGTTTTTGTCCTTGCCACCAGTTTTAATGGCACACAGAGCAGGTAGCACACGGAGAAATTATATAGTCATTGGCACTGCTAGCAAATGCCCTCCCCTTCTGAAACACAGCACCTCTTGACTTTTTCCACCTCTTTGGTATGTCTTTGGGGTCTAATATATTTCTGAAAGGGGAGCAGAGACCATTAGAGGGAGGGGGAGAGGGGGCAGGGAAGCTGCTGGCAGCCCCTCTAACAGGAGCACGGTTTGCAGCCCCATTCACAGACATTGTCTGGCATTGTTGTACCAGACACACTCCATTCACGGCCCCTCTCTTGTCCCTTTTCAGCAAGTGCCCACTGGTCCTGCTCTGTTTGTCGGCAAGAATGAGCTGCCAGGAGGAGGAATGTTTCCCAGACTGGAGGTGAGAAGGTCAGTCTGGACTTCTGGACATTTGCGGCGTGGGCTCGCAGCCACGGCATGTGAAAGCAGGGTGATCCTTTGAGGGTCTGACGGCCGTTTGTTTGGATATGTGCAGTTCAGATCCTGAGATTAGCTGTCAGGTCATCTGCTGTGAAATCCATTATGAAAAACACCCGGAAACTGATGCTCGACTTGAAATCCTTAGTTTAGTAAATTGCAGAAATTATCCCTCAAAGCTTTTGTCGGCTCCGTATGTATGTATAATATATTTATACACGCACACATATAAAATAATGTTTGCAGTAATGCCTCATGCAAAATGGCAGCTAAGTAAATCTGTCACTGAAACTTCAACTCCAGATTACTACACTCCAAGATCTGCTATTATCAGTGAAAACACATCTTTAGAAAGTTCACAACAGTCTGAAGGAGATGAGCTATTGAAATGCAATAGAAAATCTACCCCTTACGGATTAGTCAAACAATGAATATAGTCCTGCACGTAAACATTGTCTAACTGTATTGGCAGGGTAAATGGTTCCTGATTTACTGCTGCAGGAATAGGTGGCATTTCCTCAGACTGTGAAGACAAATATCAATTATCTCGATGAAAAATACATTTTTAATCTGTAAGCGTGATCAAGTGATTCAAAGGCTGGTAACGAATCAGTCAATTATCAAATTGTTAAACATTTCCAATATTATTATTAATCTTTGGTAGCAACAGCATACAGTTTGCCAGAAAATAAATCTTTAGTAGATCTTGGAGTACTTGAAAAAGCAGTTTTAATCCTGGACATCCTGAAAAACCACAACCCTGAGTCAAGGGGGATCAAAGTGGAGTGAAGAGTCTGGTTTTTTGGATTTCACAGGTAGCCTTTCATGGTGGTGGTTGTTATTGCGTGTGTGATTTCATACTGCACGTTGCCTTGTGTGCATTATGAATTTAAGCAATAGTAGCCATATTTACTTTTGCAGCCATTTGAATGTAGCAGCAAAATAGGAACTCCTGAATGAGAAAAGATAAAAGAGGGAAACAGAGTGATGCAGAGCATTACTCTGCTCTGTCTACAAAATATTCCACGCAATATTCTCAAGGTTCTCAGTCCAGTGTATATTGAGGGAAATATCTGATGTACAAAGACATGGAGAAAGGAACAATTTATATTTGTGGTATGTAGAAAGTTCAGAACCCATTGGAATATTTTCCAAGTTGTTTCTAAAATTTAATACCCTCCCAAAAGACCCTTGGTACCCACTCAACATACTTAGGTGCTCTTGCCGTGATGTTGGATGCAAAGGGAGCTCGCATTCACCCTTCCAAAAATGAGTAGCCTGAATGAGGGGATTGGATTGGGATTGCAGAGTTCAGTTTTCTAAAATTTCGCATGCGCACACAGAGCAGATTTTTTCACAATACCTCACCAGAGAATATCAGCCTCATCTTAAACCAGCTTCAGGCTGACCTAAAGAAACTGATATCAAAAAAGACCATTGAGCCAATGATGCCATGGCTGGAGGATTCAGAAGATGCTCTTGTTGGGAATGTGACTACAAACTTGGTCCAGCCCCGGCACAAGTGGATTGCACAAGTCATGGATGAGCATGTCAGCATTGTACTTTTTCATTTGCATTAAACAATTATCCTATGGACAGTAGCTGAGGAGTTGTCTAAATAACATGCTTTTGATGGTATCTCTGACCTCAGACACACTGGGCTGGCTCTAAATTAGCAATGAGCAGGGCTGGAGGGATATATTATGGTAGTTATAAACTATAAGAAGGTATTTAAATAGATAGATAAGACACATGCAAATCTTTTCATTGCCATGACAACCATCTTGATATAGGTTTTCCATACATAGCAAGAACGGCAGAGCAAAAGGCACTGGAAAAATAGCAAGAACTTGTAATGATAATGAACCCTGACAGTGTATTAGTCTAGATTTTGGTCACTTATTAACTCTTAATAGAATACAAACTTCTATAGTAATACAGTGTTCAGTGGGTCAGGGAGCAATTACTTCTAAACCTTTGCTATAAGGATCCCTGCTATATGGCTATACCTAATGTACCAATTCTTCACAAATTGATCTGACTGATTAAAAAACACTTTGCTATTAGATGTAAATTGCTTAGCTGCTCAAAAGCGCTTTGCAGGGACAGGTTGCACAAAGCATGAAAATATGTCATTTATGGACATCTCTATATTTCCCTCCTGGTTTTATTGGCCGGATGAGGAATCTCGTAAATCTGAATTCAAAGTTAATTGTCATGTAATAGCTGGGACTGCCAGTTTCCAAAGGGAAATGCCGGGCAACCCCAAACACATGTGTGACCCCTCCATACAATATCTGTCTGAGCAAACCGGAGTTGGGTGTTTATTCCTTTTTTATTCTTTCTTCATTTCTTCTAAGTGCAAACCCAGTGGTTTGAAGGCCAGCTCACGGCTCTAATGATGCCTCCTGTGGCCAGTGAGGGTCCCCTCCAGCAGTGTCTTTCTCAGATAGATGCAAAGGATGAAAGCAGCTGCCAGAGCTCAGACCTGGAGGTGTCTTGTCCAACCTCTCTGAGTCCTCTATGCTTGTTCTCACTTAGCCCAGGGATGCAGGGGCAAGGGTGACCAGGTGGGAAGGACACACACATGTTACTCCACTTGAAACATTTTTCTCCACAAGTCAGATACATCAGTAGTGACTGGGGTCTTGGGAAATGAATTAAGGTTAACCTTGCAGGGCTTTTTTTGTTGTTGTTTTTTCCCTGGATGGTAGTGAAGATGCTTAGGCTTAGGGATAACCTAATTGTGGCTTTCCAGTACCTGATGGGAGCCTACAAAAAAGATGGAGAGGGACTTTTTACAAGAGCATGTAGTGACAGGACAGAGGCACATGGATTCAAACTGAGGGAGAGTAGGTTTAGGTTAGATATTAGGAAGAAATTCTTTACTGTGAGGGTGGTGAGGCACTGGAACATGTTGTGCAGAAAAGCCGTGGATGCCCCATCCCTGCAAGTGTTTAAGGCCAGATTGGATGGAGCTCTGAGCTACCTGGTCTAGTGAAAGGTGTCCCTGCCTGTGGTAGGGGATTGGAAGGGGATGATCTTTAAGGTCCCTTCCAACCCAATCATCTTATGATTCTATGCAGTTGACCCTGCATAGAACCCTGTTGCAAACTAATTCTTTGTTACCACTGCTTGCCATACCTGTATTGGATGATTTTTTTGTGTCAGGGTGTTTGGAGGAAGGTGGCCCACACCATGCTTTCACGTTGTCCTGTTTCCTTCCACCCCAGCAGACAGTGGGGTACCTCCCTCCCCAGCCTAGCTCTGGACCTGGGGGGACTGAATCCATCACAGCCTCCATGCCATCTCCTCTCACCTCCCTCCATTGCCTCCTTCCTATCATACTCCACATAAAAGCCTTGTCCTTGTCAGAGCCCTTCCTAAAACACTGTCCTTTTATTTATGCTTTCAGGTCGTAATTTGGGCCCAGGCTTTGACCATGCAACTCCCCACAAAATTCACACCAAAGCTTCCTCCTTCAATCTCCTTCTAGGCACTCCAAGCCCTTGGAGACGACAAGGCAGGTAGGGCGCAGTGACAACTCATTATTTAAACTGCAGCCATCTTACTATAGCCTTGTGTTAGCTCTCTGCCCAACTTGTAAGGTAGGCAGGAGGCAATTTGGGTGGGCCCCATCCTGTCCTCCTGCAGTGTGCAGCACCAAACACAGCAGCTCTGGCCAAAACCCTGCGGGTGATACCGTGGTGCAGAGAATAATTAAAAAGCTGCACTCGTTTCCCAGATGAGATACACTCCTGTAGTGTGTAAATCAGTCACAGTCCTGGAGGAATAATCCAGGCGGGATAATTGTGCAGGGGAAAGGCCCCAGACGTGATAGGGGTTTGCATTAGCAATGCCTTTTCATCCATCTGTCTTTTGACCAGAGCTAGAGAGGGCTAGAATTTGACTTATAAGGATGTTTTGATCAACTGATTATTTCAGTGACAGAGCCCCTGAAGTACAAGCTCCTGAAAATACCTTATTTGTGTACAGGAGCAGCTCAGAGCCAGGGACTGAAAGGTTTCCTTCTTCAAAGATTAATCTGTTTAGGATCTACCAGTACTCTTACAATCTTGGAGATTTCAACTGTGAGCTTGACTGGGGGAAATATTTCACCTTGAGTGTTTATCCACTGAGTACAGTGAAAGCAGAAACAGGACAAAGAAGAATCTGTCTTGGAGTAGGCATTAAGTTATATAGTTTATTGGTATGCTGCTGTTATTTATTGATTAGGCTAAAAAGGAGTTGAAGAGCCCTGTTCATGGTCTGTTTAGGTGTGTTAGGAGGCCTCTCCCACACCTGCAACATATATCCCACTTTTTGGTGTCATTAGGAGAAGGTTAAAGGTGCTGAAAATGGTTGGTGCCAAAAAGTATCCCAAGAATGAACATGAAAGCAATGGAAGTGCAAATACATGTGTCCTGCAGTCAAATGCTTTTCACAAGACCTGTGTAACCTATGTGCTGCTACAACAACCACTTTGTTAAAAAGTGTATTCCGCAGTTTAGAGAAGGCACTTTGGTACTGTGGAGGAGAAACGATCTGTGACAGACTCCACCTATGTATTTTCTTTTTAAGATCATTTAAACTTTATTGAAGACTAACCACAGAACTGAAGATTGTGGGTATTAACACTCTAGGGCATCCTGTGAACTGAAGACTCAATTTCTTATCCTGAATACGTGTTCTGGCTGACAAATTTTGGGGTGTTATTTTGCCTTCTAGATATTCAGATGTTCTTTGGACATCTGGTAATTTAATTAACAGCTTTTGCATGTTTTTAAAGCAAAGTAAACTTTCCTGGAGCCTCCTGTTGGTGAGAAACAATCTTATTTATGAACACTGGCATTCGTCATGTTAATTTGTACAAAGTTTTTGATTTATCCTAAAAGAACACATTACACAGTGGATTTGGAGGAGTTAAAGGGAACCTGCAGGGTGACTTTAATCTTTATGTCTTTATATACTTGAGGGCATTTTACTGCACCTCTGCACTGCTTTCTCTACACAATCATTTTCTGCTTTAGAAATGTAGCCATTTGGATCAATAGTTGCAGTACAATATATGGTACTTCTGATGGGAGCCTCACAGGACACCTAAGAAGCACCGTGGTAATTTCACAAAACACTTGGCTACACTCCGGAATATACTTTAAAGCAAAAGTTGGCAAAACATACACTGTGCAAAATTACAAGAGCCCTAATGAAATTGTACTTACTCTATTTACTTTTATTAAAACTGAATTAGGAAAAGTAGGATGTAAAGGGATGCTCCTTGCTTGAAACATGGGTGGTTTAATAGGAAGCACTAAATATTAACTGCTGTCTGCATTTATTGTAGCAGCAGTTTTAAACTCCTGTGGAACAGCGTTGGCTTGTTTGGAGGGATTTTTGAAGGGAAAGGTTTCTAGCAAACTTAGGAAGTGTGTGCATCCTGGGCTTGATTTAAAAGATTTTAAAAGAAATAAAAAAGGGTGTTTGGAGATATTTATTCAGTGTACAGAACAAAAAGATAAAAAAAGGATCTGAAAATACATGTGCCTTAAAGCGTTAACAAACGTATCCTGCACATCGCAGATTTTACAGTAAATTCTTTATCTATAAACAAACTGGGTTATCACAGCTGTTTATTGTACTGCTAGCCCTGATCCTAACCTTTATGTCTTTATTGCTTACATACCATTCCCTTGTTTATATGTCTGTACCAGCCTGTGCCCTTGAACTTGGCCCCGGCGAGCCCTGACCCGGTGTGCTCGCTCGCTCACGCGGGTCACGTCGCCAATCAGTACAAGGGAGACTGGGCTGGTGGGGGCCCACAGGCAATTAACACCCCGCCAAAGCCTTCCTGGGGCTGCCGACGGGACAGACCACCAGCCACGGGCAGCGGGTTACAGCAGGGACTAGGAGAAAAGGCAGGATCCGCTTTGGAAGGTGTTTTTGTGGTGGTGTGGCATGCCAGCTGTGTGATGTTCAGCAGTGCCCAGCAAACCCGCCTGGAAAGCAGCTGGGGGCTGCACTAGGAGGGGGTGATGCCTCACCACTGCAAAACCGTCAAACCCTCCTCCCCTTCCATCTGGGGCCTTGGTGGTGCATAAGGAATGAGAGGGGAGCCGTGTGCTCTTCTGTTCTTTTCCCCCCCCTCTCCTCTCGCTGATAAGCTGACAGCCAGGCATGCCTTGTTCTGATAACTCAGCAAAGTTTGGTTTTCGTAGGACAAACAGCCTGTACCCTCCATCATCCTCACTAGCAGGGCTGGAAGGGCAGGACGGCACGGGCAGCACAGGAACAAGCAAGGGACAGGGACGTGGCTGGGAAGATCTGCCTTCAGATCACGGATAAACTTGAGCTGTGAGACAAAAGGTACTTTACAAGCCCTCTGATGTCCCACATGGTGGATTTTAGGGCATAAAGGACTTTGGCTGAGCTCAGTGGGCTGTGTCAGAGAGTTTGCCACGAGGACTACAGCCAGGGCTTGCTTTGGGGTGAGCCCAAAAGATGGACTGTCTGAAATATGGGCAGCACCAAACATGCCAGTGTGTACAATGAGCCTTCTTCACCACCCCTCAGAGTTTGGTTTCAGTCGGTCAAACAGGCTTTTCACTAAGAACAAAACTCCTGGTGCAAACATCTCCAGGTCTGAATCAAATCCTTCATTTGCTACTAAAAATAATGGCAGTGAATGGAAGAACTCACAAATTCTCCCAGGGAAGCGAAATTATGATCCCATTAACCTACATTACAGCCATCACCATTAAGAGATACCATTAACCTGCAGTTCCCACACTGGCTTGTCGGAGATACTACAGTCTTCCCCGTAATTGTGGAGCTACTAAAGCCATGCCTGTAATTGTGTGGTAACTCTTGGCAAACGCTGACTCTTTAATAGGCAGCATTGCAGCCAAGTACTTTGTAGGATTATAAGCCCCAATCCACGTAGCCTTTCATGAGCATTTTGGCTGCTCAGGCAAAAGCCTGTCTCAAACCACACTTGGGATGAGAGCTCCAGAACAGGATTGGGTCCCCCGCCATCTGAAATTATAGGATTTTTACTGCCTTACAAGGTCATGAGCAGTCATAATCGATCAATACAGAGGATGATGTGAGTATCAAGAGCTTTAATGACATAACAGTGTGTTGTAGGAGTTTTTGTTTCATTTTCCAAAGTAACACGTAGGTTTTCAGTAGCTTTTCTTGGCACATTTATTCATGGTCAGACTCCAAAGTAAAAGTGCTCATGAGTGCCAGTATTTGGTGAATGAGTTTAACTGAGTCCTACTAGTTGAAGAATTGGAATGCTATTCTTTAATATAAAATACATATACTTATTTACATACATATGGTCAATATTCTATTTTCTCAATCTATTCTAGTTACTTTACACATTTAGGCTTTGATTGCAAACATTCTGTTAAGCTCAGTAATCAAATTTTCATATATTCAGAAGCTTAGATTTTCCTCAGCTTTTTACTTTGTGCTGTCCTATCTACCAGCCAAAAATTTGTTTTGTTTTAGTCTTCTGAGGTATAGCGGGTTTGTTTTTTCCCTTGGAGGAAGGAACTGCAGAGAAGTCAGTGTGGTTTTGCAGTAAAGAAGCTGGAGGGGCCCTCAGGACTCTCATGACTTGCTTCAGGTTCTTAGTGTGGCCATCAACTAATAATTCAATCCTTATGACTCAGTTTCCCAGCTGTAAGGTAGTGGTAATGCATTACCCTCATGAACATATAGTCAGTATTTATCTACTGTTCTCAGGTTGGAAAGGGATGGTTTCAGAGAAAGCTGGTGTTGGAAATAGGCTCTTGGGAATCCACAAATGTCTCATGGTCCTAATAGTGGTGCCTGTTGCCCAGGGGAAGAAACTCACTCTTTCCTTCCACACCAGATCAAAAAGCAGATGAAAAACTCTTGGTAACATCACCAAAACAAAAGGACTTAGGGAGCTTCAGGTTTGAAAATCAACCAAACAGTATGAGGACATGATCCTACAACCTTGGCCTTTGTTGCCACACTTGATAAAAGGCAATAAATACTGTTTCTGACTAAGTGTGCTCCCTGCAGAGCTGCTAAATATCCTTCCCAGTTGCCTAAGGGTTAACTGAGCCCTAAGAATGTGATTGATATATTATCATAGCCCTGATGAAGTCATCAAAGAGTACTTAAAAAAATGCAGTTCTCATACTCTTCTATGAGAGATGCTAGATTTTTTTTTCCCTACCCTTGCAGGTTGTCTGTTTATAAAAGTAATTTCCCAGAAACATTCTGAAATCTAAAAATAAGCAAATCTGTATGTTAAAGGCTATAGTAAAGCAGAACCTTTTTTCCATAGGTTAAAAAAAAAAAACCCAAACCCAAGTAATAAGATGCATATTTATGTAACAAGAAATCAGATTTATGAAAAATGCTGTTGTGGCTTGTAATTCCACACAAAATGGTCCAGTCGGAATAAGAATTGTTGGATGCTGACATGTAGTGATGTGCAAACTCCCCTGTCTGAGCTGAGTATATTTCTAACTTTGCTCTAATTATCAATCACTTGATTCATGTCAGACCACTCACATTTAAATCAAGTTTTTGTGCTATTTAGACAGGTACTGTGTAAACACAGGGAGAAGAGATGGTTTCTGGAATGAATGGGAATGGCTGTCGGAGTCCATGTTCTCTATGAACAGATTAAAAGCAGGAGTCTTTCATGCTGAATTTGGATGGCCGTCCGCACAAATTGCCCAATTTGTTTAAGCATTTTCTGGTGGTGAGATGTTTTGGGTCAGAAGGGTTGATAAAAAGCATTAAATAAAACACTGCAAGTAGAATTTAAGGATAAAATGAAATTCTTTCTGTGTTGGGTTTGATGTTCTTAATTTAATCCCTGGTGGACAGTAGTCTGCATTACAAAACCTTCACACATAATTTGGCACAGTTTGGATGATTTGCAATCTCTCCCTTGCTCTCTCTGCAGAGGATGCCCTGAGCAGCTCCTGCATGGAGGCTGGGTGACCTCTCCTCTCTCAGGAGGGTGGTCTCCTCAGGTCACTGTTCAGGTCATTTCTGCAGCAGAGTAAGGAAGCTTTGACTGTTCCTTTGCTTGTGTGGGTAAACAGAGGGCTTCAATTTCCAGCCCTACCGGTCCCTAACCTTCACAAGCTCAGCAGTCACCGAGGGGGATGGGGGAGAGATGCCAGAAGAAAGTGCAGAGCAAAGAATGTAAAGAATTTTGCTTATCTGTGACAAGTTTCTAAGCATGTTTGATTATGGTAATAAGGATACCTCATTAACAAAGGATTTTAAAGGCATGTATGCCATTGATAATCAGCTCTGGCCAAAGTACATTGCATTGCACATTTTTAACCTTTTTTAAAATTATTTTTTTGCAATGGTATATGTTTGAAATACAGCAGCACCTTAGTTAAAATATGGAATTTAACTTGGTGCAGGAGGGTGGGGCCATGGCAGCTAAGGAAGGAGCTCTATCTACCAAAGATAAAGTCCCCATCACCAAGAGATGACTGTTAAACACGCACAATTCCCAATCCTTAAAACTCTCCCTAATTGCAAATCTCCTCATTGTTTTAACTTATCTCTGCCAGTGGTGTGCTGAATTAGTTTTTTGGAGTCCCTGAATGGGATCAAGGGAAGAGAAGAGGAAAGGAAGGATGGGAATGAGAGCCAATGAGAAACAGAAGAAAGCAAGATAGCCAGAGAAAAGGAAAGGGGATGGGTGTTAAGTGTAATTGCCCTTTGGCTTCCTGTGAAATTGTAAAAGCTTTTGAACACCCTTGCTGAACCAGCCACATGGATGTTTTCTGCATCCCTGCTGCATGGGAGGCATCTGGCCTGGTGCTGGCAGGGAAAAAAGGAAATAAATGGTTCAGCAGGAATTTTCCTCCTCTGTTCAGATAATTTCTAGTGTGTGTCTTGATGGAAATTCTGAATGTCCCCTGCCACTCTGTGCTGATCTCTGTGTTAGGTCTCTTGGCCATCTCCCTGGCCCAGCCCAGTTCACCACCTCGGTGGTCACCCCCTTTTTTGGCCCGTCTGGCACTGTAGCAGGGAGCTGTTTTCACCAACAAGCAGTCCAGGGGAATTTACTCAAGCTCCTCCTGATACCTGGACTATTGCTATTTTTGCATCCTTATCTCCTAATGGGTTTATAATCTAGAACAGAACAGAACCCCTGCTGTTCTCCAGCCTTCTTATCAAATGATTTCACAATGAGACACATTCAGAGCTACTTCTGGCCCCATGTGCGTTCCTCTGTGGGTGCTTGTTTCAGTAGGAATGGACCTGAGCAGAAATTTTGCGTCACGTCAAACAGGAGAAAAATGAATGCACCTATGCATGAGGCTCTTCCAACTTGTTCCAGATATAATATTTGAGTGCCTAAATGTGAGGGATATAACTTAGTATTTCTTCTTCTAGTGCCTTTGGGTTGAAGAAAGCGTTTTAATATCCACACACCTCTAATAAACTGAAGCTGTAACAAGGCTTTCTCCATTTGTATTGCTCTTTTGTTGTCTCCTATGCACATTTACCATTGATTTTTGCCAAACTCCCCTGTACCGTAACTATGCAGTTATAAACTGGTGTTATTGAGGGGAACTGAGGAGGGAAAGAATTGCCATAAAATTACTGGCTGCAAACAAACACTGCAGCACTATTTGGGTGTTTCTCAAAAACACCTGGAGATTATTGCATACAACCTTCCTAATCAGTAAATCAGCCAGCCACCAATTGTTTCCTTAACCACATCAGACACAAATGGAACAGCTGTTTAATTTACTTTTTTTTATAGTAGGAAATTCATATCCTGAATCATTGATATCTTTATTTTGCAACTTGTGGCCTTTAATTTTTTTTCTTTCCTTTTCTCTCATTGTTGCTGTAAAAGACAGGAGAGTCAGTCACTGTGCATGGGGTGGCCTGATGTCATCTTTCAGGATGGTGCTTGCATGGAAACCAATTGAAACTCTAAGTAAGTTGGGACATCCTCTCAAATCCAAGGCGGGGCGGGATGGGAACTTGCTAACGTGAGGAGGAACTGAAGGAGCCAAAGCTTTGCAAGCTCTGGAAACTCTAAAGTAAATGGCTTCGGTTGGCTTGAGACTGTGCAACAGCCAGCTACAACTGAATGCTTTATTGCCGTCTGGAAGTGTTTATTTTCTGAACATAAATTCAAGGGACAGATTCAAGGCATGTCTAGAAATAAAGCATATCATCATGTGAGCTAAGCTGACAAGGACAATTTACTGTACCCTGCATTCGTTCTGGGCCAATCGGAAGAGAAGAGGCTATTAACATCCTGAAATTCCCGCTGTTCGGCTCTCCCTGTCCCTTCACTGAACTCAGGAATGGCATGTATTAACCCCTTGAGGGCCTCCCATGCACATCCGAAGAAGGGACGCTTGTTTAGACCCGGTAGACATGTGCAGTATGTCCAGCTCTTATTGACAGCAGCAGCAAACTGCTCTAAAAGCCGTGACAGGGGCTGTGCTGTCTGGAGGCCCAGCACAGGGTTAACATCTTTCCTAGAGGCAGTTTTGGTGCTGCAGATGAGCACTGACTTACACTGCTTAAATACGAGAGTTCACTGGTCAGCTTGACCTTGAATTCTCTTGCAAAGACAGGAACAAGTTGACATACTGTTCATGTTTCCAGTGGCTGCAAAGTTCAGGGAATACAATGCAACTGCAGCTCACATGCCGAGAGCATCACTTAGAGAAGAGAAGGGAAAGTTCATTTCCTACTTTTTAAGTCCTGCCAGCAAGAAAAGTAAAAAACCAGAAGAGAATCAGAAGGCAAAACACAAAGGGCACAGCAGCAGAGATACTGCAGAGGAAAGGTGCCATTCATAGTCAGGGATGTGTTATAATAAAATCCACAAGCAAAAGTCCACAGAGGACTGTTTGCATAGCAGCATTACAATATCTACATGTGTAAATAGAGGGAACAGCCTTTAAATCTACGTTACAGCAGCAACTGTTGGGTCTTTTGCCTGCAGACACACTGCTCGAAGTGCTCCTCCTGACTTGGTGGATGTCCTTGTACAGGACAGCACAATCAGCCCCATTGGAACACTGCAGCTTAGGGAAACATGTTACTCTGGCTCTGAATAGGAATATTCTCTATACAGCACTGCAGAAGGGCAGTGCAGTTAAGTGGTCTCCAGCTCCTTCTTTTTGTCTTGTCCTCTCTCTGCATGGCAGAGGGTACAGATTCGGGACAGCAGCTCATTCTTGTCCATTGTTCCCAGTGAAAAGCATATCTCTGCACCTATGTGTGTGAGGAAAATGGATCCCAGTGGAGTGTGTGAGGAAAGGGAAGCATGAAAAGAGAACTCCTTATCGGCTTTCCTAGATTTTCTTTTAAATCGCTTGTAGCCTGGTAAGGCCGAAGGCACTGCACCACCCAAGCATTCCCGTAGCTGCACACCTGGAGAGGCAGGAGCAGGAGTAGCTGCTGGATCCTGGGTCATGGTCAGTCCCTCAGACAGCTTTTCTGTTTGTTTATCACTGTGCCTGACAACACATGGAGTAAATCCACACGTACTAAAAACACACACACTCCCCCAGCAGTTTGGTCCCATTTTTCATTTGGACTGTGGTCATTCCTGTGCTTTTTGGCATAGAGTTATGCAGCAGACTCTCTCTACCATATTGGCACAATGCTCACAGCTGAAATAAAAATATTTGTTCTTCTGTCTTCTCCGAAATCGCTTGGGTTTCCTTCTACTGCTGAGGAGCCTGTCTCATTCATTCCCTGACACTACACAGGGCTTAAGTATTGCAACCTTCAGTGCTAGACCAGAATAATACAAGAATCACAAAGAATCATTTATCTGGCATGACATATTTCATGCTCTTGTGTAAGTTTTCCTAAGGGAATTCTGAATGTCCTACTGGGTGACTGTAAAGACACCAAGGACTCAAAGTCATGGGCATCATCTTTATTACAAGCAGTAAAATACTCAGCACAAAGACAAAGATGAGTGATTTTAACTTTTCAGAAATTAAGATACTATATTGTCTCACCGAAGTCCTTCCACAGATCCCTTTAAGAGCAGAGTGGTTTGGGGCTGAAAGGATCCGCGTACTGAAATTGATCTTAATCTTCTATTACTATAGAAGTGTTTCTGTGCTTTAAAAATACACTCCCCATTTCTTACTTTGAGACTACCCTAATCTCAAATTAGCCTTCTGAGCAAAGGTCAGGAGTGCAGGAGTGCAGGTCTTATTGGTTCAATTAAAGGAAATAGCACAAAATCAGACAGGCTATTGCAGAAGTCTTTGTCAACAACTTCCTGAATGCTGAGAGGCTGCTCAGGCATAAGCTGTCTATACAGCCAGATAATGCTGTTATTAGAAACACATTAGTGTGAGAAATTTAAAAAAAAAATAAAATATACATGGCTAATAGATACATTCATCTCATGGCTTTCACAGTAAAAGTCTCAGACTAGTGCTTGTGATTAATTATTAATGTTTGTCATCTTGTTCCTTTTTTTGGGATGTTTACAGCTTAGCCTTTCCTCTCTTTTCTTTCCAAACAACTTGCACATAGCAAAGCCCAGATAACTACACTGGTAACTGCGTGCTATTACTCGCCTCAATAATGTCCTTAATAATGATGAAATGTTAAGTATAATGTACCAATAAATATTTTGGAGTTAGAGAACTGGCAGGTACGGGGGGAAGGCAATTTGTGTTAACAGTTGATTCACTGTTGTTACAGTCAAGAAAACTGGGTTTAATGCACTTGTGTAAAGATCCTCTTTTTAAAGGGATTTTCCCTTTTTTTTTTTCATTTGTATCCTTGTGCCTGAACATTTGACCCTGGGGGAGTAGGATGGAAAGATTGTTTAAACAGCAGAGAATTGTTTATTTCAATTTTCTTCCTCTTTTTCCCCCTTTTCAGTTCTCTTTACAGGTAAATCACTTGCAATATGGGAGAATCTCAGAAAGTTCAGAGGTTTCGGGGCAGGAAACGCCTCCCCTCCCCCCAAAGTTTGGATTCAGAACTAAATTTGTCTGAATGCTGTCATTTCCCTGCTTTTCCTTCTCTAACTCCTTCACTACATTCCTCTTTCTCCCTCCCCATTCCCAGCCACCCAGATCTTATCCTTTCCTTGACCTGCAGCTCCCCCTCCCTTGCCTTCCATGGCTCTAAAATGTCCGGAGGCCTTGGCTGGAGGTGGTAGTTTCTCCTGATGTGGTTTTTTCATTCCTGGGCTGTGCTGTAGTGAGAAGTGCTCTAATTCCCTGCCCTCAGAGGTTGTGTCCATCAACAGATGCTAAAAACAGGTTTGGTGGCCCCTGAGACGAGAAGGCAGCGGTGCCCAGCAGAGAAGTCCAGGCTTGCTCGTGCCTTGCTGGGTGCAAATGTCTGCTGGTGATGCAGCAAGGGGCTCACGCAGGTATGAGCAATTTGTTTTAGGCAAAAGGATTCAGAAATAGGTGAGGAAGTTCAGCCAAATTTCTGTCCTGCTTCTGCTTTCTCTGACACATTCTGCACATTTGCATCACTTATCACAATCTTGAACCTGTCTGTCCTGGTAGGAAATATAGTGTTCAACAAGATCCCCCTCTTTTTGTTTTTCCTTTATTTTTTTTTAAATATTATAGTCTTGCTCTGTGGCTATTCTACTTTTTCAAAGAAGTGGCAGGCAGCCAAAGACTGGAGTCATTATTTGCAAACTCTAAAAATAGAGTCAAGATTTATAGGAAGAAAACAGATATGTCTTGTTATAAAACCATGAATAAGGATTGGCACAAACATAACGGTTTATTCTTTTTTGATATTGCTTATTGTAAATTGCACTCTTTCTGGGAGATACACCAGATAGCTACAGTACAGAAACGTTTCCTTTACTTGAAAGTGCTAGAGAACTGCAGTTTATTTGTTGTAAAGACTTGATTATTCAAAGGAAACGATAAGAAATGAGGTAGCCCCTGGGAATTCTGTGCATTGTTGGGGTGGACAGTTTGTTTTAAAAAAAAGTATCAGTGATCTTCTTCTGCAAGTCACTGCTGATAAAAATTACATTCAGTGTGTCTCTTTGCCTGGTGTAAAGGCACCTCATGAGTTGCACTTCTGGTTAATACTGTTTGTTATTGTAAACCATGAACATCACATCCCTGATCTAACTGTTGTTAATAACATTCCCTGCACTATCTCCTTCCTTGTAGGCTCTGGCAGGGCAACAAAAAAGAAAAAACAAGAGGGGGGAAAAAAAAAAGGGGAAAAAAAAAGGAAGATAGAAGCAGAAGGAAAGAGAGGGAGAGACTTTCACAAAGAGTTAAAAAGGCCTGATGAAATCCTTACAATGTACACCATATGGCTTGACATTTACCAGATTAGTTAAACATTTCTACTGGGGATAAATATTCCTGCACATCGATGTAAAGAAATTGCATGAGACAAGGGCACATACAGCATATTTATGCCATGGAGTAATCTTTTTTTTTCTTTCTTTTTTTTTTTTTTCTTCTCCTCCCTTCCCCTTGGCTAGGAGAATTCAGGTTACTGAATATGTGAGGGCCTAGTGTACTAAAATCAAACAAACCCCACTCCTGTGCACTCCTGAGCTGCTGTTGGTGTGCCTTCCAGCACTGCCCCAAACACACTCAAAACCCTCACCCCCAAAAAGTTTTGAATGAGCAATCTTGCTATAAAAAAACCAAACTGACAACCAAACCCCAACTCTGTGGAGAGGCTGAAACATTAAAGTTTGTCAAGATCTATTTGAGCGCTGGGGTTGCCTGTGGAGAGATGACTGTGATGGCTGCCAAGTTGATTTGAGCGAGTTGATGCAGAGGAGGTAACTGCTGGTGCCCGTGTCTGGTGTAGCCTACACTGCTCCTTGGTGAGCAGCCCTAGAGCCATAGATTTCATCTGATCTTTGCAAAGGCTAACATTTGTCTGCTGTCATTTTAGTGAGATTGATGACAGGCTGGGATAGGGGAGGAGAAGGGGGAGTGCAGTGGGAGGAAGGCTGATCCCCACAGCCCGCGTGGTCAGGGCCAAGCCTGCCTGGAGTTGCTGGCCCAGACCCTCTGGTCAGCTGTGGCAGCTCCTGCATCACTCCAGGAACTGCACTGGGTTGTTGCAGGAGCTCAGAGACAGAACGGCAGCACTTTGCACCTTATGTATCTTAATAGATTATTCGCGTCACAGGCAACACAGAGCGAAATGTTATGACAGCCATAAGAATGTAGTTTACTGTGGCTTAATGTGGCTGGGCAGTGCAGGATAAAGCTATTGAAAATGATTTTTTTCTTTTTCAAATTTTCCAAGAGAAACTAACCAGTGTGGACATGCAGCTATTTTTATACAAAACCCTGACTTTTGGCAAACTCTTTCCAGCCATAGCAGAAAATGCTTACTCTTTTTATTATTAGTTGTATTATCCCAGTGCCAAACTAAAAACCATACACTTTTCCACTTGGAAGCTTTCTTGCAAGCTGATGTAATAGGGAAATCTTCTACAAAGGACACATGTCCCATGTTGCTGGCTGCAGCATGCAATATACCTTGAAAAAAAATAGCTTTCATACTTGGGCAGGATGAAGTCTGTGTATCTTTTTCCGTTAATGAATGAGTGAATGAGAGACTATCAATGCTGAAATTTGATCGTACCTCAAAATCCTAGAGAATCATGCTTTACCAGGCACACATATGTATACAAGAGGGATCTCAGCACTTCTGCGAAAGAAATGCAGAGCGAGAGGGTTACTACCTTTGTGGATTGGGAAGTGAGAAATGTACCTGCAAATGTTAATCCCCATATTAGATTTGAAACCATTGAGGCAAGGGCTGGAAGTCGCCCTAGATCCTCTCTGGGAGCTGAAGGGGAGCTGGGTGCATGAGCCAGTAACTCTAACAAGCTGGAATTCAAAATATGCCCCAAGGCTGGGACGTGTACAGGCCCGGGGGAGAAGCTTAGCTCCACCCCCTCCTGTTGAGATGTAGGGTGCTGGGACCGATGCTGTGCAGATTTTGTCCACTGAGTCCCATTATGACAAAATTATATCATGTGAAGGTGGTATTTCAGCTGTAGACAGGGAAAAATGTAGTGTAGAGTATGAAAACACGCCGTACCCTTCTTATTCTTGCTGGTCAGAGAAGAGCAGAGACTCCCACCCGAGTGGGAGGGCTGGCTTGGGCCCCACATGAACCTTGCGCTTGGGTGATCACGGGTGGCTGGGTTGATAAAGAGTGAGCCAGAGAGATAAATACCCATACAGAGGAAAATAAGAACAGATAATGGATTGGTGCAAGTCGCAGTATATTTCCTCCTGGTGATGAAAGGCTAAGAGTGAGTTATAGATCTTTCCTCACGATAAGAACAGATATTTCTTTCCAAATCATTTATCTATAAGGTACTGAGATATTATTTAGGTCTGCATTGGTATTAATCTGGCTCTTTGCATTCCTGTCCTGGTCCTTAACAGGTGACAATATGCTAGCAGGGACTCCAAAGGTTCTGTCTGCAGCTCCCATGGGTGAGGTGTTGGTTTTCATAGTCAGGAGCTGGGTAGAAAGGGAGGATGTTTATCCAGGTGTCTCAGGTGAAGGTGAAACAGCTATTTATGCATTACCAGGATTTAAATCTTGGTTTGTTTGCGTTAATGTACAAAAAGCATTGCTGAAAGTATAATAAGAGCTGCTACTTCTCTAGGATAGAATTAACTTTAAAAAACCCCTAAACATTTACATGTCTGGGAGATAAAACACGTGCGCAGCACATGTGTGTGTGAGGGTGGGAGCTGTGTGTGTGAGGGCAGGAGCCTCAGCCTGGAGAGCGTGTGGGGAAAAAAGTGCAGCGTCATTTTGTCAGTCGGGAAAGATCAGAGCACCGGGTTTGATAATGAGGGAAACGGCTTTTACATATTTATTTTATTAATAATACTATTATTTAGTAAATATTTTATATCATTTAGTAAAGGCCCGTTCCTCAGCCCTCTTCCTTTGAGATGCCACTGGGGAGGTGAGGGCAGGGTGGCGGGAAATGGTGGCAGGAAATGGCGGCAGATCCTCCCACCTCCCCTCAGCCTCCGTGAGGGGATGTGCCTCCAGCATGAGGACATGGAGGAAACACTTGGGACAGGTGAAAACACCTGAGCTAAGAGGAAAGCACAGGTGAGCTGGGGCCAGCCAGATGTGCTGGCCAGGGCTTAGGGGTGTGGGATAAGCGTTTTAGGGGTGGGCGGGTGCCCTGTTCCTCTGTGAGGGGTTCTTTGCCCACACAGATGCTGGCAGATCAAGGAAACTCAACACTCTGGTGTTTTTGCATCTGCTCTAATCTCAGCAGGAGACTTTTCTGTCCCACTTAAACCTCTGCTTTAGGATCTGAGGAGAAACCTTTGCAGTGGTCAGTAAATCCTAATGTTGCACTTGCTCTGGTTCATAAGATTTCCAGTAGCATGGCTTTGGAGATTTGCCACTTGGCGGATCAAACAGCTCTGACAGCACAGCAGATTTGGGATGGGGGGGTGGGAAACTCAACTGTCTCCATCTTGTTTAAATGAGCTTCAGGTTCAGTACATTAATGTGCTCATAAGGGAGTCTTATGTTCCCACAGTGCTCTTACAGGCGTTCTCACACTGGTGACCTGACCTCCTTAATCCTGGCTTTCCTGAAGGAAAGGCTGATCCATCAGGCCTCCTGTACCTAAAATGGGATGAAAAGAAGCAATGGACCTATTTCAGTGCTGGTGTTTCTCAGGTACCTCAAGCAACCTTGTTCTTTTTGTATTCATCTCTTATTTCCCTGGGAAGGAAAAAAAAGGAAAAAACCCTCTAGATGAGAGGGCTCAAAGCACTGAAGATGAGAAGCAGCAAAAGGAAATAAAGAGGTCAAACACCTAAGTTATCTTATGATTAAAAAGAAATTAGTGGGGCTATTTTTAATTTGTTTAAATATATTACTTTCTATTAAAAAGGTCTTTATATTTCACTAAGTATGAGATGAAGTGTGTCACCAGAGGAAGATTTTTCAGTTTTAGTATCTTTTCTTGTAAAAAATTTGAAGTCCAATGCCACTGAAATCACAAATGTGAAGCCAGTAGGGATGGCAGCAACGTGTGACTTTTCCTGTACAATACACCATGGTTACCTTCCAGTGAGGCCATTTTAAGAGAATTCAAGGAAAAAAGATACAAGCTGTGTATAACAGGTATGTTGTGGGTAGGTCTGTGGTACCACATAGCCTCCCCAGTACTCAACCTCAGAATGTTGTGCAGCCTTGAAAACCAAAACTCTGTGTCTCTGCACTCAGACACATCCCAAGGAATTGGGTCCCAGCCCAAGGAGCTGCTGGGAGCCCTCTTGAAGGCTGAAGTGCATCTTGTATCTGAGTTTAGCTGTCAGAGCTTACGTCTTTTTTTGTTAAATCTGCTAGACTATGGATATTTTCAGGCTGCAGCTGACAGAAATTAGAAAGGATAGTTGTAAACAAAGTTTTGTAATGCCAGAAGTCTGTGACGGAGCTTTTTTAATCAGTGCACAAGCTTAACAGTGATCTGACTGTTCCAAGGCTTTCCATGAGATTGCTTTTTTTCCCATTTTTCTTCTCTTTCCTTTGTAAAATGAAGTTCCTTAAGAGTAAATATAGCGATTGGGTGAGTCTCTGCAAACCTGTGAGGGAAATCTACCATAATGTGATAAAGTAACAAAACATTTGGTTAGGAATTTTTCACAAAACTCCAAAACAATGCAAACACCCTCAGTTTCTTGTTTTGTTCCCAGCTGGAAAGCCAGGCCAGAGTCACTGAACATTTCACCAAATCTTGCTAACCTTCTGAGCTGAGTTGTGAGAAATTGTTCTTGACATCACATGAGCTGGGCCACAAGGCAGGACTAATGTGATATTTGCTGTCGAAGGTTTCCTAGGAAACATGCTACTTAGAGCACTCAGCCCTCCCTGCCAGCCTTCCCACATCCTCCGGCTTCACCCGCTCCCACAGGTTTTGCAGAGGGCAGCAATGTCCCCTCTGACCTCCAGGAACCCTCAGCACAGACCTTGCCAGCTGAGCAGAGAGGGGCTGTGGAGGTTTTGGAGCTCATCCACCTAATTGCCCTTTTTTCTCTGATTTATCCCTTTCCCTCTTTTCTTTTCTTTTTTCTTTTTTTTTTTTTTTTCTTTTTCCCCAGCACTCTGCAATGGGAGAAGTGAGAGAAACTAAGCTACATCTTGCAAAGCTGAAGATGGAGAGAAGAAAGTCTGAGCCTTCCCAGGAATCTTAAACTTTCCTAACAAAAGGGAACTGGTGGAAAAAGGTTGGGGAAATCAGCAGATAAATTACAACTCAACTTGCCACAGGACTCCTCGTATTTTGCCTGCAGTAGCTGTTATGGTACATAACCTATAGGGGTTTTTCACTTGAATTTGGTTCCCTAACTCACTCCCGTAATCTCACCTGTTGGCTGTAGAAGCTGTCCTTGACATCAGACCCACATAAATGATTCTTGTCATTCAGGCCAAACTTTTCAGCTTGGCCATTTGGAGCAGTGGGATGGTTCCCATTGAGGATGAGATGAATGGAGTCAGTTCACACATGTTAACCAAATGCAAATCCTCAGATGGAAACCCATGGTCAGCTTTTTCCAGTGCTATTTTCAGAACTTCCACAAAAGACCGTGCTGTGATTATATGTATTCATGATATGTATATCATGTATTCAGCTCAAACAATATTCGAATGATGCATTTAGAATTCTTCCTAAAAAAGGACCATGCTTCTGTAAACTGCATCATATTTGTAAAAGAGGGAAAAAAAATCTAGCTTGCTTTTCCTTTCTTTCTCTCTTTCTTTTTAATATATCATTTCATAAGGCTGTTAGAATTGGTGTTAATGCTACATTACACACAGACACACTTCTACATAATCATATGCATTTGCCTGTATTCCATACATAAACAACCCTATGGAATCCCGACTCTGCATTGTTAAGTTTGTCTCCATATTTTTCAAAGCAAAGCTGCTCTGGGTGTCGAACAGTTGGGTTTTTTCACTCTCTTTCACTGGGCTTTACAACAAATACAGCCAGAAAAATCAGGCATTAGGAGTTTTTTGGGTGGGTGTTTTTTTGTTTTGGTTTGGGTTTTTTGTTTTGTTGGTACTGGTTTTCTTTGGGGTTTTTTTGTCCTTATTTTTGTTTTGTGGTGGTTGATTGGGTTTTTTGTATATTTTATTTTATTTTGTTTTGTTTTTCCTACATGGCCATTTATAACCACCTATTTTCCCTCTTTTTCCTGCACTGATAAAACACCATTTTTTTTGACTCCATCATTGTGTCCTTCACGTTGCCAGTATTGATTTCCCCAACCCCTTGAAGGCTGACAGTGTCACCTCCATGATGCTCCCTGAGGCCACTGACTTGGAAAACAGGAGTGCTGAGGTTGCTGTTGCCAGGCATTGGTTTCCCACCTGGTAGGCAAGAAGACAAGTAGCCTTAAGTCGCTGGACTGATTCATTTTCATTTCTCTCTATGATGCCAGTCACTTCACTTTACCATGTTTGTGTAGTGAAGCTGTTTGGCCAACATGCCCTATGGGTCTTGTCTTAGTAATGAAAGTGCAGAGGGTGGAAGAGAAATTCCATTCTGGACCGTTTAGATCTATCTTCAGTTTCTGATGGCATCCAGAAAATTGAGCTGGCTTTTGAGCTGGCTTATCAAGTGTGCTTTCAGTTTCAGAAGAGCAGCATCTGCTGTGCCCTGCAAAGCCACCAGGGTTTCACCTCTGTAAATCAGGGCAGAATTGGGGTCTTGTTGTCCGGAGAAGAAACACTAGTAATACTCTTATCTTTCTGTTCAAATCCAGAAAAGCTTCTTCCAAGCACTAAGACCGTGATGTCCGTCAGTTTCACAGAGACAGCATCATCTTAGCTGAGAATCTGCATGCGAATCTCAGGTCTGTACCAATCTCTTAGATAGCATTTTTCACTGTAGAATCAGGATTTCCTTGCAAGGAATCATGATGGTGGATTTGCAAATCAACCTCCACCCTTGAGATACCATCACAAAACCACATTGCTCATAGAAGGCAGAACATTTCTAAATTATGACAGAATACCCTACACCTAAGATTCTGGTGGGTCACACAGACGTTTCACTGTTTTCAAGGCACTTCAGAATGTCAGTCCTTGTGGCACCATGTGTAATATATGTCAGGGGCTATTGTTAACCCCCATTGCCAACTGAGGAAGGGAGGAAAGGAGATTACAAAACCACAACTTGAGTTGTTGTTGGAGGCAGGACTGGAACTCGGGATTTCCTGGGCAGATTACCACTCTTCACTTCTCCCTCAGTTGGTATAATTAGCAGTGTCTTGAATCTCTCTTATTCCCAGGCAAGGACATGTGTGAATGCATTTTTCTTTGATATTGTCCATCGAGGGGTAATTTCTGTTATGCAGTTCTGGCTTGTAATGATCTGTGATCTGCAGTGAAATGCTCACTAGTAAATCATGTAAAGGCATCCATTTGTGACCACTGATTTAATCTCTCTGTGTTTCTGGTATTGGCTACCTGTAAAACTTTGGGAGCCACGTCTTGAATAAACAAATCCTTTGTGGCTCTTTAATTTTTTTGTTCTTGGCTCCTAGCCATTCAGATGGATGTCTTACATCCTTGAGATGAACTTAGTACAGTCCTCATTGACCCAGCAAGCCATTTTTCCCCCTGATGACAAGCTGGGATCACATTTTGTAATGACTACTGCAAGATTGTCTTGTTAGGGAAAGGGCTAAGGTGGGATCGTCTTTAATGACAATGAAAGCACCTCATAAAACCTGATTCTGAGGTTTTACAGGCATGGCTCTAGAATTTTAGCCGATGCAGACTTAGTAAATCAGTCAGTCAAAAATTATATCAGTTGAAGTAAAATGTTCACGGCAGTCCAAAAACCTGAACATGTAGGTGATTTGGAGGGCATTTTGTTAACTCTTTAATTGGTTGTTTGAGTGCTGGAGGCAGTAGCTAATTGCCTGTAGGTCAGAGTAGTCCTAGAGCTTAGGTAAATGTATATTGTCATATGTCACATTTTTCATATGGCTCCTTTGCAAGAGTTGGTAAAAATGATCGCTGCATAATTAAAATTAAGACAAGGTGGGGAAAGTGATTCAATTAAACCCCTGAAGCCATTGCATGAATTATCTGAAGTACCAAAAACTAACGAATAGTTAAAAGTAGTTTTATCTTTTCATTCTTGAATCCTGAGGGTATCAAAATGGCTGGAGTCTCTCTCAAAGTTCTCAGAGGTGAGTTTTTGGGTGGGCAGTGCGAGTATGAGTCAGCAGAGAGGAATCCAGGCCTTTTAAAATACCAGCACACAGAAACTTTGTTACCTAGTTGTTTTGAATTGAAAATAACCAGACCTTACGCACAAGAGACCTTTTGGTTTCTCCACCAGCCCGGAATTATTTTGAAAACATCTGCAATATTTCACTCTGCATGCAGCAGGTATTATATACCAGGGAGGGTGATGACAGTAAAAATAAATGAGATATGTTGTAACCAAAACATCCCAAGTTTTACATCATACATTTCACAACCCTAGCAAGCATCCTGTGCTTTGACTTGAAGTCTGAAGGCATGTGGTAGTTTTACAAATGTCTATTAGTATTAACAAATATGTTCCATTATAAGACAGTGTGCCACCGCCCCAACCTCCCAGTGCAAGAGGTGAGTTAATATGGCTTATAAAATACAAGAGTGCTGCAGGCACAAGCTATGGAAATCAGAGCCCTGGCTAAGCAGGAGGTCTCATTACATTTCGTGGGACAACTTACTAGAGGCCTGAACATGAGCATAAAAGCTGCCTCCCAGCTAAGGCTTTTTATAGTTCCTGTCCTTTCCCAGAGCAATACAACTTGGGGAGATTTAGAGCAACAAGGCCTGCACCTCTGGATACTGGCAGTGTGCTAATTCTGCCTGGGTTTAAAATGAGGGAATTAAGATACTTATGTTTGCACTGTTCCTGTGCTTTTTAGCTGAATTTTTTGATGAGTGGAAGTAGCGGGGCACTGAGGAATTGTGCTCTTCCACAGCTGTGGGTTTTCTTTGGCATGGCTCTTTTTTGCATTTGCATTTGCTGTTAGCTCTAAACCTCCATTCCTGAGAAACTCAGTGTTTCTTGGCCAGACTGGCCAGGACCGTGAGACTTCTGTTCTGCACAGAGAAGGCCCAATGCATTGAAACTGGATAAAAGAGCGCGTCTTGCAAGGAAATAAAAAAAGTCTTGTTGCTCTTCACTAGAACAGATCTGGAAGATTTTTAAAATATGCCCTAGTAGAGACTGTCCACAGCCATCCAGGTAGAGATGTCTGTAGACATTTTGCCTTGCGGAGGTGGTGTAGATTTATAGTATAAATGAGGAACACTTTTTGTGCTTCCTTGTCTTTGGGAGCTATTTTTGCACTGCATTTGAAAGTAACAGTTAAAAAACTTATTCTGATGCTTATCCAAACTTAATCAGAAACCTTAAATAGAACTAATTTATTATCACAAGTAGCGCGTTCATCTAAGTACTGGCTTTATCAAGCCAAAAAAAATCCCTGCTGAGAACCAGGGTGATTCAGGGAATAGTAGGTTATGAAAACACGATGATGTCAACTCACTAGATGAGTCCTTCATTAATGGGTAAAGCTTCTGTAGGTAGAAAAAATAAACCTTCCTATATAGATTTCTGTGGATCAAAACCCAAGAGATGAGAGCAGAGAAGAAGGAGAAAACTGAAACATAAGTAGTGTTCAAATCACGTGAGCCCTCTGCTTTCCTATGGTTCCTAGTGGAAAAGCAAACAGCCAGACATTGTCAGGAGTGTCCTAAAAAGTCAAAGTTGTGAGTGGACACATTGCGGTCTCCCCCCCCAATATTTTCTTGAGTCTTTTTTGGTGTGTGTTCAGCCTAGACTGCTGGTAATCAGCGACAAAATTTCCACTGCCTGGGAATCAAGAAAAACGCTGCTTATGTGATTAAACAGAGTGTTTTTCTGTAGCCTTTTCTGTATAGTGTTGACTTGAGACCACCCAAATGCCAGGTAAAGTATTGCATGGGACAAGTCGAGGTTTTCCTTCCACTCCAAGGCATAAGCAGCATGCTGCAGTTGCTTTTATAAATGTGCATTTTTTAGGAGGCTACCAACAAAAACCAGGTTATGGTATGGGATGTTGTGGGTTGCACCAAGAGAGTGTTGAAATTCCTGCTCTGCATACAGGAATGTGGAAATTACCCAGGAGTGTTTGGGATGCCTTTGTGGATTTCATGTGTATGTACAGTATTGTATTACGTTTATAGAGATGTATATGGCAATACCATACAGGACTAATATAGTCATGAAAGTTATGCAAAGACATTATGTGACAGATTCACAATTTCTCCTCGGTGTATAGAGAGCAATTCAAGGTCATGGCACCAAGTTCATCTGCAAAAGTGCCTCATTTCACTGACTACGGAAGGTCTGGGCCAGTGCCCCATATTTACTATAAAAATACATATTTGAAGATATTCAAAAAACCCCAACCATATTTTGGTCTGTTAAAATGGGCCTTTTCAAACTAAAAATACAAGCTATTGCCACAGCCAGGTCCATTCCCGTGTCAGACCCTGCAAAGAACAAGTGTATGCAAAGAGGATTGAGGATGCAGCCAGGGTTGCTGGTGGAGGAGCCAGGAGCACAACCCCTGCCTGCTGGGCTTTGTGGAGATGACCTATACAATGAAAGCTGTGGAAGGTAAAGGAATGCCTTTGGAGAAATAATTTTAAAAGCCTCTGGAATTACAAAGGCAGTGAGAAAGGCTTTCCACAGACTTTCTGGAGATGCCCTGTGAGTCACCAGTGGGTTCCCCTGGGAACTGAAGGAGGCTGCAGGAAGATGGTAATGGCCTGCTAAATTTGATAGGACATGGCTTGGTGGTGGGTAGTGGGACCACGGAATTTCCATGTGTTTTCACTAGCAAGCAGCAGAAGGACATGCACATTCTACTTCCTTTGGGGTACATTTTCCATGCAGTGAGGTAGGGATGTGAAGGTGGCTGCCTTCTCTCAGAGAGCCTGGAAGCACTGAATTTCCCTCTGGACTAACACTTCTCTTGATATGCATCAGTAGTTTAATGGTATTCTTTTGTAAAGAGGAGGTTTTAAGAGGTGTTTTTAATACATGAAACAAACTTAAACCTCATTTTCAGTGAGTCTGGGGATCCACGATCCTTGTGTTATCTGAGGGAGAAACAGCCCTTGCTCACAGTAGCTCCATGTGCAAGGACCAAAACTGTAGACTGCTTGAGGCATCAGTTCTTGTATCAGCCCCCCCCCCAAAAGGCAGGGATATGAGATATTCCTTTGGCAGTGCATTTGCCCAGGGATGCATCTGGAACGGAAGGTCTGTTTTGCCATGAATAGAACTATTACAGCAATGTTACAGCCTTTCCAAGAGGATAATGTTCCTTGGGTGTTCCCACCTTCTTCTGGCTTACACAACAAGGCTGAAAAGACCCCTCTGGATGCCCAGAAAGGGACAAAGTTAGTAATGATCAGCGTACAAAGAAAGATCAGACATGAATAGAATTGGATTGATTGCTTTAGACAACTTTATGACTTTGTTTTCCTTCCTAAAGTTTTTTTTGTGTGTTCTTTTTTAGTAAAATAAATCATGAGAGAGCACTATGCAAATCCTCTCAATGTCACAGTATTTTTGGTGCCTCACAGTTAGCCTTGATAACTGAAAGGATGGAGTCTATCTGGCATATGTCATGGGTGGAGTCAGGAATAATGTGCATCTTTGTGTCTATTGGCATATGACAGATTTCTTCAGTCAGACGCAGGCCAGGCTGAATTTAGCCACCTTGGCCTGTATATTATCCATGTGGCTAAAATTGCCAGTCCATTTACCCTGGAAATTATTACAGTGGTGCACTGCCAAATGCACAGTTGTGTTGTTCCTTTGCTTCATGCTGTTGGGTGTTAAATGTACCTCTGAGTCTTAAGCAAGTCTAGATTGAGTGTTTTTTGTTTACAAGAAATTACTGGGGGGGAAGGGGAATCTTTTAGTGGTCTTTCAAAATCTACCAAAACCTTTGTCATTTACTTCTAGCTCAGGTAGTTATGACTTAAAGGATAAGTAGGAAGTAAAAGGGCTTATGTAAGAGTTCAGATGATGGATCACTTGAATTTATAGTGGGAAATCTGCTTTAGTAAAGGCTTGAGAAGGAGCCAGAAAATTCTGGGATTTTCTACACAAAGCCAGAGATCAATGACTAACCTAAATTTTTGAGATATAAAATGAGCAGACTGTTGAGATCTTAGATGGGTACTGACGATGCCTCCTGATGATATGGAGATGAAGATTCTCCTATCTGTGTGTACAACAACAACTGGTTGCTTGGAAATATGTATAGAGAGACTTTGCTATGCTAAAAACCACTGTCTTATGTCATCTGAATGCTGGGACTGTCCAGGCTGGGAATTGTGTGAGTCCCTCTTTAAAGGATGAATGTGCTCAGGTATCCCCGAAGAGCAGCCATTTGGGGCACCTTATCATCTGGAAAGCTGTCAGGATCTGCAGGCTTGAGAGGCATCCCAAGTTGGGGAAGAGATGTTTGTTTTCCAATGAATTCTTGTCTAAGGAATAGACCTAAAAAAATGAGTCTTCCATTAGGAAAACTACTGCAAATGACAAATTCTTCACTGTTGTTCCCAAAGCAGAGAGATTCCTTCCATTAGGGTCACCCGTTCTGCAATAAAAATTTTCTTACAAATCCACCAGGAGATAGTCTTGTGTTTCCATGGGGAAAGGTTCATCTCTCTATGTGATTCTTCTGTTGCGTAGAATAAGGAAAACAACTGCAAGGATTAGAGAATAAGAGCCCTCCTGAAGGAAGCAGGATAGCAGTCCTCTCTGGGAACCAGCACTGCCCATCAGGGAGAAACTGTTCTCATCACACAAACCACACATTTCACTGTGCACTTGCAAGGCAAAGGTTGAGCATAATACAAACCTACATCCTAGTCAATAAAACCTGCACACAGGGAAGAAATATTATGTCCTTTCTTGTTTGTTTTGCAGAAGAGAACAGAGGCTTGTTGGCACCAAGAGAAACTTTTTTTTTTTTTGGCTTTCACTGCCATTTTTCCTCTGTGGAAAGAGGGAGATGTTCTGGCTGTAGTTGCATCTGTTTTCACTATTACCAGGATCAAAACTTCCATTTTCCAACTGAACTTAAGGTCCAAGGGCCAGCTCACTTTCCTTCAATAATTCCTGAATCTTTCTCACATGATCATGTCTTCTCATGATGAGCATGAGAAGGAAACCAGGAAGGGCAGTGCTGCTTTCCAAAGTAAGATCTTTAAGGCTCTTTCCTGAAACTCTTGCAAATTTGGGGCAAGGTTTATTAAAAGCTTGAATTACAAAATTACATGGCTCTAGATGACTGGTCTGTTCCATGCTGCCTGCTCCTGAAGTCTGAAAGGCTCTGTAGTAAGCCTGGTGATAGCTTGCAAACCAAAACAATCATCCCACTTGCCCTCCTTTGTGGACTCAGCCTTGGCTCATGGGAATGGCCAGTTCTGTTTGAAACACTGCAAATGGTACCTGGAATATAATGTGGTTTTTCACCCTTTTCTTCCTACCTTCTTTCTTCCATTTCCCAGCACAACAGCATTTTTTTAGCCTCTTTTCCCCTTCCATCTGGCATTTGCCTCCTTCCTCTTGCCTTGCAACTCATGAATGTTTCTCAGCTGCTGTCTTGGGCCCTGTGTGATGTTTGATAAACAGGGGCTAATCTGGAAGGAGCAGGTCTGCTCTGCCTGCCATGCAGCAGGAAATGGTGACTTTCCTCACAGCACCGTGGTGAGATCCTTCCAGCAGCAAGGCCCCACTCCCCATCTTCTCCTTCCACTCCTTCTCCTGCATTCCTGCACCCAGAGTGAGTCCTGGGCACGGGAGTCACAGAGGTCCCTGCTGAGCAAAGATTACTAGATTCAGTTAAAAATGACAAATGTGGTAGATCAGATGGATTAGACAGAAGATAGATTAATTATTATTCTTTTTTACTTGAGTAACTTAAATTTTTCATAGTAAATTGAATTTTTAATAATTTTAATCGGGTTTAATTTGTTGGGTTTAGCTGGCTGAAGAGTAAATATCTGCAATTTGAGCAACACTGCTTTGTTCCAACTGGACACTTGGTACTGTTTATTTCTGGAATGAAACACTGTACACACTCTTCTAGTGCCCAAATGTGAGTGTTCTTTCTAAAATTTTCTTTCTAGGAGTGAACACCCCCATAATAGTCATTGCTGAACTGTTTGCAGTAGACAAACAGAAAAGGGCTGCAAATGCAGCCAGAGATAGAAATCAAAAGAAAGATTCTCAAAAATGCTTGGCATTTCTTGCTCACCTTTGGAATACACATCCTGCTCCTCTTCTTAAAATATTTTATTTATTTTTTTTTTTTATAGCTGGGTGAGCTGGTATTTTTTTCTGCTCAAGCTGTCTCTAAACTTATATTTCCAACAGTGGCAGCAGATTATGAGACGATACTTATAGAAATGACATTATATCATTCTTTAAAATACCCATCCTGAAAGGCAAAATCTGCAGAAATTATAGGACTAAGAGGCCTCCTTTGAGAGGCAGAAACTATTTTAACTCGTTATTTTTAGAGCTCTGTAAATCACATATTTTTCTTTTCAGTGGCAATTCAAAAAAAAAAATTGGAAATTGTAATAAGTTTAAAAAAAAAGAATTCTTCACAACTTTTTTTTCTTATAAAATGGAAAGTTGAAATATGTCATTTATGGGCAAATGAGATGCTTCACTTTAATTTCCTCATTTTTTTTAGTTCCTTTTCTTAGGAACAAAAAAACCCAACAGAGAATGGTCTCTTGTGGGATGGCTGCTCATGGGGATGGGATGGGGGTTCTTGGTCGTGGAGCACAAACAGTGACATGGACACACGAACAATTAAAGGAGTCCTTAGTCGGCTGATCCATGTGCCTGTGCATCTATGAACCTTGTTCCCACCTCCACCATGTGCCACAAGTGGTACAAGATTAAACAAGGAGATTTGACCTGAAATATTTCAGAGGAATAACGCTGATATCTCCTGTAATTGCCAGCATTATCCTCAGTTTCTTGAATTAGTCTTAATAAGATATATTAAGTCAATTGCCAGGAATAGGAATTGCTGTGCCAAGCTGTGTGGGGAGCCCCACTGCTCCCTGGGGAGGTGGTGGATCACACACCCTATGGAGCACCCTATGGATGCCGCCCTCCCATCCTTCCTGGTGTTCTGCCCACCATGGGTGAGTCATGGGAACAGCTGTTTCCAATGAGGAGATGGTGCTGTAAATGGAGCAAACAGCTCTGAAAGTTTCTGTTGTTAAGGAAGGTTGAGTCCTGATTTCATTTATATAGGAAGGATCTTGAAGAGGGTCCTTATTGCTAATGATCAGCCACTAAAAACTGATGTGATAGGGAAGAGATAGGTGACAAAGAAAAGTAATAGTGGTGCAATAATTCCATGTGCATTCAGAAGAAACTGACACCCAATATAGTACAGAATAAAATTTGTCAGGGTTTGCTTTGACTAATGCAGGATTTATAAACAGGAATACAGCTCACTAGAGAAAGGTCTAGCAAAAATAAAAGATTTGGGGCAGTGAATGAAAATGTTTGTTTGCATTTTGAAGCAGAGGGACAGGAGATCTAGGGAGGGTTAGATGATCAGCGGGGATCAATATCATATTCTGTGAGAAGAACTATGTTTCTTGGGTGTCTTTATGGACACACAGTGAGATCTCGAGATATCAAACTCACGGGGCAGTGTCAGAGAGCACCTTCTTTTGCCAGACACTCTGCTCACAAGCAGATGTCCCAGAAAATGCAGTCCTGAACTTTTCCAACTTGGGAGAGGACGGTTTCAATATTCCTTGTCAATAAGGAACAGTAATGATTCCGTTTCCCTTTTTTTCTTCTTTTTTAATGAGAAGATATATCAGTAGGAGAAACTTGTTTTTCAGAGATCTCACTTCCAAAACTTTTTCCTCTGAGTGATTCAGCCTGCAATTTAAGAGTTTTTGTTTAATTACATTTTTAAACTTCCCTCCCTTAATTACTCTTATTTTTTTTATTAACACCTAAATATGCTACTATTTGGGGCACAAACAGACAGAGATTACAATTAATGGAATAATTACACTCTTTTTGTCAGTGTAACCTCATGGTACAGAAAGTATTACAAATCCATTTTAAAACATATTAAATGTTCATATTAATGAGGATAATAGAGAACAAGTACCAGCAAACTAAATATTGTTAATGATTTTGAGCTATTAAATTCATTACCATTTCCTTTCATAATAAAGTGGTTAGTTGCTAATTAGACCTTTTTTAACTCATCATTATTGAATTCATTACATTGTGTGCAGTTAACCCTTAAAGATCTGCCTGCATATACAGATGCAATTAAAAAGTAATTTCAACAGCATATGAAGCCGATATGCCGTTCACAATCCTGCTTGTATTTTTGACAGTAGCTCCATGTACTTTTCTCCTGGTACATTTTCTTGACACATCATGCCTAGCAGCTTCTTAGCTGTCACAGCAGCTCCAGCAACACACACGATGGAAACATGCTGTATTCATTTCATTTAATAGCGTTTAATGTTAAAACTAAAGTAGAACCCACTTGCTTGGCCAGGGAAAAAATGATCCATCAGCACATTAAATGGTTGACGTCAACATCAACTCTTCTCTGAGTTAAATCTGCTGAGAGTTGGGATGATTTACCTTTTTTTTTTACTGACACGGATGCACTGACACTTGTGCCTATCTGGGTATCTGGTCTTTCTCTGCAACCCTAGATGGAAATCCCAACTCTGCTAGAGTTCATGTCAGAATTTCTCTTGATTTCAAGGTATCCCTGAACTCATCTTTCAGCAGCTCTGAGGTTGTACTCCCTGCTTGGGGATGGGGTACATGCTGCCATGCCTGTATCTCATCCTGCATATGCTGTTGCTGGAGAGGCCACTCCTGGGGACTGAATCAAGGGGCTGCTTTGCTTCTCCTTCATCCTCCAGTTCTCACTTATTCAAAGGAGGGACAGAACAGAGCCTCCATTTCTTAACTTCTATTTTTTTTCACCATGAACGCTTTTCTTCTTCTCAGAAAACCTCAAAACACAAACAACACTCCCCAGCTGCCCCAAACACTCTGAAGTTATAGGTACTTAAATAACACAAAGATACTTATCTTGCAAATCCCTGGGACTAACGGATAGCACTCCATGCCTTGCCTGGTTGTGGCACAGCAACATGGAAGGCAAGGGGTAATAGTCTCTGATTGGAAAATGCCCTTCTTGGAGCAACTCTGCCATGGCTGTCACAGCTCCAGTCACATCGGCAGCCAGGCGTGTGCTGCTCAGGTTATTTGCTGTAAGCAACCCCACCAAGGAATAATTTTACTTGGGTAGGAAAGGCTTCATGACACTTATTGCTGCTGTACCTGATGGCTTGGAGCTGGGCTGATGGATACCCTGCAAATCCACTAGATAACAGATTAGATATGCATGTCCTGCTCGGCTCTGGAGGAATGCTGCTGCGCCATCCCTCAGCTCCGGCCGCCCTCCTCCTGCTGCCAACACAATGCTGTGTCTTGGTGTGGGTGAGATATGGGGGTGCAGCTCTGGGCCCACTGCTGGGCCCCCTGCTCCTTTGCCTCGCTCAGGCACTGTAGCTGCACCACAATATATAACAACAGCAACACCGCGTATTTGTAACCTCTGTTTTATTTAAAACCAGGTCCCTTTCACCTGTAAACAGCAAGGGTATAAATGTGCCTCACCAATCACATTGGACTATTGTATTATACAGTCTATTGAATGTTTTTGGCAGGCACGAGCCCCTGTGCTACTGTGTCCTTATTTTATTATTGTTTTGAGGGTAGAGCTGTGTGATTATCCATTCTTGCTTCAGGCATAGCAAGCCATCTGGAATGCTTATTAAACCCACAGGCAGATCAGAAGGATATAACTCTGATGATGTACATGTACATGGGCTGTACTACATCATCAGAGCATTGCTCCTCTGATGATGTAGTACACATTAGTGGGCCTAGATAATGGATTAGAACTAGCAGAGTGAAAGTTAGACTTTTTGAAGGATGGATATGGTGAGGGTTTTTTTCTCCCTCTGGGTAACTGCTGGCATAAGATGTGGAAAGGAAAATTTAAAAGTGAGCCAAGGAGGCTTCAAAACTTGTAAGTGCTTAGCTTGTCAATGGGGAGGGACAAGTGGTGATCAAGAGGCTTAAGGAGACAGCTTTGAAACCCTGAATCATTGCAAAGAGGTCATATGTACTTGTCTGCTCGAATGAAAAGGGACATGGAATGAGTCCAGAAATAATGCCACTTCTCCGATCCTCCTTTGGCTGGTCATCAGGGAGTGGGTTTTTGGTAGGACTTTGGCTTTTCATCATACTTCAGTCCCTCATCAAAAACCCAACACCCTGTGTTATGACACATAGAACTAGTTTTTCAGCAGTTTCCAAATTTATGCTCATCACATATTTGCAAGTACTATTTAGAAATAAGCTTTTCAAATGAACGAGGGATCTGATCAGCTTTCAAACTAGCCATGTGTCTTCTTTTCTGAGTATGAAAAGAAAATCAACATCAGTAAAAAAGAAAAACAATCTGGGCACTACGTATGGGCTGTAGGTGAAGGAAGGAATAACTATTTGCATCTCTGTGGAGTTCCAAATATAATTTCTATTTCTCTTTCTTCCTAACCCTTTTTGCAATGCTTTTCCGAGGTAGCTGATATTTGTCTAATCATGGAAAGGTGTTTCGTGTCTAAACAAAACCTTTTCCTGTGAAAGCTGGAAAGGTTCATAAAAGTTAGGTCATTCAGTTGGGAAACTGAATGTGTGCTATGCAATTTAGATAACAAATTGCACACTTTAAATATCAAACTGTAAATATCAAGTACTCAAAAGAATATTGACATTTTTGAGCATTTCCAAAGAGTTACAGAACTTTCAAAGAGGAGCCGTACATAGTGAACATATGCTCTAAAAATCACAGCTGCAAAGTAAGGCAAATGCATGTTTTAACAATGGCAAATAGCAAGTAGGGAAAAGTATGGGTCACATTTTATTAATGCTTAGTGTGTCTCAGGTTTGTCAACACCCTCACTGTGGGCTGTGTACACCTGCATGGCTGAGGGGAGGGTGCAGCATGAACAGGGAGAAGCACATTCATCAAAGCAGCAATTAATTACTTTGGGTGCAGAACAGTAGTACTATAGCAGCACTTAAGTAATTGCTTTGCCAAAATCTTTGTTTTAGGGGGACCGTGTGTCTTTCCAGTTTGATGGTGACCAGGTTATCCTGGAGGTGTAAAGGAGAGTTAATAAAAATTCCCAGGTATAAGACTTGAGTTCATAATTTACATGACTGTAAAGTCATAGTTTCCCTTTTGACAGATTTCTTCGTTTTTCTTGGTGAAAGACCATAGTGAACCCCAGTTCTGACTATTATGTGCTCCCCTTAACCTGGGCTTGGTGGCCACTAGGAGAGTTCTCTTTCTTAGCAAATATCCAGGGAAGTTTCTGTTTCGTTCCTGTGCAGACTAGAAAGAAACTTGGAAAACTCTTCCCTCGTACTGCCAATCAGATGGCTCTTTTTTGGATAGTCCAGGCCAGCACAGCTCCTAGGTAGCAATTTTGGCAGGAGGGGGGGGAGTGTGGGTGTCTGTGTGCATGTGTTGATTTCCAGATTTGTGTCCCTCTTACTGAAGCATCCAGCTTTTGCCCTTTTTTCAAGGCTTCCTTCTGTTCTTTCCCTGGGTGCCTTACCGTGTTTCCACTCACAGACACACCTTCCTTCTCTCCCACATGAATTTCCCTCCATCCTCTGGAGTCTGCTGCCTTGGAAGCTGTTGCCTTCCCTCAGCAAAGCCGTCCATGTTCCCCTCTCACCTTCCCCTGCCAGTTTGTTTCTCCCCCCTGCTACCACTTTGTCCCCAGCTCCAGTTCGCTGGGGAAGGAGATGACAAACTGTCACTTTCTCAAACACCCTCCACCAACTACTCTTAAAGAGGCAGTGGGATAAATGAAATTCAGCATTCGAAAGGCTCAACTCCTCCATAAAATATTCCACCCACAAGTGGGGAGCTTCAAAATCCATTCCTAGCAGTTAATGCTCCATCCTAAATGACACAGCTTTTCAGTAGTGACATGTGCATTGATCTGCATTACAAAAATAAGAGAAATAGCACTTCTTTTCAGCAGCAGATAATTACCGGCATACATCAGGTTCCCTCCTGCTGATACCCACAGGGTGGAGGGGATGGGAGTGGGCATTAGGTGGAGGGGACGTGGCCGACTTGCACGTTCAGCCAGATAAATAATATTGATTGGGATTTGTGTGGAGCCTCGGCAACACCCCTCCTTGCTGGTTTGATTAGCCACAGGGGGACATTCGCTCCAGTTACAGGATTTCACCCCAATCATGTCTGCCATGCAAAGGTGCTAGTTAGGCTGCATGCAGAAGCAATCTGGGAGCTGAGAGGTTGTTCAGCCCTTCAGAGAAAACATCAGAGCCAAGTGGCTGTGTCTGGATGAACTGTGGGACAGACACGTGTAAGAAACACGTGTAAGAAACTCCCACCCTCCGTCAAGAGGGCACAGGCACCCTGGCATAAGTGCAGAATTCCCCCTCTCCCTTCCCTGCCGCCCCTCTGCACACAGGCACTTTGGAGGCTTAGGAGCTGTGGGAAGTAATTCCAGATGGCTGACTACTGATTTTTGTAGTCTACGTGGTGAAACAACATGCACCATTGGGGCAAGGGTCTGCCTGAGGAATTTGAAAGGTCCCCATTCTCTGGGATTTGGCTCTGGGTGTCTGAGCATCACCCTGTGCAGGCTTTGCAGGAACTTCTGAGCTCCTCTGCAGTGAGCCCCCCTAGGGCAAGAGAGACTTCAAATATTTGTGAAGGAAGGGGTGCCACTCACCAGCCGCCAAACGCCTGCACTGCCCTCCGGCAGGACAAGGGCTTTTGCTTGACTCACCTCTCTTTGGGGCAGATGTCTAAAAAATCACTGCTGTCATTTTTCTGGCTGAACCATCAGTACACAAAAACACCTTCATTTTCACAGGAGTGCTGGAAAAGCTGCAGCTAACAGGGAAAGGGGCTGCTCCTGCCTACGTGGGACTTTACCATTTCTCACTTCATAGTCTGTCGTTCTTTAGAGGCAAATAAAGCCCATTGGCAATGGGACTGAAAGTGCTCTCCGGGTCTAAGCACACTCCTGTGTATGAGCTTTACTGAATTTCCTCTCATCAGTGAATGCAATCTGCCATGAGAAAGTTTTACTGTCTCCGAGTCCTTATGAAAACATTCTTAGATAATTGAGACATTCCCAAACAATTAAGATAACCAGATGTGTCTGTTATTTGTAATTACCTGAACATGAATTCTTTTTTCAAGAACAGTTCAGTTTTCTTGTGCTTTTTGAATTGCTCTAGATAATGGATAGGAAGATTAACTCCTCTGAAAAGTAATCTGTGGTTTGTACATAGTATGTTTCATTCTGATGCAAAATCACCTCCTCTCAAAATTAAGTGCTGGGGCTGAAACAATATGTGAAATGAACTTTCCAGTTCTGCTGTACTTGTGATCCACAGCCTGCAGTGCCCTTTCAGGTGACACCATGGGGTCAACTTGGAGGCTTAGTCTATGAACAACCCATGAAGAAGATGCTAAAATGATTTCTTCAAGCAAGGAAAATTGCTGAAGGCTCGAAAATGGTTTCACAAACCACTTTGTTAAGCACAGTTTGAATAAAAAGGCTTTTGCACATGCTGCATTTGCACCAAGAGCTTCTGCAACAGTTTCATTTTACCAAGTGCATGGCTTTTCGCTGCATGCAGCACATGAGAAGGAGCTCAAGGCACCCAGACAAATTCACCAGTGTAGGAAAGACACCTATGCATTTGGTCACTCTTTCTTCTATTGCTTAAGACTTAGCCCACACCTCAGAATTGTTATTTTCAGGGCCGTAGTCATGACCTTTTGTTTTTGAAGTCTTCCCCCTACCTGACTTCAACAAATAGAGATGGCATCAGAACTGGCTGTTCACACGAAGCTCTGGGGTCTGCATTTGACCACCCCTTTTTCGAGAAGCTTCCATCAGGCTTGCTCCTGATGGGTTTCCCTCCTGCTGTGCCTGCAGGCCGTGCTGCAGGCAAATGTTTCATCTGGACATTGGCTCCACTCCCATTCATTGCAGGCTTTTTGTGGGCAGCTCCCTACATTCAGGTCCCTGGTCCCCCAGGGGACTGTATGTCAGTGCCTTTCTGCACCAAGAACTGTAGCTCATTCCTCTATGCTGGTTATTTCTGAATTGGGGTCATTACCCCTTGCAATCCTTCACTGAGCTTTGCACGGCCAACTTCCTCCAAATCCCTTCTTCTGGTCCTTCTCTCTGGGCAGAGACAGGCAAAGGGAAGCACTGTTGCAGCTCAGGGCAGTTAAACTGCTTAATCACAGCTATTATCCTCATCTTTGGTACGTATCTTAGTGGTCATCTCATAACTGGGCACTGGAAATAGGAAGGTGGGGAGTGTCCAAATCCCATGGTTCTTGTCTACTTTTTTCCTCTCGTTTACTTCACTTTTACTCTGTGAGTCAATGGCCTCACTTGTCCTTTCACCTGGCAACTTTCTCCTGTTCTGTATGTTTACCTGTGTTTACAATAAATAGTGGTAAGACCAATGGTATCACCTTCGGCTGATTCAAGAAAAGTTTATTTTTCAGAAAAAAGAAGAAAAGTAATTCTTGCATGAGTACTTGGTGACTGGTGAGTTCAGTTAAGAGTTTTTTTCCTTGAAGCTCATTCAAACCTTCCCTCTTTCTCTTGACAGTTTTGCCCTGGGCGCTGTTATCCCTGTTGTCCCAAAGGAATATCCTTGAGTGTGTTAGTCATGTACGTACCAACTGAGACTTCTGTCACCACTTTCCAGCCTGCTGAGGACTTAAAGATCACAGTCTAGGTGCTGAAAATAGAAGGGGCTTAGTTTGGAAGACTAGTGAGAAATGCTTGTTTTCACTGCTGCTGACTAGTTGGGTCTACTCAGTATGAGGTGAGCTCCATTCTCCCTGCTGCACACAGTGGGATCTGACACCTTTGCCCAGGTATGAGGGATACATGGTGGAGCACCTGGTTATTAAATTGCCATCTCCCTCTCCCTCAAAAGCAGAAGGCATCATTTAGCTGGTACTTGGGAGCCAGTGATGTTTTCAGGAAGGTCTGAGCATTTTTCATCCCTGGTAAATGTAAAGAAGGATTTCTGGTGCACGGAGGCAGTTTATCACTGATTTCTTCACCAGGTTCCTTCAGGACTGATCCTCCTCAATCAGATCAGTCCTTTTTATTATTTATATTTTATATTGTGCACATTTTTTGTGTTGCAGGAAGGGAACATGCACCTTTCTTTAGTATGGGCATTTTGTGTCAGTCTGTAGCTCCATGGGGCAGTCTTTTGGGCTGAACTGTGGACTGGTGGGAAGAAGGTGACTTACCTGAAGCAAACCGTGTGCTGAAGTTTGCCTTCAGATGAACTAAGACCCGACAAAGACTGTTTTGGGATTTCAGGAGTGGCTTGAAGACATATAATGAAGTAGAGAGTTACACAAAAGGATTTAATTTTAATAGCATTTTGTGTGAGAGCAAGGGAGAAGGCTGGAGTCTAGTCACACAGAACCAAATATAAGGAAAGGAAAGCAGAGGGAGAAGAAAACTGGGCTAGGTCAAAAAGATTGCAGAAGTTACAATAAAAAAGACAAGACTAAAGTGTGAAGCTTATGAAAGGTTAGTAGAAAAGTGTTCAGTTTGCATGTATTTAGTAGTGCAGCAAGAGCAAGGCGAGAAGGGGACGGAAAGGAAATTGAGCTAAAACTATTTCTGTAACTACTGAAGAGTGGGTTTTCTTCCTTTTTCCTGGAGGTTTCATTTAAATGTGTGAATGTCTTTTTGTACAAATATTACAGCAGACATCATGGTCCTATGGTGAGCAACATAGAAGATGTGGCTGGAGGTGCCTAGGAAAACAAATCCACGGAATATGTCTCTTTATCAACACCTAAATCTTCTGTCAGATGCAAGTTGGTCTCAGGCAGCGCTTCCAGATGAGCACTTGGGGGTTTGGCAGGGCCATGAGAAGTGCTTCCCATTGGAACTTCCCATTTCCAGGTCTCCATTCCTCCAGACTGCTCAGCTCCTTCTCTCTCTCTCTGTCCAACAGTCCTCACAGATATAAAAGGGCAGTTTACAGCCCCTGCCTTGTAAATTCACTGTGCAATTCCTTGCCTCTTACTTTCCAGCATGTAGAGGGAAAACCATGGAGGAGAACCATGACAGGGCTAAGCCAAGGATGGCTGAGGACCACTGAGCCTCCTGCACAAGTAGCATTCAGACCTGTTTACCCAGCTTGCCCTCATCACAAATCTTGTCTTTCCAAATGAATATTTTAATGGAAGGGAATTGTGTAGATTGTTAGTGTAGCTTATTAGGTTTTAAAAATTCATGTTTCTAAATTCCCAGTATTATTTTCCCCTTGCTTTAAAGGAAAAATGAAAAAAAAAAAAAGAAAAGAAAAGAAGAGGGGGGAATCTCTTTTCAGTAAGGGTTTAATTGTCTGTTTTATATGGAAGGCCCTCTGAATTGAAACTCCCTTCTCCACAGTCCTACCTGAGCACTTCACAATTTTATTCTCTTGAAGTGTCTATCTTACCATTTGTCTCACTTTCAAGCTTTTAGGTAGAACTGGACATTTGTGGCCAGACAAAGGAATTCAAACTAAGTAGCATGTTATGGACTACTTCAGGTGACTCTGCTTGGATTGTATCACTCTGACACTACAGCAGCTAAAGCAAAGGGCATTAACACGAGTCTATTGAATGTGGACCTGCAACTGAGATGAGAGAATTTCACTGGATTTCCCATTGCAGCTTTCTAATAACCTTACCCCTGGGTTTGGGAGATGCCTGAACTAAGAGAAATATTTTATCTTTTTTGGTTTTCCTTTTAAGCTCCTAGAGAAAGATGTTTATTTATCAGGAAATGATACGGTTTACCTGGAGTACCTCAGAATATGGGAATTTGGTCTTCTGTCTTGTTTCATTTCCAGCCTGGAGATTAGGTTTGAAAATGGAGTAGAGTAAGTGGTATTAATACTCTGGCAGATGGGGCTGCCTGTGGTGAGGACAGACACCTGAATCTGGCAGGTTTTGCAGTAGTGGACAATAATGAATATGAATGGTAAATCAGTTAAATGACAGACAATTCCTCCTGAAAAACTGCTGTAGGTCTGTGAAGCAGGAGCTGCCCCAGAAGCACCTTGTCGTGCTGGCAGACAGGACTACCAGCACTGAGAGGTAATTTGGGACATAAAACCCCGCTGCTGTTACTGTCAGTACTCAGGAGTGCCCCTTCCAGTACTGCTTAGAACCAGTCCAGAAGGCATAAATATGCTAAGCAGCTGTAAAAGGGGGGAAAAATAATGTGTGGCAAAGAGAGATGAAGGATATGCATAAAAATATACAGGAGATACTCCTGATCAAAATGTGAAATACGCCATTTTTCTGTTTGTGGTGCTGTGAAGTGCAGTAGCCGTGCTGGTGGCAGGGCTGCTTTTCTATTAAGGGCAAACAAAATGAAGGTAAAATTTTAAGTTGAGGAATTTTTTGCTGCTAGAAGGCAAATTACTACACACACTACTACAAAAGAGCAGGGGTAAACAATACAATATGCTGGGAATTGCAGATGTGTGTGTGGGAACGCCGTGAATACATTAACTGCCCTGTTGTCAAGGCAAGTGACAGCAGTGACTGAAACCCAGAAAGGGGCTCCTGTCAGCTCAGCCTCGCCCGGGCACAGTCACATCGCTCCTAATAACAAAGTCTATTCCGTTTACATCTGACATGGGCAGCCAGAGCCTCTTGTTTGGGGAGTTTTATTTATTTTGACCCAGAAAAGTCTGCTGGGCTGCTCCATCAGGCTCCAGCCTCCTGCCATGGCAATTAGACAAATTCATCTACATTTGTTCATTGGTAGGACTTAATTTTCTGCCCCCCTCTTTCCTCTCAGTACATTTTTTCCTTCCCGCTGGACTGTACTGTAAAAAGGACAAAAAGGAAAGCACAGGAGTAAATAAAGAAAGCACTTCTGGAGCCATGCCTTGGATGCTCCAACCATTCATAAAGTTATTCTGTGAGAGGCATTGAGTCATGGAAGTCTGTAGCTTTTTTTCCTACAATCTGCACCAATGCATGCAGAAAAGGGACTGCACAGCCCCAAGTTTCTCTTTCCTTGTGCTGTGCATGTCCCCAGGAAAACCCTTCAAAGGCCAAATCAGCAGATTTAGTCCATGTCCCAGTTTGATTAAGGTAGGTCTGTATGTGACTTATCCTGGGCTGAGCATATCCAAAGCAGGAAGGTAAACATCCCATTGTGCAGGATATGATGAAAAAAAATCCTGGAAAACGTTGTGCTTTTCTAAGAAAACTGCCAGAGGCAGATTATTAGGTCTGAATTAAAATGCAGACGAGATTCATTAAATTGTTGACCCTGCCCCCTCCAAAAAAAAGTCAGGTTGCCATCTTAAATTGACAGCATTAGAGACAAATTATGTGCACTGATTAATAAGTGTGGGCTAAATTACGGCTCGGAGAGTGGGTGGAGCGCTGTGGGAGCAGGAGAGGGGGAAGGAGCAGAGGAGGCCTGAGCCATCCTGCCTGTGGGCATAGGGCAGTGCCAAGGGGTGGGGGAGGCCCTGTGGCACCAGGGGGGCAGAGGGGAACAAAGGATGATCAGTGAAGGAGCTGAGCCTCCTCCAAAGAACCCACTCCCTCTGTGATGGTGACATGGCACCCTGGTGTCAACATGCTCCCGTGGGGCATTTATGTTGGGAGTGGGTGCTGAGCTTGGGGACTGTGTTACCCCTTTTCTCTAGGGTACAGAGGGAACTTTTGCTTAAAAAAAATACAAGGAAAAAACTCAGCCAAACCTTGGAAGGTCGGATTTGAGAAGTTAAATAAGAAAGGTGGTGTAAATTAGAGACTTGAGAAGCTAATTTCCATCACACTGGTGGAAAAAATACTGACCATTTCACCATTTCAGACAAAAAAAAGGGAAAAAGCAGGCATAATAATATGCATATTACTCACAAGACATAATTCTCTGAAAATACTATGACCAGTTCGTAAATAGCAAAATGAATGTTATTAACATGTTAATTTTCCTAACCCTTTAACCTATTGATTAGCCAAACAGAAGGAAATGGCATCTTTATGCTTCGCCCCCCCCTTGTTTTTCATGTAATTGGATTCAAATTCACATCTGTAGCTTCTAAACCAATGTTTTCAACCTTTCTTCTACACCTCCCCACCCCCAACTGTTTAACCTCCCATCTCCAGCGCTGCCATAAATGTAAAGCCTTTATTTGTGAATATTCCGATAAGCACTTTGCCTCCAACTATATTGTTCAAGTACCAGCATCATTGTTACAGCTGTAATTGTTACTATCAAGACACAGTTCTTTGTAATTAGAAAGTCAAGATGGTATTCAGCAGTATGGCAGCACAGATTCTCATTTGTTAGGCTATTAGAAAAAAAATGTTTACAGAGAAAACAGTGTCATTGTTTAGTGCTCTTAATTGACCATCTGCCTGGTAAAGAAATGTCCAAAGAAGGATAAATAAGACTATAGTGCACTTATTTATTTATTTTCTTTGTGCAATGAGTAAATTAGGAAAAGCAACAGCAGATCCAAACTAGACAAGACATTGCTAAATCAGGCTGCAAGTGAAATCATGTCATGAATACATTAACTTTTATTTCTCTCAGTGTCAAGACTCATGTCTGCATCTTCCTCAAAGTTTGTTGGGAAGAAAAAGGAGGCCAGATCTTGGTGGGCACTGTGGAGTTGACAGCATTCATCTTTTAACAAAGTCAAGCATATGCTGCTTTGAGTGCAGCATCTTTGCATGCTCAATGACGTGTTTAATGTCACCTTTCCCACTGTAAATCATCCCTGAGTAAATCCACAAGGGAGAGTGGTACTAGGAATTAAGCAGGAGAGAAATAAAATTCATGACCATGTGGTTCTATCTCAGGGAATTTGGTACGTATTGACAAGAGAGATTCACACCTGACGGGGCCGAGAGCTAATTTGTAGTAGGGCTGTTTATCTTCTGCCTGAAAGGAATACTTTTTCATATTTAATGTGCATTTTCCTCATCTCCATGTGTGTATGTGTTTGTGATTTAACGTGGCTAAGGGTGCATCTGGTTTTGTTGCCTGGCAAAAACATAGTTTCAAATTTTGGGTAATTCAGAATTCTGGGTTTTCCCTATGAAAAAGTGAAGGAGGGGCACTTTGGTCTTCAAAAGCCAGATTTGATGTTTTCGTTGCACAAGGCACTATCTTAGGTAGGGAGTGTTTGATCTGTTCTTGTAGCATTTGTTTACAGTTTTGAAATGAGAACTGAAAAAACCCCGACAGAATTACCATGCTAAACCAATATGGCAAATGACCAAACTGATCTTTTGTACTATTTGTCTTCCAACATTCCAGGTGGAAATAATCCAGTACATTTATATGTTGATTTATTACAGTGTGGAGTAAAAAATAAACAGAGAAGCAATAGGAAAAAAAAAGGCAGGAAAAAGAGAAATGAACTAAAAAAGTAAGAATTACATTTATAAATAATAATAATTTCTCAAAACATTACCTTCCAGGTTTGAAAGGCACCAGGATACCAGAGAGGGGAGCCCCGGTTGTGCCTCCTCCATGGTGAATGCAATGTCCATGCAGAGGTGCAGCCATTTGGATGTAGACAGGGACAGCAAGCAGTGCCCTCACAGCAACTAGCAGTGTGACAACAGTCATGATGCAGGTAGGTAAAATTTCCCAATACTTAAAAAGCTGACAGTTTTTTAGCCATCAGTTCTTCAATGTGAATTTTCTTTCCATATAACAGCTCCTTTCATGCCTTCACCTGATTCCTCAGGTGCATCATTCCTTGTCCATCTGTTCCTTACAGAAACCTTCCTTTTTTCCATCTCCTCTGGTTGCTAAATAAGGAACATAATATTTTATGTTTCTTTTTTTTCCCTGGGTATTTACTCTTGGGCATTTTTGGTTTTTTTGATTTTTGAGGAAATACCTCAAAATCTTGGTTTCCTGCCTGATGGCTTTTGAGAAGGGGTGGTAGCTAATGGAACCTGGCTCATTTGTCTTTAAAAAACCCCAAAGTCAGTAGGTAATATATTGCTTCTAAATTTAGAATTTTCTTTTTCTCTCATTTCTGGAGATCTTTCATTAGTGCCAACTGCATTTTTCCAGAAAGCAACAGCCCACCTTTTTTAGTGGTTTTTTTTTGCCTTATAGTAGGGAATATAATGAGTATAATACCTGCCATCAGCAGGTGCAGGAAGGTGAGAAGTGCTTGGGGCTTTCAGGGTTCTGCACCTTTTCCCTGTCCTAGAGACACGCAAGTGTATGAGTCCAAAGTCTTTCTTTGATATCTTCTGAACTGGAACCAAGAGAAGTAGGCATCCCACCCTACCAAGACTGGAAAGCCTGCTCAAATATCCTCCTGTCTGAGCATGTTGATAACCCCATCCAGACTGCCCATTTCCTCAGTGCTGTATAGGTTTGCTAAATGTTTAATAATGAATTCTTGCAGGTGCCTTTAGAAACCACACCTGTACCAGTTTCCCCGGCATGAGGGGAGTGTGCTGGCACCTCACCTGTCCACAGAGCCCGTGCCTGCATTTCATCTGAGTGTGCTTTGGAGCACCGAGCAGCATAAGTGGCTCAGAAAAATGTGATTGACACCAGTAGTTTTAAGCTCATGCATGTCTAGCTACTTGTTCAATTTGTTTAGTCCAGTGGTCTCCTTTATTAGGAGCCTTAGGGTTTTTCTTTTGATTTGGCAGGATGATTATAATGAGAGCTCCTTAGTGCTACTCCACCAGGGTATCTGCCCACTTGCTCTCAGCCTCGGCTGTATAGCTTGTGATTAATGTAAAACAGTCAGATGCCCTTCAGATCAGTCGAATTTGGGGATTCTATTATAAACATGAAAAGCGTGCTGACCGCACAAAGCCCTTGGTGGTACCAATTAAAGGCAGCATCATTCAGTTGGCACTTCTCATGCCGCTGCTTTTTTTGCTTTTTTCCATTTTCCTTTTCACAGCAAAGCTTTTCCATGGCAGTGGTGGCCCCTCTGCCACCACGCACCTGTGCCACGCTCCAGCCCCAAGGCACAACCTCCTTGGCTAGTGGGGAAACACCTCGCTTTCCCCTCTCACTGCCCAGTTTCTGTGCCCCTTAGCTACTCCTCCATCTGGCCAGACGTGAGCAATGGGATTTGAGTACAATGTCTCCTCGTGTCTTCATGCAGGGAAGGGAAGTGCTGCCTGGACTGCCCCCAGCAGAAAGCCCTGTAGTGTCCCTTCCCTGCTGGTGCAGAGGCTCTGGGCTCCCACCGCAGATCATTTGACAAATTTCACGGTAAGACTCCATCTTATCATTATTATCTTTTTATTCCAGTCAGTATTCCAAGTATTCCTTGAATGTCACAAGTGAAGAGCTGGATTATACACAAAAGTGTCCAGTGTTAAATCCTATTTACATGCAAAAGTTGTGCCAGCTTACCCTGAGGTTAAATCAGTGCAAACCCCTTCTGTGAGGACTCTTCTAAACTAATGAGAATGACCTCCCATAATTTCTTTAATTAAAGAACAACAACCACCTAAATCAAGATAAAACATGCTTCATATTAAATAAGGTTGGCCAAGCAAATGGGTTTGCATTGCTTGAAGTGCTGACTCCACTTTTTGCAGCGACTGAATTACCCAAGTGCTTTGGACAGAGCAGATCTCAGCTGCAGTTTCTGGCTTTCTGCAGCAGTGAGGGAGTGTCACACCTGTCCCCACCAAAGGCAGCAGAGGGTTTGCCTCTACCTGTGAGGTGGCCAAGGTCTTTTGTGTTAAATCCCAAGCACCGCTTTTGATATTCCGCAAATCCTTCCCAAGTGTCTGGATCAAGTGTTATTTTTCATGAAAGTTACTCCCCCCACCACCACTCTGTGTTTGTCAGAAAGGAATAAAACTGCACCATATAAAAGCAGAGAGAAAAATCCTTTATTTCTGAAATTTTATCTTCCAGAGTCAGATTTTCTCTTGCATAAGGCTCTCCATAAATCTGAAGTCTTGTAACTTTGATCTATTCACCCTCTGCCTACAACACAGACTCAATTGCACCCCTTACTTAATGCACTATTAGGAATTGAGGAACTCTTGTGTAAGGAAAAAATCAGTACTGGTTTCTTATTTCTTTGCTCATTTCTTAAGAAAAAAAAAGACCTTTAAAAGCAACTTCGATGACACATTCAGTTATGAAGGCAATAGCTTTCACTATTGTCACTATTTCACTCCTTCCTTTCACTGCTGATTCAGGGAACCCCTGAGCACAGAATTGGTGTTGTTTCCCATCCAACAGCAACAATCTCATCTCAAATCTCGTGATCCCCTAAAATCATGTTGTTTATCTCAAGATATCCCTTCTAGTCCAACTGTTTTCTAACTGTATCCCAAGAGCTGATTATCCAATGACTTTTCACAGACTTAAACCCTTCACTTGCTCAAGTCACCTCCTCATGCAGGGGTTGTGTCACTCTCCCCAGCAGTGCTCGGACCCTCCTAGAAGGGCAAAACCACCCAGAAAAGTTGCCCCTGAGACTTGGGACATCAGTTGTGTTCACTGTATCTTGTCTGTATCTTGCTGCAACCCTCTTGCTTATGAACCAAATCACCGTTATTAATCCCAGCAGAAAATGTGCTGGAATCACTGGAATGTCATTTCTTCTCAATCAATATTATGGAGCTCCCAACCGATCTTTTAATAATGTTTTATTCATGGATGAAAAGATACTGGAGTTCCAATATATTATAGCCATTCATGTTTAGACCTGTAAATGAACCCCAAAATAATCGTAATATTTTGTTGCCTGCTGCACATACACACTCAGCTTACTTGTATATAAATTAAAGATAAACTGCATTTAATCCTGTTAAGCATTAAAACGTAAGCAAACAAATTGACCAACAAAATACACCAGGATGGCAGAGAAAGAAAATAAGCTCAGGAAATAATTGGTTCTAAGGAAGTTAATGAAAGTTTGTAGCATGCTTTTTATAGGAATAGAGTTCAGAAGAGATTATTTTTTTGAAGTGTTACTCACAAATCTCCCATATCCACAATAGATCTTTTGTTAACTGTACCTGCACATTTATTGTGTACGACAGCCTAATAAAATGAAGTCATTTTAATAAACATTGTATCAGAATATCCTGTCTTCTATGTGGCACTGCGAATTTCCACTACTGAAGGAAACATTTAACATTCTCACCATTTTAATACTTTTAATAAATATTTGCAATTCCTGTGATAATGCATAATGGCAGAAAAATGCATTGCCTCCAAAATTTATGTGGCTGCTGGCAGGTGGCCATTTTCCAATTTTCTGTCTCACTAATATACATTTATTATGTATTTCTAAGGGCTTTTTTTTTTCAGCATTTGGCTTGCCATAAAATTACCATTTCTTTTACAAGAGAAAGTGCTTGTGACAAAGAAGTTTCACTTGAACCCGAACCTGACAAATGGACATCTGCTGGCCAAGCCAGAGAAGAAAAACATTTGCCTGATGTAGCTTCCCATCAGCTGAAGCCACAACATGTTTGGATCAGAGACTCATATTCCGAACTGATAACAAGAATCAGTTCTCACTTAGTAATATTTTCTGAAGTGTGACATTGCATTGCATCATGTTGTGCCTGACATGACACGGAATAACATAACATTACATGATGGGTTAGGACACAGGGAAGTAAGATGCAAGTTAATGTTATGCGTTACATTTTATTTTTTTTCTAAATTGTTGGATGAGTGCATATGATGAGCTGTGAGTGGTCTCTTCTATGCTGGCTTTATACAACAGCCATCGTTAGAGTACCTGAGCATCCACCAGCAGATAATTAAGCCTCTATTGATAGCTGAAATCCTTGAATCTCTCAATAAGCACATACTGTTCTCTCTATTTAAGTAGCAGCGTTCATTTAAAGAGCAAGGGAGCAGTGACTAAGTAGGAAGCCTAAACAGGCAATAAGAAGTGGTAAAACTATGAAGATGATACGTTCTTATCCTCTAAATGGAAGGAAGCTGATTTTGTGAAACTCTTTATGGCACTCACAACAAAGCAGGGGATATCCTGTATCACAGAGCATGTGTTTCTTGAAGATCCTTCCTGGTAGCAAATGATGTTCAGAGAGTGTGATTTGTTATCAGGGAGCTATTTACGATGGCCAAGATAGAAGGGCACTGAATAAATATCTGTAGCTCTCAGGAACTGAGACACGATGGTGCAGTAGATGGAAAGAAATATCTCAAATAAGCAGAGGAACAGAACCTCCTTTCCAAAGGGGACTGCAAATTCAATAGATTTTTCTTTTGGTTTATTTTTTTCAAAGCTGTGAAGCAACAGCGCAATCCAAATTAATAATATACTGTATGTGATGCTCTACAATAATATACTTCGATTAAACTAATTTCTGGAATGATAAATGCAGTCTCCTTAGCAAAGGGAGACAGACTGCCCTGTGTTTGTGCCTACAACAATGGGAGAGGTAGACTTACCTCATCAGATATTGTTAAATATGCTTGAAAAAGAATTTCTTGGCCATAAAGAAGGAAGTGACAAAAATATGGTTCATTTTGACACCTTCCACATGCTTCCTAAAATCAGGGAGCAGGTGGATCATCAGCACCTCAGAGAGGGCACTTGAGAGGGTCTTTCTCTGACCTAAAAAGGGACAAGACTCGAATTAGCTGAGCCACAGGACTGGCTCCTGTGCCAGAGGTTTAATCTCTCATTTGATGGGGAATTATGGGAAAGTTCCTTCATTGTCTGCATTTTTTAGTTTTCCCTTGACCTATTTTGGCCCCAGCTTGGGAAAGAATCACTATTTGGAAAAGTTCTTGCTGGACTTAAAGTGAATGTTTCAGTGCTTTCCTGAACCAGTCCTGGAGATCCTGCAGCACTGGATATCCAGGAGAAGGGAAAGGCATATTTTTCACTCACGATCATGGGCTTATGCCAGGACTAAAATTGCAGTTTGGAAGGGATCAGGTAGAAATTTTCTAGGGTTTTTTTTTCTAATCTGAAAGGTTAATGTGTCTAATTCTTTTTCATGAATAGCACTTATTTCTCTATTTTTAAACTAATTCAGCTGAAATGGGTGCAAGATTTGTAGTTTCTCACCAGAAATTCTCAGTTGTCTGAAAAATTATGTCTGCCTTATCTGCCAAAAGATAGTATTTTAATAAATTAAGATAAATTATTATATAACTGTCATATAATTAATATACATGTTTATTTTTATACATAGCACACGATTGGTAACATTTATTAATACATATTTTAATGAAATATTTATGATAGGATGATTTATTATAGGACTTATACATTATAGTATATAATATAAATAGTATTATACTGAGATACATAATTAGTATTAGCGATTCAGAAGAAAAACAAGCCATGACATTTCTTGGTAAAGGATAATGTTCAGATATTGTGGTGAACAGAGGAAGGACCCCTGTAACCGTCCTCCTGACACACTAGTGGCAAAGTGTGGACTTTTCTACGTACTTTTTTGGGTTTTGCCTAATTGATTTCTTCTTCCTGAATTTACAGCCCTGCTGCCTTTTTCTAACTGCTTTGCAGACTTTCTTCCATGTAATATTCGGTTGTGATTAATCCATCTCACACTAGAGAATTGCCTGTGCTTCGTTTGCATTTGTTTTATTAAGTGGAGGACATATCGTGAAGTTTTTGTGTCGCTCATGTTCCATGTGTGTTGATAAGAACCAGATATTTGAAGAAATGGAAATTAAAGATTTCCTGTCCCCTCGTGGCCAGCTTTTCTTAGATGAAATGGAGGATACAAGTGGGAGATAAAATCATTTCTCTACCAGTATCTACTGTATCGGTGGGCTGAATCTTAGCATTATCTTTTGATAATGTTTGTCTTCCAAGAAGAATTGATGTATTTCTTACTCTTGCTGCTGATTCCATCCACGTCAGTGAGTTTGGTTCGCTTGCAAAAGATTTCTCAGAAGTAACTTCTCCTTACAAAGGGCGGCCATTAAAAAAAGACACAAACCCCAACAAAAACAAGCAAAGAAAAACACCTGACAACAGGGAAAACTGTGGCACTTCTCCATGAATCTTCTTAAGCTCATACATTTTATAAGTATTTAATGTGATACCTTGTAGGAACAGACAGCAGCAGGTGACTACAATAACTTTAACAAACAGCCTTTTTCTGTCACTTCTTTTAAAGAGTGGCCCAACACTGTTCCTAACAGATACCACTTGCACAGCATCCCCATTTGTCTTAGGAAAATCAGTATAGGTTGGTAATAAAGCATAGCAACATACAATTAAAAATTAATAGCAAAATGATTACATTATTCTCTTCTAGCAGGAAAAAACCCTCCAACCTACAACAAAGGCCTTTAAAGCACTTTGGCTGTTTTCCAAAAGAGCTGATTAATACTCCACCTAGAACTGCTGCTGTGATGCTCCTGCCAGGCAGGAATTGCTGACTGTCCATCGAGGAACTGGGCAGGTGGCAGGGGGAAGGAAGGCTCTGCTCCACATCCCTGTGCCCTCGGCACAGGAAAAGCTGCTCAAATGGCAACAGCATGGCAAGGCAGTCCTTTAGATTATTGGAATAATCTGTGACATTCAGAACAGAGAGACAATGCGTCGGGAAGCCTAGAGAGAGTGGCATTGCTTTCCTCAACACCAAAACAAAGGCTTTGCAATGTTACATATATTATTCTGATCACAAAAGTATCTTGCATTAGGGCTTTCTGCATGAGATAATTGACCTTGACATTGCTTTCAGCTCAGGGCACATAACTCTTAGTGCAGTGACTTACCTTGAAGAAAAGCGTGCAACTGCAAAGAATATTTACTTACCATCTTCTCTTTTTTTTTTTTTTTTAAATTCTTGAAAACTCTGCACTGCAAGGACAAGTAGGCAGAAGTGTAGTGAGGAATGGAAAGTATTTTATGTGGATGAACACATGAAGAGGTGATTATGTATTGCTAAAAGTCTAATCCCTGGATAAACTACAGTTTGCTATTAATTCTTCGGACTTGCTTAGCTGCTACTTAACACTTCCACGACTTAACAATTATATTCTTGAGCTAAGAGTAACTTTTTGACAAAATATGTAGGGATTAGAAACATTGATAATTATATTAATTAATATTAATGGGAGTGACAATATTTGTAGTCATATAACAAACATAAGGAAAGTAGGGCTTTAATTTTATCAATTAATTCTGTTTCTAATTGCTTTCACTATTCAGTTGTCAGAATGTGTCCTACTTGCAAGAAAAGGAATGTGTTAAGCAGGAAAAACACAGACCAGAACTGAGGGGAAAGAGCGCTGTCTATTTGTATATGGTATCGTCTGTTATCCAGAAATATACCAAGCCTTCTCTGTGGGCTTTTGATTTTCTCCTCTCTATTTCTTATAAATGCCAATCATGGACTAATGGGTTCAGTCTCGTTGAGATGGGTTAGTAGGCACAGAGGCCATCAGGAGCAGGAAATGCCACTGATTGAAGAGCTCTCCAAATTATCAACTCTCCTTCCTCCCACACCTTCTCATGGGTGCAGGATGAGCTCAGGACAGCAGGACAGGCAGACCTTGGAAAAGAGAGCTCAGTGTGTATATCTATACTGACTCCTCAGATTTATTACATTTTATTGGATCAAACTTGTCTCCAGAGGAAGGCAGGGAGCTGCAGTCCATTGGCCTTAATCCTTCCCTGTGCTCCCGTATCTTTATACTGCTCCACCAGCTCAACACTGCCATAAAACCAACCCCATCCTCTCTCCGTGCTCCCTGGTGTGAGGGGAATCCCTCACCAGGTCCCTCACTGAGCACTGCAGCTGCCAGGGAGCTTCCTGGTACCAGGAGGGAGGCAAACCCCTCCCTGCTGATGTGTCCAGTGCTGTGGGATGATGCTCTTGCTTGGCATCCCAACAGGCTGTGGCCATGCAACCCCCAAAAAGGGTGGAGACGTGAAAGTCTTCACGTCCTGAAACTGAGATTTCAGCCCTCAACAAAATCTTAATGTACTGAAGTTTCCCCCTGCACAGAGCCCTCACCACACAGCAGTCCAAGAGGCCAATAAAACAAATAATGACTGTCTCCCGGCGCAGCCACAATAAAAGAATGCTGCCAGCTAAGAATGGTGCCTTTGATGGCTCTGCAGGCGAGATATCAACAATCTCTACAGCTGCTAATCCCCTCGTGTGGTTTTACACTCGCTGCCCTCACAGCCTGTGCCCAGATGCTGAGTGCAACGTTTCAGGGTCTGCTTTTCTTCTCAGCTCATCCCTCCTCTGCTCCTCCTTAGGATTACACCCCTCTAGGACTGAGAGCATCTCACCAAACACTGCACGTGCAGATGAAGGAAGCTGTCACCCAGCACATGCTGCTCTAGTGGCCTTTGGCTGCTGCCAGATAACATGGGAGAAGTTGCTGCCTGTTCACCGTACCTGTGTGGATGTGGAGCTCCAGAGTGGGAGAGAAAATGGCCTCAGAGTGCCTCACCAACACCTTGGTTAATTTTGAGGGACTCACCGGTGAGGATGAGGGAATACACACAATTCTCTTGCTTCTTGTGGGCTGGAGACTCTGCCCATCCCATTCCCCCTCCTTGTGTTCAGCCGATGCTGATCCCAAGCAAATTTGCATCTATGCATATTTTTAGAATAAAGTCAGGAAGCACAATTCCATGTTGTTGTGCCAGCCACATCACTGTCAAAAGGCATTCAGGTCAGATTCAGATCTTTTGTGCCGGTACAAACGTTGCTCCTTCCCCACACCCTCATGAAGGGACAGAGCTCAGAACTAGTCCTTTTGTGTTTATTTCCACTACTCCGGGATGGACCTGGAAGCCTTTGCTTTTCCCCATCAGGAAGCACAGATTTAACGTATCAAACCCACCAGAATTGCTTAATGAGTGCTCAGTGAATATTAATAAAAGTTTGGACGTGACTCAGGCTACAATGGCTGAGAAGTTTGAAAGCTTTGGTTCAAGATTACAGGAGGCTGTGAGAAAATATGGTCTCCAGCAGCTAGCATATAGTGCGGATATTTCACCATCCAGGGATCTCTAATTACTAATAATGTACAGGAACAGTATGATATGTCCTTACAATTGCAGAATCCTTTTCAAAGATAATCTTTAATAGTTTATTTGACAACCTGTAAAATTATAGAAAATTATTAGTCTTGGGAATTACAAAAATCCCCATAGTACAGTCAAACAATAAAATTATAATTACCTGTGGGTAATTGAAATTTAACTGTTTTTTTATTGTATATTACACATCAATAGCAACATAAGTTCAAGAGTGTCCCATTCCCCTCCCTTTTCTTTTCCCTACAGAAATGGGGAAAATGGACAACCCTGCTGGTAGCTTGTGAGCCCTTGTCACAGAACAGAGCTTGAACAATTTCGATTAAAGCAGTATGTTTGAGACTGTCATTAGACCTGCATTAAATTACATATCTGGAATGTTAAAAATAAAAGAGTACTGAAGCTTATTCACAGCTGCCTGTGGTAAAGTATGCAGTCAAGGTTTTTATTATCTTTAAAGTTCTTATTTTTCTCTTTTCTAAAACTTATTGTTTCATCAAACAAATATCTAGCACATTTAAGAACAGTATGAGCACAGGAGCAGAATTGCTTGAGATGGATAAAGCATTAGCGTGTTTCCATTCTGTGCTCAGTAGTATTGTTTAGTACTAACAATGGTAATTTATCAATTATACAAGAGGGAACAAAGCTCTTCACTGTCTCACAGCTCCAGAACTACCTATTACCAGGCCCAAAGCTTAAGACCCTCACAGACCTTGGGAGGCACCATTTAGTGTTAGAAGTTGCAGGACTGGGTTTTGCCTTGTCCTCTTAGTGACCCCATGGAGGCTGCTCAGTACTCAGCTCCATGGCACATCAACACTTCCATGGCTTTTTTCCTAAACCAGGAAAATGATAACCTTTTTTTATTTTTTCCTTCTGAACCAGGAGACAATGAGGCAAAACTGTTTGTAGCCTGCTCTTGTCTCGTTGGTGAGACTGTCCAGTCCCTCTTGTGTCATTTGTGGTGGCATTACAGACTTTTGAACAATCTGAAGGACAAAACACAAGCTTTTTGGATGCTGCCTGGCCAGCATAAACCCTAAAATAAGGTATGTTTGAAAACAGCAGCTTTGTTACACGCTCTGAGATGCACAAAATCTTCTATGGAAGGATCAGACTGGCTACTTTTATTTGATTCTGTAAAGTGCTTTGTGATCATCATGTGAATGTAACTGCACAAGTGAAAATACCTCTGTTTTATTAAGAGTTTCAATTAAAGTGTTTAATACACAGATGTTATCATCACAAAGACTGAGTACAACATAATGGCAAGCCAGGTATCGTTATGATTATCATTACTATTATTTATGTATAACCACTGAAGTATTAACTGAAAACTGGGAAATGGACTTCCTGAGCCCCAAAGAGCTCACAGGATCGATCAGCTTTTTTTGGAGAAGGCAACAACAGCAAACCAGCTCTGCTTCGTGGCACAATTAATGGTGCATGCAGCCCAGCCTGGAAATTCCTGATCCCAAATGGGCTTTCCCGTTTTCAAAGATCAAAGAAGGTAAAAAATTCAGTTGGATCCTGCCTTTTTTATTTTGCTGCCTCTTACTCTTCCCACCACCTCTTTTCTCTGCCTGTTGGTGTGAAGGGCATCCCTGCATGTTAAAACTGTGATGTGTCTGTTTACCCAGCAAAGCAGCTGGAAACTGCTCATCAAAGTGGTCTTTGAACGCCTTTACAAGGGAGAGACACTTTGCCTCCCTCACTTGTCCTTCCCATCGGAGGTTTTTAAGTGTCTTGGCCTCCTAAAAGCTAAAGTGGAGCATTCGATTTAGATTTAAACCAAGTATAAATCTTTCAAAAGGAGAAGCCTCAAGAGGGGCTGTATCATCAGGGCAGTTAATGGTCTGAGCTGCAACAGAGGAGAGACAGGGCTGGCCCAAAATCCCGGTCCTTGTGGCAAACAGCCGTGACCTCGTGTGTCACACCATGGAGATGGAGCTCAGAGAGCTTCGTTTGGCTTTGGCTGTTTCCTAATCCTGACCCTTGTCCAACACCTGAAGGCTATGGGAAAGTTTTTCTCCATCCTTATCTCAACCCTCCTTCCCGGGCAGATTCCAGCTGCTGAGCTCAACTGCCCTAAAAAAACCCTGGAGAGCTGTTGTCCACTGGGATTGATATAGATGGGATGCTTGGAAGCTAAATCTTCCAACCACTGCAGTGCACAATACTGTAAGTCAAAGAGCAAGAGATAAATTGTCCTGCCTTTGAAATTTCTGCTCATGTCACTCTCTGGGGCTAATTTTTACCATTTTGACTCCAGTGAGAAGAACTATTCCGACGTGAGCATCTTATTCCACACTGCAGTGCAGGGATGAAGCTCAGGATGAGCAATTGTAGGTAGCACTGTCAGTATTACAGCCAGGTCAGATTTTTCATTTTGCTAAAAGTCACTTTTTTGACACAGAAATCAAGAAAATACATTGATGCAACATGTTGAAAAGGAAGAAAAGGTTGTTATTTGCTCCCACCAGTACGATCCAAATAGAGACACCCAAGCCTCATGGTAAAGGGAAAATATTTTCCAGTGAAAACACAAGCTTTGACACTGAGTTCAGCATAATGGGAGGGCTTTTGGGAGCTCCTTATGGAAAGGGAGCTTTCCATGGGCTTTTTCCTCCTGTCTGTAGGCTGAACTCACAAATGTTTAGGTAAAGAAGGCTGCAAGATTCCAAATTAGAAAAAAAAGGGATTGGCTATTTTTTTTTCATGGATGAGGTTATAAGGTTAATAAAAGAGTTAATCCCAGCCTGCCCTGCAAAAGGAGACAGCTCATATTTGTGAGACTTCAAAAGGCTTTGGAGTGCCTGTGTGTGGATGTTGTTATTTCCTGTCAGGCCTATCCCAAGAGGATGGGGGCTGAGAGCTGTTTTTTGGAAGAGGACTTTGGCCTTGAAATCAGCTGGAGTGAAAATAAAAAGGTTTGTATAAAATGGTTTTGAGAGTAAACCCCAATTCAGTAAAGTTCTGGGTATTTTTTTTTTCTTTTTTTTTTCCTGTGAGAACCTAAAATTAAAACTTCATACAGAGCAGTGGAGGCCAAACAGAGCATCTCAACCAAATGGCCCAGAGAATGTGGTTGGGTTTTTTTTTAAAAATTCATTAACATGAGTTTAACTTTTAAAAATATGAATATTTTGAAAGGGAAAAAAAGTCTATTTAGGCAAATTCAAGAAAAAAAAAAAGGAAAATATAGCAGTGAGAAATACTATTTTTACTAAATGGTTTGGTGGAAACATAGAAGACCTGGAGAACACTGTGCCTGACAGTCCTGTATTCAAACAAGGGGAAATGTGGTCTATGGTATCTTGCACGGTCACTAGCCAGTGGACACACACTGCTTCAGGAATGGCAGCAGGCCAAGATAAAATCATCCTAGAGTGTCATTAATTACAGAACAGGCTTTTCCAAGCCTCTTCTCGTTTGTGTGGGTTTCTCATTCTTGCTGTTTGTAACCAGAGGAAGGTTTGAGCTGGTAGGTGCAGGACACACCTGTGTGTGTGCAGGAGGGCTTGGACACTCCTGTTCCTTGTCTCCAGGCAGCTCTGCCTCATGCCCAGCTGATTACAGCACCAGGCAGCGATTTACAAGGAGAGCTGGGTGTCCATTTGCTTTCCAGCATTCCATTATTATTGCACAGCATAGAAAATTACCTCAGGCTTTGTTGGGCTTTCTGGGGAAATATATACCACAGTCTGGGTTACTTATATCCCTCCATGCCTTAGTATCCCCCTGCACAGCTGAGGGTCCATACTAAGACACGGTGTAAATGTTATAGTCGATATCCTTTGGCAGAGAAACTGCACTGCAATTTTTTTTCTACTTTTCTTCCTTTTGCACGAGGCTCCTGTGCTACCAGCTAACCATTTCCTATAAGAAAATGGCATTGTGTTAAAGTTATATAGTGTATCATATTAAATTTTATAACAGTGCTTTGTGTTTTGAAAAGACTTTGGGGGGAAACAGCATCAATCAGGGAACCACATTTGATAGACTTGGAAGGGGCCTCCTGGGTCATTTTGTCCAAGACCTCTATGAAACAAGAAGGCTTCTGCAAAATACTTTTCCCATAAATGTATCTAACCTTTCCTTAAAGACACGGAGTGATTGTGCCATAAATACCTCAAGCAGCTAAACTAGTCTGATTGACCTTACGATCAGAAAGTGTCTCCTAATACTGTATATAAGGTACAATTTTCCATTCTTTCAGCCGTAGCTAAGCAAGAAAAAAGGGCAAATACACAGTAATGGGCAACAATACAGACCGTGCAAACAGTTTTGCTTTCACTTTACTGCCATCACCTACCATAAATCTGGATATACCATTGATACTTGGTTTCCCAGTGCAGTGTCTGTGATCCCTGTAGTATCCATCTCACTTTGACTCTGACTTTTGGAGAGCCACCATTACAGGGTGTGGAAATAAGGAAGATACATGACCAGCACTTTCCAATTCAGAAAACCATTCGAAACCCAGTGCCGTGTAGTTAAAGTATTTATTTCTATTTTCTATTTATTAGAATTTGTGAGTTTTTTCTTGTCAGGACCATGGGAGCTATGGTTTTCTATGGCTCCATCAGAGTGTCAAAGAATAGTTTTCATTCGCTAATTCCAACAATTGTGCATATTGAAACATAAATACCTGGCAGTTTAGCTGTTTGTGGTTGCAACAGCAATGCCCTGTGTGCTGGTTCTGCCCCACAGTGCTCTGCCTTCTTTCTCTGAGTGAATATTGGAAGTGTCATTTTGGGTAGATGTGTTATTAAATCACAGATACATTCATTGCTGAGAGCTTCCTGAGCTGCACATAAACAATCTTTGGCTTGGGATTTTTTTTCTTCTTCTTTTTTTTTTTTTTTTTTTCTTCTGCAAGCACTGAAAGATGGTGAGAGAGCTGAAGGCCACCTATTTTCATCACATGTACACTACTCATGGAGAGGTGTTGTGTTATGGTGTCCATCTCACCTGACTGACCACTACCTAATTTATTCTGGACACAGGAGAAAGTTAGACACCCTTCAGACAACCTTCAGTTACTAAAAAAGCTCATAAGAATATTTCACAACCTGACCCAGAGAAGACTATTTCAGACTAGCTGAGGAAGACTCCAGAGGACTTTCTTCTTCAGAAGATCAGAGAAAGAAAAGTTTCAAAAGGTTGGGGCATCCTGAGCTTGGTTTCAATGTCCATTCATTGTTCTGGAGTAGATGAGGCTGTTCATGTTTGTTAGTTTGTTTGTTCCATAATTGTAGTTCTCATACACAAAGGACTGCTGCAAAATGGGCCAGGAAAACTGGAGTTAAATCCTAAAAGCAAAAGACACAGAAAAGATATGATAATTTTGAAAGAATATGGTGATCCTGGGTTTGAAGACACATCAGTGGCTCTGCATGTCCCTGCCCACACTTTTTTGCTGTGCCTCCTTTATGCCTTTGTGCCTACTCAAACTGGCTTTCATTTGTGGCTCTCGACCCACTGCTCATCATTTCATAAAGGTCTTAAATAAGCCCTGAAAAAATGCAGATTTTTTTAATGCCTTCTCTACAAATAACTAAATTCCATTCTTTCTCTGATGTCTAAAGCTGTAAAATATTTGTTTAGTATTTAATTACATAGAAATATGTGAAATTACACTGGAAATACTCCTCATTCAGTTGTTTAAGGGCAGAGGCTGGTGAGATTGTGACAAGTCAATCTGATATTATAAGATTGCAAAGTATCTGTGCCAAGAAATATACACATACTAACAGACCTGCTGTTTATTGCTTATATTCTCTTCCTTTTTCTCATGGAATCACCAAATCAGGCTCCCCTCATCATAATAGAGTCAAGACAGTCCCAAGCCCAGCTCACCCCTCCTCACTTCCCTCACACCTTAAACTCAGCTGTAGGAGCAGCTCTTCTCTGCTGCTCTTCTCTTCTTCTCTGCAGTTCATATTCTCTGCGGATATGAACCCCACACAGCATTTGCTTACAGGGGATCCTTTCATGGTACTCAACCCACAGGACAAAATCAGGTCCTCCTGCTTCAGCCCCTCCTATTCCCCATTTTCCTCTCAGTGCCCTTCCATTCCCTACATTGTAAATATTTGGTAAGGAGAAAGCAGCATATTTTATTCTGTTATGTTAGGATGGGGAACAAAGGCAAACAGGGCTTTTTTCATTCTTTTATTGTTGTTGTTATTATTGAGGGAGGGTTTGTTTGGGTTTTTTTTTAACTACAGGCAAATTCTGACCTGTAACTGTGCTCTTAGGTACTCCTGAAAGTAAAAAGTAAGTTTGCATTAGGTGTGCTTAAAACAAAAAGAAATTATATATCATAGAGGTTTTCTGATCCTGTTCAGTGCACAAATGCCAATCAGAAGCAAATATGGGGCCGTATCTTGCAATCCATTTTGATATTTACAACAGAACATGGCATATCATTTAATTTAAATTTGCAGCATGCTCAGTGTAATTAATGCTGTGCAGTGCCTAGAAAATCCTGATTTCTTAATGTGATACAATGCCTGCATGCTGAGAGCATTTTTTTAAACTCCTGTATCATTTTGGAGCATTACTCGGGAGGCACTGCCATTAAACAGGAAAAAGAGCCATGCTCACTTGCTCTTTAGGAAACTTCCATGCAGCTCCCCAAAATATGATGCAAAGTACAGGTTTGTTTTAAAAGAGGGGGGAGAGTCAGAGATTTAATTTTCCCTTGACACAGCATGATGCCTGAATAGCCAGACAGCTATTCCTAAATTATGTGCATTTCATTCCTAGGAGCTGTAAGCATTTTGAATGGGCTGTTGTTAAATACAGTACACAAGCATAAATACTCCAGGGAACAGCTCGCTGAAATTTTGGCATGAGCAGAAATCTGATGTGGTATCTGAGCACGCAATAATAACGCATATTGATTTGCTGGGAGTGCCAAGAGAGGAGGTTTGGTGTTCTGGGATGAGAACTGTTAAACTCGGGAGCATCTTGTGTGATTATCATAAGCTGTGGTGTTGGCGTGCTGTGGTTGTGGCAGGGACAAGAAGGGTCACATGAAGCTTTGACCTGAAGTCTGGCCTGGGTCTCAGTTTTGGGATGGAACCCAAGAAATTGAATGCATGATAAAAATATTTATATATTTTACGTAAATGAAGCATGGGGATTTTGCATCTGAGAAAAATAGGCAACAAAAAGGTAATACGTTTGGCAAGAAGGGTTGGGACCAAAAGCCCTTCACGGTCAGGAGCTTTACTGCCATGACTGAGCTTGGGGGTGAGTTTACCTGCTTTATGGGGCAGCTCTGTGTTCGAATTGTGCAAAGAAATCAATCCCCTCCCCTCCTCCCTGCACGCACACACACAATTTTGGAGGTATCAGTTTCTACCAGCTGTACTATAAAAGCTCTCTTTATAGACCTGTTGATAGCAAAGCAAATTCTTCAGGTGTTCTAAATAAATCTGTTCCTAAATATAATGCTTCAACTTTTATATTCTCATCTGACACCTGACAATTCAACCTTAAGAGTAATTGGTCCTGTCTTTGAACTTCTGCAAATGCTGCATGAGGAAGGTGGACAATTTATTGATTTAGATTGATTTTTGTAAGCAGCATATGAGACAGATGTGGTGTCCAGTGTCACACGGTGTATATATCACACTCCCTGGGAACATCCCTGGGCGACGACGGGGGGTTCCAGATTATGCGGAGGTGCTCAGTGAGCACCTGTGGGACCTCTCTGAGCGATCACCACAGGGAGAGGCACCACTTAACTGGCCAAGTTGGAATTTTGGGAAGGTGGTGACACGGCTCTCCTGTTGGGAAGCCATGCCAAGCCTGTGTTATCTCCAGAGGCAGGAACCTAAGGGTTATTCTGCTGTAGGTTGTCCAGCATGTTGATCTCTTCATACTGTGGGGTCAAGGAGGGGCTGTTGGAATGAGTGCTTGGATATTTCCATACCTGTATTTTCCAGACAGGGCAGTGGATTTGTCAGGAGTGAAAGCATTTGTGAACTGGCAGCTTAGTTTGTGACAAAAAAAAAAAAAAAGTTATTGACATTAATAGCTCTGAGCCCCAGTAAAGACCTAAAAAAAGCCAGGGAAACAGCAGAACAAAAGAAGACAGAAACAAGATGGCACTGAGGGGCTCATCACCAGGGAAGGTGATTAAGATGTGGGGAGAAGGGCTGTCCCACTTGTGTGCGAGTTTGGCTGGGGAAATCACTCTCCTCCCGCTGTCTCGCTTCCCTCATCCATAATGAGGGAAGGAATAACTTTGCAGCACACTTTGCATTGGCATTGCATGCTAACTTCATTACTGTTTGCAACAGCCTGTGCAATCCTCGGAGGAAAGGAATAATAACAAAGAAAAAAATTATAATTACCGAGCACATAGTTTTCGTCTATGATCTTCATTTCAGGATTCACTATTCCCGATGTCAATATTTTATAATGGAAGAATGAGATATGCTAAGTTTCCGTTTGATGGAAGTAAATTCAGATTTAATATTGCCGAGGAGCTGAATTTTTAATACAGCAGAGCAGAATGCAGCCATTCCAGCCCCTGCTTGCAGCTCCTGCTGCTCCTTTGTACCGGCTCGGCGACGTTCCTATGACCAGGCAGAAAAATGGGAAGAAGCTGCTCTGAATTTTCAGTGGGGTGACAGTACTTTGTCATTTAGCTCTGTCACGATAATTGGGAGTGTCACACAATGAAGCAACATGACACACCCCTGGTAAATGAAGAGTTTTCAAAGTGATGTACAGCCCCTGTCAACTGCCAAAGCTTTTGTTTGTTCATGGAGCGAGGCAGCCTTTCCAGAAGGAAAACCACACTGGAGGCACACTTGGAAAGTTTGCTGTAAATTGATTTCCTCTGTGTTTTTATAAAATGGGACAGATCCTATGAACAGTAGGAGAATACCCTCTTTTATCACACATTCCCAGCTTCCAACCTGCTGAGGACTTTCCACAAACTCTTTAGGAATTTACCTCTTTTTGTTAAATTGGGTTGGATCTCATTAATAAAAGAATGGTATAATGGAAAAGAGTTTCTAAAATTATACTGTAACCTAGAATTGCAGGATTCAGCTTTCTCTGCCCGAAGAAAAAAATTTTGAAGCATTAAACTTACTTTATCAAGCATTGCACCTGACATGCTCTCATAAATTTTACATACATTTTAACTTATTTTAATATTATGCAGACTTGGTTTAAAATATTCCCATGAAGTAACTAAAATGAAGCTGCTCAGCCATAAATTACAGCTAAAAAAATACTTGTTCCCCCCGCCCCATCAATATTTCTTTACTTAAAATCATGTGTTGTATGTAAGTTAAATTTTCCCTTGCTGAGATACTTTGTGTATCTTAATAGGAACTACCACAGGCCCAGTGAGCTGTATTTCTGTAGGGTTAAATGTACTTTCTCTGCCTTTTTAGAGGTGTCTTGCCTAAAAGCAGGTATTAGTAACCCTTAGTATGCCGTAGTGCAGCAGGGCCCATGCATGTAGTCATATATATAGATCTATTTACAGACATACATTCGTATTCATATATATACTTATATATGTATGTACATCCCTATAAATATATATATAGAACTTATATATGTATGTATAAATATATCTCTCTATATATTACATAAAGACACATTTATAGGTATTGTATTTATACACTCATATATATCATAGAATCATGGAATGGTTTGGGTTGGAAGGGACCACAAACATCATCCAGTTCCACCCCTGCCATGGGCAGGGACACCTTCCACTGGACCAGGTTGCTCAGAGCTCCATCCA